>CM059867.1:56430824-56861269 GCA_030490815.1 Acer saccharum
CATGGCCCATACTTACAATGTCTTTTCTAATATTTTATTTTTTTATAAATAAAATGTAATTTTTGTAATGTAAAAAAAAAATATAATAAATAAAATAAAAAAGGCCACTAGTTGCAATCACAGGGGTAGTAATCCATCAATAAGACTTTTCTATACATTCCATACACTACAATTGACAATACTACACCATGGGTCGGGGCTGATTGATACAATCTCATCATTTTAGTACGTAGAATTTCACAAGACTTTTCCACAAAAGATGATAAAGAAAGGTTATTGTGTAGTTGTAGTTAAAACAGTAGCAACCCATCAATAATTTAGCACCAAAGTCTTTATCATCCGAGACTTTTCTATATAGATAGCAATGTTTTCCGCCAGTTAAGTGGTGCAAAATCAATTAGAATTCCTTGAGATTCTCCAAGATTTATAAAATGGCCATCTAGGAGATATCTCTCAGTAGCAAACAAGACTTCATTTTTCTCACAAATTGTCTTGCTCGTGGAATTTCCAAAGCAATTAGAATTTAGAAGTGGTCATGCATCAGAGTGGTGCAAAGCAATTGCAATTAGTAAAGATTGATAATGTTTCCAGGAAATATCTATTTCCCTTTGCTAGTCCAGACCAGTGATCGATTAAAAATTTAGTCCTTTCAGCCTATCATTATTGGCAACCAACAAACAATTCATGCATTGAGTAATGTATACCACTGCATACCTATATTTGTTAAGACAATTAAATTCACACTACATCCCTGGCCCTGGACCACCAAGAAAACCTCCTTGTGGTTTATTCTTTCGTGCTTTCTTTCCAACACCTTTTTTCTTCTTGTCGACCCACTCGCTTTATCTTGTGATCCCCATCAAAGTTTATCATCTCTTACTTTAGAATAAAGAAGAAAAAAAAAAACTTGTGTTGAAAAGGTTGATGCAGTTGTCTCTTTGTGATGGAAAAGCTTGGAGACTTTCTCATCCAAGAAGCAGTATTATTAGGGGCAGTTAAAACGATAGTGATGTGGCTAAAAGATGTATGGGCGGAGACTCATGATGAAATGCCTCCTGGAACTTGTGGAAGCACTTTCCATTGCATTACTCATCAAGAGAATATTGTAGTTCAAATTTTGAAATAAGATTTTTTTTTTTTTTTTTTTTTTTTTTTTTTTTAGTAATTCCGAAAAGAAGTTGTGACTTGTTAGAAGTATTCAAATGAATCCACTGAATTATTGTCGAATGAGGAGGTCAATCAATCCAAAAGCACATGACTTTTTTTTTTCTTTTATTCTCTCTCTCTCTCTCTCTCTTTCTTTTTCCAAACTATCCTCGGCCTTTTGATATTTCCATTTAATGCGTACAATATAATATAGGGAGAATTGTATTTTAGTCCCCATAGTTTACCTTAATCTGTGTTTAGTCCATGGTTTTTTTTATTGTAACTTTTAGTCCTTTTGTGACGGAATCTGTTAAAAAGCACTGTTTGACATGTCAGAAGGTAAAATGACCTTAATGCCTCTATGTGTGCTGATTCCATTGAAAATACCATTTTACCCTTAATTAAAAATTAAAACTAAAATTAAAAACAGATTTAATAATAATAATAAATAATAATAATAATAATAATAATATATAACAGATTTAAAAAAACAAAACAAAAAATATATATATATCACCATTCACCACCATCAGATTAATAAAAAAATTAAACACCATCAGATCTGAGTTTTAATCACAAAAACAGTCACTCCCAAACCATCAGTTGATCGGCGCTCAACACCACCACCACTGTCACTGAATCCATTCATTCACAATTTCTAAATCCAAATTTATCCAACTCCACCAAAATTCATCAAAATTCATTCACAAAATTCATCCTCAAACATCAATATTCCATCCCCATTTCATCATTATTGTTATCAATCAAACCCATTAGAATCATCAATCAATCAAACCCACCAAAATCAAACTCAAAAATCATCAAACCCAAAAAAATATTTTCAAAGGGGAAAATGATTTTCCAATGTCAAACCCAAAAAATAAAAGCAAAATTCTATCATCATTAATCATCTATCCCTACCACAACAAACCCTGATTTTCCAATGTCAAACCCAGAAAAATAAAATCAAATTCTATCATCAATTAATCATATATCCCTCTACCACAACAAACCCAAAACATAAACACCAAAAACCCACAAATCCAGAGCCCTCCCACCATCAATTTTTTCCTTCATCATCATCATCACCGCTCAAGTCTGCGTTAACTGAAACCAGTCATTCGCGCTGCCGGCTTTGCCAAACAAGAGCCGCTGAGGATACCGTCTGCGAGGAGATCGCGCTGTTGAGAGACCGTCGGTGAGGATATTGTTGGCAAGGAGAGACGAGGCTGTTTTTAATACGACGAAGAGTGGAGATTCAAATTCTATTGTTTGCCGATTCAAATGCACGGATCTGCTGGTGGTAAATCTTCTTCTTCTTCTTGTTATTTTTGAAATTCTTTAATGGAAGTGAGGTGAGAAGTTTAATTCGAGGATGTGTGGGTGATTTCAAGTGGCGAGGTCGTAAAGCTGTATGATTAGAGTGATCTGTTTAGCTTGTTAGATATGGCCAGATTTTAGTTTTTGTTTTTTTTAGATTAAAATAATGGCTATGACTGCAGGAATGGAGAAATAAAAAAAAATAGAGATTGATGCTGATTGTTGATCTAGACCATCTGGTCTTATAAACGAGAAAAAAAATAGAGATGAGGATGATGATTCAGACTGATCTGGTCTAGTGCTTTTGATTATTGATTTCGATTTCGATTTTTTTAAAAAATAGGTTTGTGTTGGTGTTGTTGATGACTATTGTTGAATTTAGTTTTGTTCAAAAAAAAATTTCCAGATCTGCGATAATGGATGATAATGGGTGTTGATTAATGATGAAATTTTTTTCCAGATCTACGATAAAGTGTTGAGGAATTTATTTATTTTTTATTTTTTAATTTTATTGATTTTATTTTTTATTTTATTTATTGATTTTTTTTTATTTTTATTTATTGATTTGTTTTTTATTTTAATTTATAAATTACTATTATACCCTTTGGTTATATAAGCTTCTAGAACATCTGATGTTATTTACCTTTTCACCCTTGTTGACCCTCGTTGACTTGATAGAACCCTAACAGAATTGGACGATAGGGACTGGAATTCATATTGTCATAATACAGATGGACTCATGGACTGAAAGTTACAATACCAAAAACCGTGGACTAAACCCAGATTAATGCAAACTACAGGGACTAAATACGATTTTTCATATAATATATATTATTATTTTTCTTCTTGTGGACCTCACACGCTTCAATTTTTTTTTTCTTTTCCTTTTTTCATTTTCTCTTAAACTTTGTATTTACTATGGTTTGTCTTTATTTATTATCTCAAATGACTTGGATATGTAATATGAACTAAATACTTTTACGCTAGAGTTATGATGAAACCAAACCCATAATCTTTCATATTGATTTGCCTAATTTCTCTAAAAATGCTTGTGTTGTAATGGATTTTTGTTAGCTTAATGCCTTTGCTAGATTGGCCATCTTGTAAATGATTCATAGGTTGTGTGAATGAACCGAGAGGTGACGCGCTAAACGTGCTTGTCACAATATCATTATATATGTTCAGTAAGGTAGAGATACGCGAGGTTGGCGTACGTATAGGGGTCGTGTGTGTGTCCCAACATGCTAGATAAACCCATTATATTCGGTATGTATGGTATTATTTCTATTGCTCGAAAGAGATTAAAGTTAGTTTAGGGGGCACGAACCTATAACGTATACTTGCGTAATTGGGAGATTTATGCGGGTCAAATGCTTAATTAGAAGGGTGAGGTAGATTCTAAATTCTAGCATTCTTTCATCGTATTACGCTATCGTTCTTGTGTGTGTTTTTATTTTATCTTTTGATTACATTGCTTAGACATAGCTTTAGTTTAATTTAGTGATAAGTTTGGAAACAATTTAATTGAATTGTTTAAATAGTACGTGTGCCAACGAATGCCAATAATCATTGAATCCCTCAGTCTTTGTGGGACGATTCCCTATCTATCATTGCACTACATTTCAACCTCATACTATTGCGAGCCTGACAATTTGTAGTGATCACATACCCGTGGTGTTGTTTTTCATGATAGGCCGATAGGTGTGCCTTGGATTTCTTGATCGCGATCGACCTTTGTCAGAATTAATCTCCTTGTTATTTTGGTATCATCTAGTAGAGTCATGACCAAAAGATTTCATATATAACATCCACAAATAAACCTCTCGTCATCTTTCTCCACATTCAAAAATTATGGTTGATTCGAAGTTAAATCAATGTCCACAAGAACCAGGGGCGGCTCAAGAGTAGACAGGGCCTTAGGCAAAAATTTAAAATGAGGCCTTGCGATTCCACATCCTCCTTTTTTTCTTTTTGCTACTAGTTACAAATTTATCAAGAGCCCCTTTTTGCGATTCAAATAATTTTTCTATTCTTTTTTTTTTTTTTTTTCGTATTCGGATTTGTATTTTCTACTAGACATGTCAAACATCCAATTATCAGTTATCAAAGCTTAAAAAAAACAATAATTCTATTACAGTTGAAAATAAAATAAATAAATAAATAAAATTAAAGTAATAGATTTGGAACAATTAAACCTAGAATGTTAATGAAAGAGTACGTAGAGAAACAATAAGAGAGTTGATGCAGTAGGAGAGTTTGAATTTGCAGTAGGATGGTTTGATTGAATATATAAGAAGATATAACCGTTTAAAGAAAAGAATAACATTAATGTGTAATTTTTTTTAATAAAACCTTAATGAGTATTTAAGTCCACTTAAATGTAGTTTACTTGAAAATATGAATCTTTGACTTAAAAATAGGATTGAACATAATTTATAAGTTTAAAGAGATCATTTTTGAATAATAAATAGAAAGAAATATTGGATATTAATTATAAAAAATACATATTAATAATGAAAATATGGAGCCTTGATTTTAGGTGGGGCCTTAGGCAACTACCTCAGTTGCCTAGAGGTCCAGCCAGCCCTGACAAGAACTCGTGCATAAAACCCATAAGCTTGATCCCCTGTAGCTTGATCTATTTGCAGAGGGATGCCAACTCCTTGTGCAATCTCCATGATTGTAGTTGGATGCAAGTATTCAGAGCATAGATCATAGAACCTCACCTAAACTTGAGCATGTGATAATTGTTGTTATATGGATTAAATCCGGTTGCCACTGAAAAATACGAAATACTATTGGAATTGAGAAAGAACCTCCACTCCAAACCCTCCTTAAATCTTCTTCACTAGAAAAATGAATATTAAAATATAACAGAGTAAGCTTCCAAGGATTTTGGAGTTGCCAAATCAATTGCAATACAAATTTAACTCACTAGGCTTCATAGGTACATAACCTTTTCTTAAAAGCAGATGTCCAAAAAGATTTTTCTGACAATATTTAGTTGTTCTTGAAATATTTTGGCTGATGTAAACACACGTGATGTCCCCTTTCACAATCGGCACCGGAAGAAGATTTAATCACTTAATAAGTTGAAATTTCCAATAAATTTTTTTAAGAAGAAAATATAAATGTCAACCCAATTAAAATTTTAAAGTAATTGCATGGAAGTTAATACATATGAGATGAACCCCTTGAAAGTTTCCAAGAAGATGTTGCAAGGAAGAACATACAAAATATAAATCCATTCAATATTCTCCAATTTGGATGTAAAATAAAGCCACAAGAGCTAGACTATTCTAACCGTGGTATTGATACGAATTTTATCTTGTAGTAAATTTTCAGAATTTAGGCATTTAACATTAGACATTTTTCTTATATATATTATATTATATATATATATATATATATATTAAAACACATTGTCTTAAATATTCTTTTTAATTTAGTAATTGTAGCTTACACTCTTTTATTACAATTTTAAAAATATTATAATAATTCAGGGTTTGGGAGAGGGAGAGAGACTCGAACCCACAAATTTGTGGTGTAGTAGGGGGATATCACTAGGCCGACCACATCTTTACAAACTCTATTTTATGCAAGTTTCGTAGGCTTGTAGCCTATTTTATGCAAAATCTATGTCACATAGCTATCTTAGTCCTCTCATTTATATTAATGTTGGAGAAAATTCAGTCCTTTCAGCGTACCATTATTGGCAACCCACAAATAATTCATGCATTGGTAATGTATACCAACTTGCATACCTATTTGTTAGACAATATTTAAATTCACACTACATCCCAAGCCCTGGACCTAGGGATGGCCAAAAACCCCAGGGCCCCAAAACCCCGCTCCCCCATCCCCATTTGGGGAAATTTTTTGGGGGAAAATGGGGGGGGGGGGGGGGGTAGAGGATGGGGGAGCTTTTTAACCCCAAATTCAAATGAGGTTGGGGATGGGGGGACCCGGCCCAACCCCATTTCCCCATTTCCCCCATAAAATTCTAGAAATGGGGATGGGGTTGGGGAAGGTGCCCCATCCCCATTTCCCCATTTTCCCCAAATATTATAATATTATAATATATATATATATATAATATTATTATATTTTCAATATTTTTATTATTTATATTTACTAACTATAAATACATATTTATACATATTTATATACATATTTTTATATATATATATTTTCATATTTTTTTATGTTATTTGTATTTCAATTTAATGGATTGTGCATTTATGTGTTGTTTTTTTAATATATAATTTTTATTGATATAGGGAAAATGGGGGAATGGGGAAATGGGGGACATGGGGGAAATGGGGAAACGGGAAAACGGGGAAAAATGGGGAAAAACGGGGAAATGGGGATGGGGGTGGGGGGACCTCCCCCCAAAACTACCCCATCCCCATTTCCCCCAAATGGGGGGGGGGGGGGGGGGGGGGGGGGGGGGGGGGGGGGGGGGGGGGGGGGGGGGGTGTGGGATGGGGGGATGGGGGAGGGTCTGAAAATGGGGGTTTGTGGGGTTTTGGGGGACCTAACCCCACCCCATTTCCCCCATTGGCCATCCCTAAGGCTGGACCACCAAGGAAACCTCCATGTATTTATTCTTTCATACTTTCTTTCCAACTGATTCATCCATTGTCATTTTCGACCTTTTTTTTCTTGTCGACCCCACACGCTTTATCTTGTGATCCCCATCAAAGTTTATCATCTCTTATCTTTTCGGAATTACTGAAAAATATATATATATATATATATATATATATTTCAAAATTTGAACTACAATTTCTCTTGGTGAGTAGGCATATTTTTCAGATAAATATAAATATGAAATATAAATTAAGATTTAATCACTTAATAAGTTGAAATTCCAATAAATTTTTGTAAGGAAGAAAATATAAATGTCAACCCAATTAAAAGTTTTAAAGTAATTGCATGGAAGTTAATACATATGAGATGTAAACCCCTTGAAAGTTTCCAAGAAGATGTTGCAAGAAGAATATACAAAATATGAATCTATTCATATTCTCCAATTTGGATGTAAATAAAGCCACAAGAGCTAGACTATTCTAACCGTGGTTTATTCTTCGTACTTTCTTTCCAACTGATTCATCCATTGTCATTTTCGACCTTTTTTCTTCTTGTCGACCCACACGCTTTATCTTGTGATCCCCATCAAGTTATCATCTCTTATCTTTTTGGAATTACTGAAATAAATATATATATATATATATATTTCAAAATTTGAACTACAATATTCTCTTGGTGAGTAAGGCAAATGGAAAGTGCTTCCACAGTTCCAGGAAGCATTTCATCATGAGTCTCCGCCCAATACATCTTTTAGCCACATCACTATCGTTTTAACTGCCCCTAATAACACTGCTTCTTGGATGAGAAAGTCTCCAAGCTTTTCCATTTTCACCAAGCACATGACTTTTGGTGGGACCTACTATTAATTATTGTTTTCTTTTACTTTTGTAATTTAGAAAATATGATTTTTAACTTATTTTAATATTAAAAGATCCATTACCTATTAAAAGATCCATATAACAAATAAATTTACGGATGTGTTTACATGTTTTGATTTTTCGAATACGTTTTTAACCATCGTTACAAGATACGTTTTTGAATCCGAAAAATTCACAAATCAATTTTTCGAAAATAAATGAAAACCAGAAATAGAAAATGAAAAACAAAATTCCGAACGGCCCCTTATATTGTTCTATTTTGACCATATCTCAAGTTGGGTCAACTGTTTAACTTGTTCACGTGTCACCTTGGCTGGTCGACTTTTACACCGACCAAATTTATTCTCTCTAATCAATCAAATTTTATCATCCACAATTTAGCACCATGTATTTTGTCTTGTAGTGATTATATTGTTCACTTTTAGTTTTTTTTTTTTTTTTTTTTTTACTGTCAAATATCTATAGTCCTCCCATTCCGTTTCTGCCTTCTTCTTTTTTTCTCTGTTACCTGTGTCTGTTTCTATAATTTCAGCTCTCTCCGATTTTTTCTACTGCAGTTGTTAGCGCGCTGTTTCATTTGCTGGCAGCTGCTCAATTTCAATTTTTGTTTGTTGCAGTTACCTATGCTTAATTTGGTCAATTGTTGGGGCTTAGATGTTACAGGTAATGCTTCTTGCAACTTGTGCTTCCATTTAAATATAATTATGACATTTACTTGCCACAACTACTTGGAAACTTTCAATGGGATAGTTTACTAAAATTCGTGAATAAAGCAATTAACTTTGTCTATTTTTTGAGTAATTATATTTAAATAGGAAGCACTTCACAAGTAGCAAGACGTATAAGGTAACTCCAAGCCCCAATAATTGACCCAAGCACTGCAACAAACAAAAATGAAATTGAAATTCATTGCTATAGACAAAAAAACGTGAATCATAGCTGGATTGGATAACAACAGAAAAGACAACGGGACAAAATGGAATATAATTCTCTACGCACACACACACTCTAGTTACGTAGATTCCAAGGCACAAACGGTGTGCCGTTTGATTGGAACCCAAAAACCTAACTTACTTAAAACGCAGTGTTCTGAGTTCTAAGATGCCTAATCTGCGCAGCTTCTGATTTCAAAACTCTCTCTCTTTAAACTTCTTCTTCTCTCATACGATTTCTTCAATTTTCACCCTAAAACAACGAATCCAACACATTCTGAAAAGTTCATCATCGATCTATTGCTCTCTTGATCTCTTGTTTTTCAGAAAAAAAAAAAAGAAAAACCACAATGGTTGATGCAGTTGTATCGTTTGCGTTGAACAGGCTTACTGACTTCCTCATCGATGAAGCAGTCTTCTTGGGAAGTGTTAGACAAGAAGTGCAGTGGCTGAAAAATGAACTGGGATGGATGCAGTGTTACATCGCAAGTGCAGACGAAAAGCAAGATGATAATCCAATTGTAAGAAAGTGGCTCAATGACATCACCCAAATTGCTTATGATGCTGAGGATGTAATAGATAAATTCATTCTCCAAGTCCATGATGAAGAAACTAAGGAAAGAAAACAACTGGATGATCAAGCACTAACAAGGAAACAAAGCCAACCGGATGCTTTCCCTCCATGTCCTGTTGTATCAACTGCAGGAAAATCAATCTGCCGAAAAAAGTCAGTCTTCTGCCGAAAAATAGTCATTCTGCATGATATGGGGAAGGATATTGAAAAACTCAAAATCAGAATCAATGATCTGTCACGTATACGAGAATTGTATAATTCGAAAGTTCCAGTAACAAGGGGGAAGGAAACAGCAGCAATGCTCTTGCAACATTGAGACAACTAAGAAGAACCACCTCCTTCTCCATTGAAAAGAAAGTTGTCGGCCATGACGATGGTACTACAAGGTTGTTGGCTAACTTTTGACCAGAACCACGTCGTTTCATAGTTTCAATCTATGGCATGGGAGGTTTGGGTAAAACAACTCTTGCTGGAAAACTTTACCACCACGTTGATGTGAAGGGGAAGTTCGATTGTCGTGCTTGGGTATGTGTATCTCAAGATTACAACACTCATGATCTTCTTTTAAGAATCATAATTTCTTTTGGCTTCACAACTAAGAAGACAGAGGAGCTACAGCAGATGAATGAAGAAGGGTTGGAGCGATATCTTCATGAATCTTTGCAAGGACGCTCATACTTGTTGGTGGCTGATGATATATGGAAGAAAAAGCTTGGTTAAGCATTAAAAGAGCCTTTCCAAATTGCAACAATGGAAGTCGAGTCATTATCACTACTCGAAGCCAAGAGGTTGCTGAGGATTCAGACAGAGAACATATGTCCACAAACTTCGTTTTCTGACATTTGATGGAGTTGGCAACTGTTCTGTGAGAAAGCTTTTGCAAACCCAAATGCAAACGGTGTAGAAGAACAATTGAACACTCTGGGAATGGAGATGGTGCAAAAATGTGGAGGTCTGCCACTTGCCCTAATTGTATTAGGGGGGCTCTTGTCTAATAAGACACAACTAGCAAAGTGGAAAGCGGTACGCGATCATATTTGGCAAAATTTGAAGAAAGATTCTATTCATATCCCTAACTTATTTGCTTTAGTTTCAATGATTTGAATTATCAGTTAAAGCTATGCTTTCTTTATCTAAGTCTTTTCCCTGAGGATTTTGAGATCGACGTAGATCAACTGATACGATTGTGGGTAGCAGAAGGTTTCGTGCAGCAAGATGAAAATCAAGAGATGGAAGATGTGGCTAAGGATAATTTCTATGAGTTGGTTAATAGAAGCTTGATTCAAGTAGGAAGAATAAGTTGGGGGAGTTTGCAACTTGTCGAGTCCATGATCTTTTACGAGAACTTGCAATTGAAAAGTCAAGGGAATTAAATTTGCTTCATATTTATGATCAAATAAAGCCTTCAACAAGTACTCTCCGTTATATCATCGTTTCGGCGGGAAGCTCTATATTCACCAAAAGAAAATTGTTTGTGGCTGAAACAATTGAATCCAAGCTTGCGCTCCCTTTTGTCCTTTGACCCATATGGGTTTCGGTGGGATATAATGAAGAAAATAACGCATGTACACGAGTTCAGGTTTCTAAGAGTTGCTCAAGCTAGATGGTTACCATCTGGGATATAGGACTTTAAGTGAAAGGATAGGAAAGTTGATCCATTTGAAGTACTTGGGTCTAAGGGAAACAGGTGTCCAACATCTTCCACGGTCAATTATTAACCTGCGGAGACTACAAACTTTAGACCTATTCAGTAAAAATTCGGCTTTTGTGCTACCTTATGAAATTCTATGTTGCCAGAATTAAGACATCTATTTGGAAATTTTAACGGGAATTGGAGATAGATAGTTTGACAAAACTTCAATCTCTCAATTATTTTATTGTCTAAGCTGGATTAGTGTGAATACCGAAAAGTTGGGTAATCTTCGAAAACTGTGGATATATGGGCCAGTGGGAACAACAAAGGTGTTTGGTTTTGATTCTATTGCCAAACTAGAGAAACTTGAACAATTAGTGGTTAACTTAGCATTGAAGATTGTTTCGCACCACTGCAACCACTAACTCATTGTTCAAATCTCGTAGATTTGAATTATATGGGAAGATAGAGAAAACTACTGAAGACATACATAATGTCTTGCCAAATCTCGAATGCCTACTGTTAAAGGATTCACGTCTCAAGGTGATCCAATGCCTCTATTAGAGAAGCTAGATAGTCTAATGATTCTAGATTTAGGCTACGCATTTTACAGCGGTAGGAGAATCGTTCTCTGCATGCTCATGGTTTTCGTGGGCTTGAAATTCTGAAGGTCGATGTCCCGGATGGATTAGAAGAGTGGCAAATAGAGGAAGAAGCAATGCCAAGGCAAGGCTGCGAGGATTGAGCATCCCTAACCCTAAGGACTCCCGCTTGAGAATTCCAAAAAGATTCAGATCAATCCTCCCCCAGCTGAATACGAATTCGAAAGAATATGTGGTTTGACTGGGTATGAATACTCAAGATACAATCATTCCCAATCTCATGCTTTTGGTTGTGTATTATGCAATTTCTCATTCAGGTAATAATGTTCTCTGTTTTTCAATGTTAATTTAATTTTCCAGTAATTTATTCATTAAATTGTTGTTTATTTTGCTAATTATTGTTAATGGTTTTTGGGGGTTTTGTGCTAAATGTTTTGGGATGGTGGTTACAGCTGCGAACGGTGTTGTCATTGCGACTGAGAAGATACCATCTATTTTGGTTGATGAAACATCTGTGAGTAGATTTTCTCTTTTATGTTTTATGGCTACTGAGTATGGTTTTGTAATTTTAAGTGATCATATTGTGGGTGGATTATTTGTGCTTGTTTATTTGAATTTGCTTGTTAAAAGAATAGAGTTTTTGTTTGTTATATAAGGCATTTTCTCTTAGATTTTGTTACAATATCCCTAATTCAATCTATGGAATTCTTTGTCTTTGATTGTTACCTTAATATTTTCCTTTGATGTTTTTGTAATTTGATTGCCAAACCTTGATGTATTTTCTTCCATGTTTATTGTAATGTGATTGCTACAAGTTCCTCTCCATCTATTTTCATGATAGTATTTGTACTGTGATTTCTAAACTTTAATGTATTTTCTTGTATGACTTCCGTAATTTGATTGATTAGACATAATTAATGTATTTTCTGATTTGAATAAAACTACTAAGGAGGTTGATTGAATTTGAAGGCGCTAGCTTTGAAATTCATGAAGGTTTAATGATTTCTATTTTCGTAAATTAATTTGATTTTCACTTACATTCTTAATTTTAAGCTGGCTCTTCCTCGTCTGTGTCTACTGGAGCGCTCTGGTGTTTGTTTCTTTCTGTCCTTTGATTTTGTGTCTGCTGTGTGTTGGTGTGTTTGCCTCCTTGTTGCCTTTGCTTTGCCCCGGCTGTGTTGTTGCCTGTTGCCTTTGCTTGGTGCTTTAATAAAAATGCCGTTCAAAAAAAGAAAAGGTGAAGGGTATTATTTATTTTTTGACTGGTTGTGGCACCCTGCTGAGATTAAACAATACATCTAAATATCAGCTCTCTAAACATTAACTCCCACAACACTAAGGAAAATTTCTACATACATGCTAATAAATCCGCATTGTGAGATTCGAATTTCTTAGTTTAAACCCTAGAGTTTTGGTATGTATTCTTAAGTCATGTTTGGTTCGTGGGAAGGAAACCACATGGAAAGGAATCCATGTAGGAAATGAATTCCAAGATTATCTTTTTATCTTTTGACACTCCTATTCCAAGATGTTTTATACATCAATGCAATTAAGTATTGACAGCCATGATTTACCTCCACAGTAATGAAACATAATTGTGATTAATGAGAATAATTCTTTGTAGGAATTCCACAAAAGAAACAGAAATTTCAGCTGTCACCAACCATGCCTGCCATGGACTAACCACATTTTTTCTGGCCCAACTGTGGCATCAAGAAGCATGTGCAGAAATCTCTTTTCAAACATGCATTAATATTAGCAAATCAATGATGTTGTCGACTGACTGGGTACTTTGCAATTTAACTTATGATCTCGAGCCTGCAACCTTTAACATGAATCCGAAAATCCTTCTGATAGGTCCACTAATGGCAAGCAACAAATCTGGTAATAACTCAAAAGAGACTTGAGTTGTTTGCATTGGCACTTCAGCTACTTTTGGTCAACCCAATTCAAAGAATTCGCGACGGGGCTTGAACTTTCTAATCGACAATTCCTATGGGTTGTCTCCTGATACCGCGAATAACTTAAATGGCTGCTTCCTTGAAAAATTTCAAGACAAAGTACACACGCGGCACATAATTTTTGTCGCCTTAACAAAAAGTTTTGAAACATCCTTCCATTGCTTCTTTTTTACTCACTGTGGTTGGAACTCTACAATTGAAGCTCTGAGCAATAGTGGAGTCCCATCCTGTGCTGGCCAATTTCACAATGAAAATTTATGAAGTTGATACCTTGATTTCAACTGTACTATGCCAAGAGTTTTTACAATGCTTTTATGCTTCATCACTCTCTTGCCATCTTTGCTTCTTGCCATTTACCAGCTCTAGCATATATATTAGAAAGAAGCACATAAACTCCACTACCAACTGTAATTTCCACTTCTCTGATATCTTCTTACTTGATCAGCTAAATCAACATTTTCATGAATCTCACAACCATTAGAAGAGCTCCCCAGACAGCAACATTGGGCTGGATTGGCATTTTCTCTACCATCTCTCTGCTTCTTTGAAGCGCCAGCTCGACTCAGAAGATCAACCATGCAACCATAGTGTTCTATTGTGGGCTCTATACCGTAAATTACTCATCTCAGTGAGTGTCTTTGACCCTCCTCAACCCACCCAACATGGCTACATGCACATAAACCCCAATGTATGTGATTTGGTCAGACTCACACTAGCATCCTCTTGCATTCTTTTGAAAGTTTGCAGTGCCTCCTCACCGTCTCCATGCATAGCTAAGCCTATAATCATGCTCGTCCAAGCCATCGTGTCTTTCGTCTTCAATTCGTTAAAACTTTCTGAGCACTCTCTGCATCTCCAGATTTGGCATACATATCAACTAAAGCAGTACCTATTGCTACATCTTTGCAAATATTCATTTTCAGTACTAAGCATGAAACTTTGTCCCAAAGCCAATCCCCCAACTTCCACAAGCACTTATCACACTCAAAAGGGTAGCTTTATCCGGATCAACCTGGAAACAAGCAGATCAGAGAAGACACATAGTGCTTCTTCAGCTAGACCATACTGATTATAACCGGCTATCATCGAATTCCACGCAACTAAGTTTCTCTTAGGCATTTTGTCAACAAGTCCCGGCAGTGTTTAAGTTTCCACATTTGGCATACATGTCGAAAATTGCAGTAGCAAGAACCAAATTGGGGTTACAACTTGACACAAATGGATCATAACCGAGTTGGCGAACGACTATGAACCAATTTTCCAGTATCCAAATCTCTACTTCTAGCACACGCGACAAGAACATGAACCAATGTAATCTCATTAGGCTCTACATTCAAACTCTCCATGTCCTTGAACCTCTTATATAGCGTCACCAGCACAATCGTTGTTAACATACCCAGCTATCAAACTAGTCCAAGCCACCACATTCCACTTGGGAATTTCATCGAACACTTTCAACCCTGATCTCATATCCTCACAACATGCATACATATTAAGCAAAGAAGTAGACACATACACATTCACTTCAAACCCAGTTTTCAAAACATGATTATGAACACACTTACCATAATCATGATCGTAAACAATCGAACACACTTTGAGCACAAACGGAAACGTAAAATGGTCTGGTGAGTGACCCCTTTGAAGCATTTCTCTATACAACAATAATGACTCATCTGGGGTGTCAATGTTAGAGTAGCCTTTGATCATGGAGTTCCAAATATATACACTGGTCGATGAATTTGTCTAAAACCGACTCTGCATAGCTGATTACTAGTTTCAGAATCTGTGCAGAAGTCAATGAGCTTGCTCAAGGGTACCATCTCTTTGATGACTGATGAAGTAATCATCAGCCCATGTAATTGTTTCAATTCTCTCATGGTCCTACATATTTGTAAGAGAGAGCAAATGGTGTTGAAGTGCTTTTTCATGTGCTTCTAATATGTTGGTCAAATGCGATCACAATTTTAGAACCAAAGTTTGGGCCTTGAAAGTTATATAACAGATTCACTCTAAGGTCCTTTAGTGGAATTCCTTTTCATGCATTGAAAAATGGCACACAATGACATTATCAATTGAAATCACACACATCAATGTCTCAACAAATGTTTGACAAATGAACAAAAGAACCAAGAATTATCATACAATGTTGCCAACAAAATAGAATTTAATTTTTGTTTTATATTTCTAACAAAAAATTCTTCCAAAATATATGTTCTTCTTCAAACAATCATCTTACATCATAGAAAAGAATGGAAAAATCTCTGTTTACAATGCTCTTCTTCTACTCTTTCTTTTGCCTCTAAAATTTCCACAATTGGAGAACAAACACTAAATTGATCAACCAATTTCATTGCCTCCTCTCTTCTCAATCTCAACCCACCAAAAAACCCAAACAACCAACCCAAAAATCCAATCTTTCACATTTCTCTTCAAGCCCCTAACTAAAATAGCACCCAAAAAAAACTCAAACCAAGAACCCCATAAAGACCTCACTCTTCATCTTCAATTCACTTCCAAACAATGAAACAAAAACCAGAACACTTAAAACACTAAGAGCCATAAATTTCGGGTCTTTCCTCTTCCCCGCCTCCCAAATCCTCCTCCTCCTCCAACCCCTTCAAGAACCCTAGCCCTCCACCATCTCCGCCACCGAATTCCGCAACAACAAGATCCAAAGGCTGTGGTAAGACCTTGAGATTGGAAGCGAAAACTGACATCAGTTGGAGAATAAACTTTCGATCTTGAAACCCATCGTCTTGTGTTCTTCTTCGCGCATATGATTGGTTTCTGGACATGGGTTCGGCGTGAAACTAACAGTGAAGAGCGAAAAACCGGAGCTTTTGCCAAAAAATTAGAACTTTGAAGAAATGTGCTTGTTTCAACAACTGGTTCGACAAAAAAGGTTTCTTGGAGAGGAAAAAATGGGATTGTGAATTGAATGAAGGGTTGTAGACATTTTATTTCTGTTTTTTTTTCCCCTAATTTTGAGAAAACTTAATAGAAGACGATGAACAACAAAACATGTGACCGTTATGTGTTTCTATTTTGAAGGTTTTGTGTTTTGTGAGGCGCTCAATTGAAGTAAAACAGAGACTTGAAACGTGGCAATAGAGAGAAGAGCTTGTCTGCAACTTTTTGACGGACATTGTGAGATTGTTTTTCACATTTTGAGTGATTTGTTTTTTCTTATTTTTTATTATTGTGATAATAATTGGAGATTAATAATCCTTTCCTAGAAAAAATTATAAAGAACAAATTAGTTAAAATTTGGAAAAAAAAAAAAAAAAATTCCATGGAGATATGGGTTTCATCATATGTGGATGAGATGTCAAAATTATCTACGGATACGAATATCCGTAGAATCCGCACCATTTAAAATGACAATGGATACTATTATTTTAGAGATGGATGTCATCCTATTTTCCATTTTATTTCAGAGTCCCCATTCGGATCCATTATAAATTTTAATGTTTTAAAATATAAAATTATTATATAATTATTAATTCTAATTATAGAAATTATTATTATTATTTTTTAACTTTATTGGATGTATTTGTTTCTCCTTAAAATATGATAAATATACCATTATATATGTTAGTTACATTTTTCCCCTGTAAGCTATAAAATTTACATTTTGTTCATTTTTTTGATCGAATATGGATATAGATGTATGGAGCGGGGATGATATCTCTAACTCAATTCGAAGATTATTCGAATCCACCCCGCTCACTTAGAAATGAGGATGGATGTGAGAGTGAGATATATATTTCAAAAGGATACGAGGATGAATATTGGGATATCCATATCCAATCTAATCCATTGCCATCCCTATAGTGGATTGGAATAATTTTTGATCTCCAAATGACAAGATAATATTGGTTTAACGATATATCTCTCTTAAATGTTGAGTTAGAACTTAAACCCCGAATTAATTATAATGGAAGAAAAAAAAATAATGGTCTCGAAGTTTTCTTGGTTTTCTTTTCTTATCCTAATCGATGTCATGCACTACATAAAAAAGTGTAATGTTACAAGGACTGTTGTAAGCATCTTAATTGCTAATCTCATATTCCAAGACTTGCACTTTCTACTTTTTTTTAATGAAGGAAAAGAACCTGTGAACATTGAAATTGGAATTCATAATCTAATTGGTTAGACATGCCACGTAACGTAAAAAGTGCATCAATCCTCTATAAAAGTTCTATCTCTTCAATGAATTATCATTTAATTACTATAATACCACTGCCCTTGACATTAGTAGTCCATTATAACATTATTTTAGAGGTCAGCCTAGAATGCATTGATTAGGAGAAACATAGAGATTGAGACTGATAGTGAGATCAGTTCATTGTCTCTTTGTTAAGTGGATGAGAATGTTGAACATATATTGTCCTTTATCAAGGAATATTGGCCTAGGTCCCAATCTGTAAACACCTGTGATTATAATGACAGTACAAATGATGGCAATATGCAACAACCCCTCATTAATGGCCTAACTACTATACTATTCACCAATCAATCTTCAAACTCAATCAATGTTCACAAATCAAGGTCACATATACATTTTAAAGTGAGTCTGTGTGTTTGGTGTGCTGGGATCACAGCATATTTTACTAATTTTGTGAGATTCTAAAGAGAGAATGAAGTACAGGATTGTGTGTACTCCTACTCCTGGCTATGATGACAACAAGCCTACCAACATGGGGAGGAAAAGTTTCGATGCCCGTTTTCCTTTTCCGGTGGGAAGCCTAACCGATGTGTCATCTTTCCGGGCAATGTGAGTGTGGTTGCTGAAGCTCTAGAAAGAAGAAACAAGAATTGGTAAGTTCTTCATTTACAAGATTCAATCTTTTTCTTGTTAGGATGTGTACTTTCTGTTTTTTACAATCCTGATAGAAAAAAGTTACGAACGTCTGCACCTGAGAATTTTCATGTAAACATATAGGTGAATCTTTGTATTGTTCGATGCAGGATTGTTAGGACAAATATTGCAAGTGATTTGATTGTACAAGTGGGAGATTCTATCTTTCATTTACACAAGGTGAGCTGAATGATTTTATTCTCAGATGAATTTATGTTTTTATGTTCTTAAAGATAATCTAACTTCAGATCATTTTTGGTGTTCAGCTTCCTGTGGTGTCGAAAGTGAATACTTGAACAGGCTTGTATTCGAAAGAAGAAGCAATGGAGAGAGAGGATCAAACAGCCCCAAGATTCATCTAGACAATCTTCCAGGAGGGACCGAAACTTTCGAATTAGTAGTGAAGTTCTGCTATGGATGGAAAGTTGATGTAACAGCTACCAATATTGCAGCATTATATCTGCTGCACATTTCCGGAAATGAGTGATGATCTTGAGCAAGGGAATCTGATTTCCAAGACGGAAGCTTTCCTGAGCTTCGTGATGTTTTCGTCCTGGAAAGACACATTTCAGATTTTGAAAAGCTGTGAATCTGTAACATCATGGGCTAAAGAGTTTCATATCTTGAAACGTTGCTCGGAAGCCATTGCCTGGAGAGCCTGCATAAACCAGAAAGTATTTGATTTGGATGATTTCAATGCAAATAATAAGCAAGAGTTGAAACCGGAAGGCATAGTTGATAGTCCTTGGTGTTTGAGGATGTTTCAGCCCTTAGAATCGATCATTTCATCGAAGTAATCGAATCAATCAAACAAAAAGGAATGAAATCAGAGCTTGTAGGATTATGTATAGCCAAATGGACTGCAAAATGGTTGTCTCAAATCAGTTTTGGACTCAACAATATAACCCCGAAACACCTGAATCGCCAGCTACGCAGAGTCACCACAGAAAGTCTGATCAAAATTCTTCCTGAGGAAGAAAATTCAGTCTCTTGCAACTTTCTGCTTCACCTTCTAAAACTGGGTTGCTGATGAAAATCAACGGTGAATTATTGAAAAAGCTTGAGAGAAGAATAGCTTCGATGTTGGAGCAATGTTGTGTTGCAGATCTCCTGGTCAAGAACCATGGAGAAAATGAAACTGTTTACGATGTAGACACTGTTATTCGGTGGTGGAACGCTATGTTTCTTCTGTGTTGAGAGATCCTGCTCCGAGAATATTGTCGTTGGAAGGTTGGTGGATTTTTTAACTCTACTTGCAAGGGACAAGCATCTTAAAGCTAATAGTTTCCAGTTACTTGCACAAGCACTACCGAAAACTGCTAGACATTGTGATGATAATCTTTACCAAGCCATCGACATCTATCTCAAGGTACGCATGCAAGTTTTTGTTTCCGATACTTATAGGCATTTATCGTTTGTTATTTATATCTGAATTTGGAATTGCCTTGTGTTACAAGTCAGTCGTTAAAATTCGATTTGATCAACATTGCAGGGGCACCCTAACCTGACAGAAGAAGAAAGAACAAGTGTATGCAAAGCCATGGAGTATCATAAACTTTCTCAGGAAGCAAGGCAACACATGATGAAAACGACAGGTTACCGGTGAGACTCAGGACACAATTAATCCTTATTGAACAAGTGAACATGACAAGGTCTATGACGGGTGCAGGATCGACTTTCAGGAGAACAAAGGCACAGGCGATTATTAAAGTAAGTCAAGGGTTAGAGAAGGGATGGATGAGATCCCAGAATGAGATCAAGATGATGAAAAAAGAGTTGAGACAATGAATATGCAACTCAATCAGCTGAATATGTGTAAGATTGAGCTTCAAAAGCAAGTCAAGAGTTGGCATTGATTGATTTATTAGAACAGGAAGAATTTCGTGTTTTTTTCTTTGAAACAAATGCTTACATTATGTATGAATCCTTGTTGAATAAGTAATGTATCACATTGATTCCTGAATAATTCAGGAAGAGAACATGAGCAATGATGCTCAATATATGATTCCTGAATTCCAAAAAGTACGTAGACCGACTTTTGCCATCACCTAGTTTGTTAAAGCTCTAACGCACTGTAACATTCTACATTGCTAGCGAGTGAGGTCCATGACTTGTATATAGGCCTTGGTCCCCTATACTAAGTAACGTGTTTTGGGCCATGGGTGAAAGATGTTTTTTGTGACACCCGGTGAAGAACGCACGCGTGAAGCCCAAAACGGACATTATCTACCTGGTAGGCGTAGATTGTTACACACATGCCCTCATCGCCTGCAAGATAGACAACACCAAATAGACACAGATGCATAATACTGTCACATAAAGGAATTCCAGATCAGAACCTACTGGAAAAATGAACACTAATAATAATATTTTGCTTCACATGACCAATGGATTGCAGACTATCTATTGAAATGAGCAAAACAGAAGGAGTTGGGTGAAATAACATGATACTTGCCATGTAAGTAACTTGTGCATTTCATACATCTTTGACCATTCTATTGACGACTTATCTCCCAGAAATATGGATATGTATCTGTAAATGAACTGTTATAGAAGAATTATATCAAATTGGATTCACAAGACAAATGTTATCATTAATAAACTTGAAATTTGAAATTTGTGAATAACACTGAGCTGTAATGTGCTTCTCTGACAACAAGCAGACAACTCATCATGTTTTGTTTTCATCTGAGCAAGTTAAATGTGCCAGTTCAGTCCACAATAAGACTTATAAAACTTTACAAAATAATCACAGAAGAAATGAATTTCATAGAAGGTAACTAATTAATGGTTAAGGAAATGATAGTGAAGTTTTCACATGTATTAGCAAATTTGCAATATAATATATTTATAAATGGCGTCTTATTTTCCTTTCGGCATATTTTTCATTCTGTGATTCAATTTCTAGATTATTAACATTATGCAGAAAACTCGATGTTTTAACAGAGAGAGCATCGAACCCCAGAAGCTGACATGTTATGGCTGTTCAGGCTGATGCTTACAGATCACCTTCGGTGGGATAGCCTGAAGATCCCGCCTTCAGAGGATTCAAAGAGCACATTGTAGCGAAACTAGACGAATCTAGTCGAAAGATTTTGGACGCGAAGAGGCCTATTGATATACACTTTATTGATATTGATCATGAGACTTATAAGCGAATTTATTGAAGAAAGAGTACTTTCTGGTTTGAACCATTGCCTGACGTGGTGCAGAAACAGAACAATTCCAAGTCCAAGTGGATCAAGTCCAAGTCCAAGTCCAAGTCCAAGAATTGTCACAAGTTGCCACCAATGGATCAACTGGACTCTCTCTGTCACTCTACTACTTATGATCACGACAACAACATTGACATGGAAAATGCTAGGGAAGAATTTTCATATTCTATTGAACCTTCCAAACATATTGTCAAGAAAAATCTCAGTTATGATAGGAAATCGGTCTGAGGTGGTCCGGAGACAAACCCATCAAATATGAATTCTCAGTGTTGAATACACCAATGGTTGAGCGGCTTGCAGAACTTCTGACATTGAATGGTAAGAAAAAATATATACCCTTTTGACAGAACTATTGAATTTTCAATGAATGTAACTGTGTGTTTAACATGATTAAATTTGCAGGTTGAAGATGGAAATTGAAGCAGAGAATGAATCTATGGAGACAAGAATCAGTATATATTGGTGTTTTTTTTTATTATGATTTGTATCTTTTGGTTTGGTGAACTTGAATTAAAGTTTTCAAAAACTTACATTAATTGTTCAGCTTTAAATAAGTGTTATGTTATGTTCAAATTTGGAACTTTAATGAATGGAAACTCTTTCAGTGTCCTTTATGTATGTTACTTCCTGAAATTCTGAGGCCTTATGTGAATGCAAATGTGTATAAATTGGATTGAATTGAGAAAATTGTGAAAGTGAATATGGTTCTAATTGATATGTAACTATAGCAGCCTAGGCCCTCTCCAAGTAGATATTGTCTATTTTGGCCTTCAAAGCATGTGCATTCACTCCCACATATTTTTGTTTTGGATTATAGCTTCACACAAGTGTTTATTTTAGACCGTGGGCTTCACGTAAGTGTTTTAAATCCATGACCCAAAACTCGTCTATTTAGATAAAAGAGATCAAATGTTATATAAGTTTTGAACCTCACCGGCGTTGTCACATAGTAAGATAATTCACTATCTAACATTACCAAGTCGGAACCCACATGAAAAAACTAATGATATAGGTCAACTTTATAACATTATATAGTCGAGATCCCATACCAGAAAACTAGTGATATAACTACTAGGATGAGCATTTGGGGAATGGAGATGAACACTTTCGAAACCCACCCCTCATTCCCCCCCCCCCCCCCCCCCCCCCCCCCCCCCCCCCCCCCAACAAAAACAAAAAAAACAAAAAACAAAAAAAAAACAAAAAAAACCCCCATTTGGGGAAAATGGGGATGGGGGAGTTTTGGGGGAAGGTCCCCCCATCACCATCCCCATCCCCATTTCCCCATTTTTCTGTTTTTCCCTATTTCCCTGTTTTCCTCCGTTTCCCCGTTTCCCCATCTTCCCCATTTCCTTGTTTAACTAAAAATTACATACTAAAAATCACAAAATCCATCATATATTCAAATACAAAATAAAATCCATTACAAATTTAAAAGATGTATATAAACTTAGTAAAATAGAAGAATAAATATTTAAAATATATATATATATATATATATATATATATATAATATTCGGGGGAATTGGGGAAATGGGGATAGGGCACCTCCCCCATTCCTATCCCCATTTCCATAAATATGTGGAAAAAATGAGAAAATAAGGATGGGGCTATTTTAATTTAGGGATAAAAATCATTCCATCCCCCTCAAATGGGGATGGGAATATGTGGATATGGATCCCAGGGATAAATGCTCATCCTTAGATAAAAGGTCAACTTTATAACGTTACATAGACATAGTCCGGATGCCACACTTGTTGATTATTATTTATTTATTTTGAAATATTACTTGATAATTGTTATTAAATGACCTATAAAATTGAAAAAAAGAAAGAAAAAACAAAAATAAAACAAAACAAAAACTTCTAAGTGAGCATTAATCGCTATATGGGTTTGCGTTTGGTACTCAAAACCGGGATATGAAATCACGTATTTATGTTAATAAGTGGCGCCTGGCGGCAGCAAACTCAGGAGATTGAAGAGGAACAAATGGAGGGCAATATCAACAAAGTCGGGTCTTCATCTTCCTCAGATGATCTGAATCCGTGCCCCATCTGCCTCGGTCCAGTGGTCCAAGAATGCTATCTTGATAAATGTCTCCGTATGTCTCTCTTTCTCGCACCCTTTGTTTGGTTGCCTAGAAAATCCCAAGAAAATAAAAGAAAATTGGGTTTATCATTGTTATTTCACTTTTATGATGCTTGTTGTGCAGTTTCATGAATTGGGTTTGTCTAAAACGTTGAATAAAGGAGACCTTTTATGTAGAAACAGTAAAAGATATTTGTTTTATTGTAAAGTGAGAAAATTTGATGCAATTGAAGAGAAATTATTGATAGTTAACGTGGGGTAGCTAGATTGTGTATGATATTTTGGTGACTTTGTTAACATTGGCAAAATGAAATGTGATTTCAAGTTTTGATCTTGAGTTACAAAGTTTTAAGCTTTATCAGTTTCAATCATTCATGAAACCTTATGATTTCCATTGTATTGATGCAGATAAATTTTGTTACAATTGCATTCTACATTGGACTAAAGTGGTTGCTAGCAAGCATTCAAGCCTGCTTTCTCTGTAAAGTGTCCTTTATGCAAGGTTAGTGTTGTTCGAAGAGGTTGGGAAGCCATACGTATAGCTCGTTTTCATTAATAAACGAAACATTTGCTTGGAATGTGCACTGATGATGCTGTGGTTTGCACGATATGCAGACAGAAAACCTTTCGATTATTCATGGATATGATGGAAGTAATTTTCAAAGGCATTACATTAATCAAACATTTGGGGATAGGTAACCCAGTCTGTCTATCTGTAATCTTAAAGTTTTCTTTTAATGTTTATTAGATGTCTTTATTTACTTCACATCTTTTGTTCATTGCAGTTTTGTCTTTTCAAAAGCTCACAAGTACAGATTGCAGCACTATTACACTGAACCAGGTCTTAATTAATTTTTCATTTGATTTTTTGGTTTTTGGTCTCTTGCTGTCAGTTTGTTGTGTCGTTTTCTGACAAACCCCTCCAATCCATATATATGTTTTCAGTCAATTATGTATTCAATCAGGTATCTTAAATGACATATTTAACGTTACACGGTATTGGAAGACCCGTAAATATCTTCATTCAAATCAGTGGCTCCAAGTTGGTTGAGAAGGGAAATTCAAGCTCTGATGCAGGTATTCTTGTTCATCGGTCTATTTTCCTGCCCTTTCATTTAGAGTATCCTAAGACATCCTTCTAAAAATTATGTTTCTCCAATCCTTTTATGAGCATAAACCTCTAATGGATCAAATGACCTTAATAGTGGTGGCCAATACTGAGTTATAGCCTTTTACGAACATGTGCTTTTAGGTACTGAGCCCTTTTTTTTGGGTAGTTCTAGCCCCATCTTCTACATCAATTCTTTCATCATGGATGAATGAAGTTCAATATCCAGTGTTACAATATTATTTTTCAAGAAGTTTATCTAACTTGGCCATTATACCTGATTTTCAGTTTATAAAATTTATACACCATGAGTTGTTGTTGTTTGTTACATTTATCTATAAATGCATCTATTATTTCCTGAAACAAAAGAAAGTGGTTAGTTATATTTTCTTGGACGGATGCTTTTTGGAAAGTAGTCTGGTGATGCTTCTTGCATGTATGTCATATTATGCACAGACCTTATTGAAAGATAGCATGGTTACTTGGTAATTTGAGATGTCTTCTTGTTAGAACAAATGAATATTGATGCCAAGTAAATTTAGATTATTAGAGAAGGCATCAAAGATGCACCCATCTTATAATTTGGAGCTTTGGAGCCACAACTGATAACGTTGACACAACCTGTGCTTGTTTTGTTTTCCATCACAACTGACTTCTGATCTTCTGATGTCTCTTCAAATTATAAATCAAAACGTTTGGTGTTGGACTGTTGGCCAAGTGTAGGATCATAGATGTTATGGGATCTGTTATTAGTTCTTAGATGACCTAAAATGATGCTTTTCGAAAGTTAGAAGTAAACCCTTTTATCGGTATATACGCCACTTATAGAAGCTGGTCACTATAATTCATGCTATTAATGAATAAGTTGCATCTTTTCATATAGGAAGAAGATGTCGAAATCGTTGTGCATCACATAGTTGGTGTAGTTGATTCATTCCGGAGGAGGTAATATTCATTACTCTTTGCGTTGCTGATGAAAACGAATTACATTGCCCAAACAATTGAATCTGTCATTTTCTTTATGTTCTTTTGATGATATGATAAAAGTTTTTATAAAATCTTTTGATCACATTTAGAGTTTCATCTCTACCTAAATATGCTCCTGACTTGCAGAGATGAACAAGCCCGTCAAAAGGAATCCCCAGAAACTAAACAAGAAAAGTTCAAGGCAGCAGTCTCTGAAGCAGCAAGACCTTTTGTAATTGCAAGAACTGACCGATTTGTGAACGAGATGGAACTTTTTCTTGCCTCTGGATTGAACATTGAAGCCTATGATGCAGTCTATCAGCAACGGTTGGGTTGGAACACTCCTCGTGAAACCATTGATTCATCAGAACAGGAATCAAGTGGGCAGACATTTGTAGTTCCTTATTTGTACATCTTCGACGAGGATTCTGATGGAGCCGATTAAATGTTGTATAACTATTATGTAGACATCGAACGTAAAATTATTCAGATTTGATTGAATGGTTATGATTATGTATACTTGAAACTTTTTCTAGTACTGTTGAAGTCAGGTTGTGTACATGGAAATTCTCTACCAATAACTTATAATTATCTGAGTATAGGACTAAACAACCAAAATGACATCTTTGACCCTGAAAAACTGGCAATGTAAACTAGAATCTCTGTCATTAACATGAATAACAGGCGGGAAATTGTCAATGTAAACCAACACGACACCGTTTTACCTTGTGGCCTGTTTTTTGTTTAGAAACGTAAAAATGAGCCTGAGCCATACAAATGGAAGAGCACTAAGCAGTGACAGCAGTGAGCAGCAGAGAAGATGGCAAGAGACCCAGATTATGGAGCTTTCATGGAGAAATTTGTTCTCCAACCAGAGTCTTCTCCTCATAAACTTCCTTTAAAAGGCCTTACCTTTGCTGTTAAAGACATGTAAGTCTTTTTAGCTAATATAAAATCCATGAATTTCCCATTTGATTCTTCACTGTTTTCGTTGGTGGGTACATGAGAATTTGAAATATCTTTCCTGTTTTCACGCTTATTTTAATTGATATGATAGTTTCAGCAACTGGGTTCTGCTCCATATTGTCTGCAAGTTTTTTTTTTTTTTTTTTTGTTGTTGTTGTCTTTATGTGTGTTTCAGTGTTTGCTAAATTGTTCAATAACTTCAGCTCTTAACATGCTTCATTTTTGTTCTTTTGAAAGTGTTTTTGATGATTGTTATATCAATTTCAGTTCTTGGTTTGTTTATAATCATTTAGAGTTTGTGTTTATTTTGCAGACTATTATTCAGTTTCAGCTTTTGGGTATCAATATTGTCTATATGTTGAGTTGAATATTAATTTAGTTGAAATTTGGAAACAGATTTGATGTGGATGGATATGTCACTGGATTTGGAAACCCTGATTGGGCAAGGACTCATTCTTCTGCCACATCAACGGCTCCGGCCGTTTTGGCTATGCTACAAGGTGGTGCTACAAGTATTGGTAAAACTGTCATGGATGAAATGGCTTACAGGTTAGAGATTTAAACCATTTTATTGTTTCACCTAAAAAAAATTCAATTTTGTTGGATAAAACACCTATTAGTGGCTTTCTTGTGTTTTTTGTGTATCACTTTTCATTGTTCTTGGGAATTTAATAGAAATAACTCGCTGTTTATTTAATAGCCAGAGCAGAGATTATGTCGATTCATAATCCATAGATGGTTTGACGCTTCCTTACTCAAACTCTGAATAAACTTATCATGGCAGTATGAATGGAGAAAATAAGCATTATGGAACACCCATGAATCCATATGCACCAGATCGAGTACCAGGAGGATCTTCTAGTGGATCTGCTGTTGCAGTAGGTGCAAAGCTTGTGGATTTTTCGTTGGGTCAGTATTTCTATCTGAGCAGTTTAATGTTTATTGGTTTATCCTTTATTACAAGTATAAAGTTCATTACAGGAACTGACACCGGAGGAAGCATAAGAATCCCTGCATCATATTGTGGAATTTTTGGATTTCGGCCTTCACATGGTGCTGTTTCTACCACTGGTGTTATTCCTATGGCACAAAGTTTTGATACTGTGGGTAAGAAACCAGTATGTTAACTCTTCCTATTATGTGAGTTGTCGAAAATAAAATTTACTCTAAACCGCTATACCTTACTAGCCAATTTCCTGATATGAAGCCATGGCAATTATACATTTAAAATTGGTGTGAATTATTGAGTTACAGTTCAAACATTTACTGAACCTACAAATTTATTGTCTTCAAAGTGCTACAATAAATTCTTTTGCTGTATCCTTATCTCACCATTGTTAGTGTTCCAGCTATTTGACTCCATCTTGTGACTTCCTATGATCCATCATCATCCAGGCACATACTATTAATCTGCTAATGTGAAACTGCTTCTTTAGTCTGGAAGCATTATGTTTCACTTAAATGATAGTAATAGCAATAGACAATAGACAATGATGCTTTCAACTACACCGACTATTTACTATCTACAAGTTTGTTTAAGGGACTTCATAAATTCTAGCAATTTTTAGTTCCGCACACATTTTTTGACATTAAATCCTTATCTAGGATGGTTTGCTCGGGATCCTACAATTTTGAATAGAGTTGGACGTGTTCTACTGCAGTTGCCTGATATGCATCTGGTCAAACCTAGTCAATTTATCATTCCTGAAGATTGTTTCCAGCTTTCAAGCATTCCAAGTGACCGCATAACTCAAGTTCTTGTCAAATCAGTGGAAAAGTTATTTGGGGGTGAGTAAATTTTCCATATAATCATGTTACTGATGTTGTATGCAAAATTTTGATCACAACTTTGATATGACAATATCTGATATTTCTCTCAACTCCATGGCTTCTGAAAAACGTCTTCATATCGGAGTTGTTTAATTAGAATCATTAGAAATGCTGTCTGATAAAGAATGTTAGTAGTTAATTGTTTTCTAGTGCTGTATGATTCATATAAATTTGTTTTCCATCGAGGAAGATGTAAGTTTATGTAGTGGATAATCTAGGTCATATAGTAAAGCATGCAATTCTCGGAGACTATGTCAAGGACAAAGTTCCAAGTTTGAAGCACTTTATAAGTGAAGAAAACAAAGATCAAGAGTACATTACCATCCTTGGCAGCGCTTTCAAGTGCCATGAGGTCGCTAGTAAGGTGCAAGTGTTATAGGAAATTACTTGTTTTAGATTGAGTTGAACCGAAAGGTTGTTTTTAAGCATTAATTGCTGAAATCTGTTACAATTTGAAGTGTAGGTATGAATTCAAGAATAATCATGGTGAATGGGTCACCACAGTCAAGCCTGATTTAGGTCCAGGAATATCAGAACGGGTATGGGAGGCTGTTAGAACAACAGTGGAAAAGATCAATGTCTGTCAATCTATGAATACTGAATTACGTGCTGCTCTCACTGATCTTCTTGGAGTATCTCTCTCTCTTCTTTGTATATGATGTAATCTCTTTCAGATATATGCTCGTGTAATTTATATAACCTCCGATCTGGACTCCCTCTCAATAGTCTTATGAGGAACATTTTACTATTAAAGGCAATAAGACACTAGCTAGTACAGATGTCATTATAAATTGAAGAAAACAACTAAACAAGCCATAATATACTAAGTTAACCAGAATAGTTTTTTTATGTATTTATAGGTGCATTATGGTTGTAGTCACGTAAACTGAGTTGTAGTTTAACTTGATTCCGGTGATTCGATATTCATTTAGCCTTTCAGTGAAAGCCAAATAACTTCATAGGTCTTTTAAGCAATGTAGCCTCTACATCGAGATGCAAGAACCGCTTTGAAGTAACATAATTTGAGGCACTGTTTATTCTCATTAATTCAGTGTATCCAATTCGTTAAGTTACTCATCTGGGTTGTATGCTTTCAGGATTATGGTATCCTTGTTATCCCTACAGTCCCAGATCCTCCACCGAAACTTCAAATGGATGCAACAAAATTGGAATCATTTCGTGCCAGGGCTTTTAGCTTGCTGTCCATTGCTGGAGTATCTGGCTTCTGTCAGGTTACCTCTCTGACGCTAATGTATCATTTCTTTCTTGGTTTATATAAGAACTTTAGACCTTTTCACGAGGTTTTTATTTCTACAAATTGATTATGTTACAGGTGAGTGTACCACTAGGACTGTACGATAATCTTCCTGTGGCAGTTTCCCTGCTGGCAAAATGGTTCTGATGGGTTCTTGCTCAACCTTGTCGAAACCCTTCATAACACCATCAAAAAAGAGATTGAAATTGCTGAGAAAATAAGTTATTAAACTCGGACTGTTTCTGATTATCTTCTGTAAGTTCTACACCATTCCTTGGCTCGAAAAATGATCTACATTCTCTTGTATTCACATTGTTGTGGCTGCACACAACACTTTCTTCTCAGCCATCTCTTTCTTCAGGCTCCATTGAGCCGTATAAAACTGCAAGCAGAATGATGGAACCGTGACAGCACGACTGAACGGACTTGATCAGGTGACAGGATTCTCTCTATTTACTACTTCTGTTTAGTTTGGGAGATATGTATAAACCGATGCTTCAAATTAGTTAAAAATTTCAACATCTGAAAACTTTATGCCCCCCTAACTGTTGTTGATAATATAGAATTTAAAATCTGTTGGTTTTGTAAACATAGTTTTATCTTTCTTCTTCAATTTATAGAATGATGAAGATATGCATATGCCTCAATTACATATACTTTGTTGCTTTGGGCTCCATGATCACTTCACTTGCACATTATCACACCAAACCAACCATTTCTCCAAATGCCAAACTGACTATCAGTAATACGAGTGTTTTATGTATTATCAGAAGTGTTATCTATCAGATTACGTTCCTTCTTTTATCTGTTTTGTAGCGTTTAAAAAGAATAGATAAATCGAAAGTTGTCTTAATGAAATTAGTGAAATATTGTCACTAATATCAAGTCCGTTTGCCTTATGGGTCGTCAACGATTAATCCTACTGGACTCGTTGTGCTTAATTGCTGCTTGCCGGCATGCCTTGTGTGCATTTGAAAGCCTCTCAAGCCAACCCGTGACACATATAGATGTGAGACTCTACGTTGCTACATAATAAGGAAATAAAGTTTCGCCTCTATTATCAGCTATAATAACCTTTAGTACCGGTAAGCGCTTGATCCTAACAAAGTCAACCAAATAAATTTTTCTATTAAGCAATCTGTGAATATAGTCTAAAATGTTACTAGAGTCGAGCATGTTATTTATATATTAAGTAAAACTCTATGGTCAATGAGAAAGGTTGGAACAGAGCACATACAGAAGAATTGAATAAGTTTGGTGAGACTAGTAGAGTGGCATTGATTATTGTCTTTTAAAAATGTCACAACTTTGATTTTTATGTATTTTTGAATTGACCTGAAAAATAAATAAAAATTTGGGAGAAGGCCAGATGTTCTGTTTTTCTACATTAATTTAGAGGGATTTTACTTATAAAATTCAGCAATATATATAAAAAGAAATTACGAAGAATAAATAATTAATAGCTAGAATGTTCAACGTCAAGAGAGGCAATACACAGGCAAAAACGAGATAGGGATTTTACGTAAGTGTTTTAAATCCATGACCCAAAACTCGTCTATTTAGATAAGAGAGATCAAATGTTATATAAGTTTTGAACCTCACCGGCGTTGTCACATAGTAAAAGATAATTCACTATCTAACATTACCAAGTCGGGAACCCACATTAAAAAACTAATGATATAAGGTCAACTTTATAACATTATAGTCGAGATTCCATACCAGAAAACTAGTGATATAACTACTAGAGATGAGCATTTGGGGAATGGAGATGGACACTTTCGAAACCCACCCCCCCGGAAAAAAAAAAAAAAAAAATTCCCCATTTGGGGAAAATGGGGATGGGGAGTTTTGGGGGGAGGTCCCCCCATCACCATCCCCATCCCCATTTCCCCATTTTTTCTGTTTTTCCATATTTCCCTGTTTTCCTCTATTTCCCCGTTTCTCCATCTTCCCCATTTCCTTTGTTTAACTAAAAATTACATACTAAAAAATCACAAAATCCATCATAAATTCAAATACAAAATAAAATCCATTACAAATTAAAAATATGTATATATACTTAGTAAAATAGAAGAATAAAAATATTAAAATATATATATATTTATATATATATATATAATGTTTGGGGGAATTGGGGAAACGGGAATAGGGCATCTCCCCCATTCCTATCCCCATTTCTATAAATTTGTGGGAAAAATGAGAAAATGAGGATGGGGCCATTTTAATTTAGGGATAAAAATCATTCCATCCACCCAAATGGGGATGGGAATATGTGGATATGGGTCCCGGGGATAAATACTCATCCTTAAATAAGGTCAACTTTATAAGTTATATAGGCATAGTCCGGATACCACACTTGTTGATTATTATTATTTATTTATTTTGAAATATTACTTGATAATTGTTATTAAATGACCTAAAAAATTGAAAATAAGAAAGAAAAAAACAAAACACAAACAAATCAAAAACTTCTAAGGGAGCATAAATCGCTATATGGGTTTGCGTTTGGTACTCAAAACCGGGATATGAAATCACGTATTTATGTTAATAAGTGGCGCCTGGCGGCAGCAAACTCAGGAGATTGAAGAGGAACAAATGGAGGGCAATATCAACAAAGTCGGGTCTTCATCTTCCTCAGATGATCTGAATCCGTGCCCCATCTGCCTCGGTCCAGTGGTCCAAGAATCCTATCTTGATAAATGTCTCCGTATGTCTCTCTTTCTCGCACCCTTTGTTTGGTTGCCTAGAAAATCCCAAGAAAATAAAAGAAAATTGGGTTTATCATTGTTATTTCACTTTTCTGATGCTTGTTGTGCAGTTTCATGAATTGGGTTTGTCTAAAACGTTGAATATAGGAGACCCTTTATGTAGAAACAGTAAAAGATATTTGTTTTACTGTAAAGTGAGAAAATTTGATGCAATTGAAGAGAAATTATTGATAGTTAACGTGGGGTAGCTAGATTGTGTATGATATTTTGGTGACTTTGTTAACATTGGCAAAATGAAATGTGATTTCAAGTTTTGATCTTGAGTTACAAAGTTTTAAGCTTTATCAGTTTCAATCATTCATGAAACCTTATGATTTCCATTGTATTGATGCAGATAAATTTTGTTACAATTGCATTCTACATTGGACTAAAGTGGTTGCTAGCAAGCATTCGAGCCTGCTTTCTTCTGTAAAGTGTCCTTTATGCAAGGTTAGTGTTGTTCGAAGGGGCAGGGAAGCCATACGTATAGCTCGTTTCATTAATAAACGAAACATTTGCTTGGAATGTGCACTGATGATGCTGTGGTTTGCACGATATGCAGACAGAAAACCTTTCGATCGTTCATGGATACGATGGAAGTAATTTTCAAAGGCATTACATTAATCAAACATTTGGGGATAGGTAACTCAGTCTGTTTATTTGTAATCTTAAAATTTTATTTTCATGTTTATTAGTTGTCTTTATTTACTTCACTTTTTTGGTTCATTGCAGTTTTGTCTTCTCAAAAGCTCACAAGTACAGATTGCAGTGCTATTACACTGAACCAGGTCTTAATTAGTTTTTTATTTATTTGATTTTTGGGTTTTTGGTTCTTGCTGTCAGTTTGTTGTGTCGTTTTCTGACAAACCCCTCCAATCCATATATATGTTTTCAGTCAATTATGTATTCAATCAGGTATCTTAAATGAAATATTTAACGTTACACGGTATTGGAAGACCCGTAAATATCTTCATTCAAATCAGTGGCTCCAAAGTTGGTTGAGAAGGGAAATTCAAGCTCTGATGCAGGTATTCTTGTTCATCGGTCTATTTTCCTTCCCTTTTATTTAGAGTATTCTTGGACATCCTTCTAAAAATTATGGTTCTCCAATCCTTTTATGAGCATAAACCACTAATGGATCAAATGACCTTAATAGTGGTGGCCGATATTGAGTTATAGCCTTTTACGAACTTGTGCTTTTAGGTACTGAGCCCTTTTTTTGGGGTAGTTCTAGCTCCGTCTTCTACATCAGTTCTTTCATCATGGATGAATGAAGTTCAATATCCAGTGTTACAATATTATTTTTCAAGAAGTTTATCTAACTTGGCCGTTATACCTGATTTTCAGTTTATAAAGTTTATACACCATGAGTTGTTGTTGTTTGTCACATTTATCTATAAATGCATCTATTATTTCCTGAAACAAAAGAAAGTGGTTAGTTATATTTTCTTGGACAGATGCTTTTTGGAAAGTAGTCCGGCAATGCTTCTTGCATGTATGTCATATTATGCAGAGACTTTATTCAAATAGCGTGGTTACTAGGTAATTTGAGCTGTTTTCTTGTTAGAACAAATGAATATTGATGCCAAGTAAATTTAGATTGTTAGAGAAGGCATCAAAGATGCACCCGTCTTATAATTTGGAGCTTTGGAGCCACAACTGATAACGTTGACACAACCTGTGCTTGTTTTGTTTTCCATCACAACAACTGACTTCTGATCTTCTGATGTCTCTACGAATTATAAAACAAAACGTTTGGTGTTGGACTGTTGGCCAAGTGTAGGATCATAGATGTTATGGGATCTGTTATTAGTTCTTAGATGACCTAAAAGAATGCTTTTCGAAAGTTAGAAGTAAACCCTTTTATCGGTATATACGCCACTTATAGAAGCTGGTCACTATAATTCATGCTATTAATGAATAAGTTGCATCTTTTCATATAGGAAGAAGATGTCGAAATCGTTGTGCATCACATAGTTGGTGTGGTTGATTCATTCCAGAGGAGGTAATATTCATTACTCTTTGCGTTGCTGATGAAAACGAATTACATGGCCCCCAAACAATTGAATCTGTCATTTTCTTTATGTTCTTTTGATGATATATGATAAAAGATTTTTATAAAATCTTTTGATCACTTTTAGAGTTGTATCTCTACCTAAATACGCTCCTGACTTGCAGAGATGAACAAGCCCGTCAAAAGGAATCCCCAGAAACTAAACAAGAAAAGTTCAAGGCAGCAGTCTCTGAAGCAGCAAGACCTTTTGTAATTGCAAGAACAGACCGCTTTGTGAACGAGATGGAACTTTTTCTTGCCTCTGGATTGAACATTGAAGCCTATGATGCAGTCTATCAGCAACGGTTGGGTTGGAACACTCCTCGTGAAACCATCGATTCATCAGAACAGGAATCAAGTGGGCAGACATTTGTAGTTCCTTATTTGTACATCTTCGACGAGGATTCTGATGGAACCGATTAAATGTTGTATAACTATTATGTAGACATCGAACGTAAAATTATTCAGATTTGATTGAATGGTTATGATTATGTATACTTAAAACTTTTTCTAGCACTGTTGAAGTCAGGTTGTGAACTTGGAAATTCTCTACCAAGAACTTGTAACTGAGTATAGGACTAAACAACCAAAATGACATCTTTGACCCTGAAAAACTGGCAATGTAAACTAGAGTCTCTGTCATTAACATGAATAACAGGGGGGAAATTGTCAATATGCAAAAATATAACAACATTCAACGGTATGTTTGCAAGACCACAACAAACCAACACGACACCGTTTTACCTTGTGGCCTGTTTTTTGTTTAGAAACGTAAAAACGAGCCTGAGCCATACAAATGGAAGAGCACTAAGCAGTGACAGCAGTGAGCAGCAGAGAAGATGGCAAGAGACCCAGATTATGGAGCTTTCATGGAGAAATTTGTTCTCCAACCAGAGTCTTCTCCTCATAAACTTCCTTTAAAAGGCCTCACCTTTGCAGTTAAAGACATGTAAGTCTTTTTAGCCAATATAAAATCCATGAATTTCCCATTTGATTCTTCACTGTTTTCGTTGGTGGGTACATGAGAATTTGAAATATCTTTCCTGTTTTCACGCTTGTTTTAATTGATATGATAGTTTCAGCAAGTGGGTTCTGCTCCATATTGTCTGCAAGTTTGTTTTTTTTTTTTTTTTTTTTTTTTTTTTTTTTTGTCTTTATGTGTGTTTCAGTGTTTGCTAAATTGTTCAATAACTTCAGCTCTTAACATGTTTCATTTTTGTTCTTTTGAAAGTGTTTTTGATGATTGTTATATCAATTTCAGTTCTTGGTTTGTTTATAATCATTTTGAGTTTGTGTTTATTTTGCCGACTATTATTCAGTTTCAGCTTTTGGGTATCAATATTGTCTATGTGTTGAGTTGAATATTAATTTAGTTGAAATTTGGAAACAGATTTGATGTGGATGGATATGTAACTGGATTTGGAAATCCTGATTGGGTAAGGACTCATTCTTCTGCCACATCAACGGCTCCGGCTGTTTTGGCTATGCTACAAGGTGGTGCTACAAGTATTGGTAAAACTGTCATGGATGAAATGGCTTACAGGTTAGAGATTTAAACCATTTTATTGTTTCACTTAAAAAAATTCAATTTTGTCGGATAAAACACCTATTAGTGGCTGTCTTGTGTTTTATGTGTATCACTTTTCATTGATCTTGGGAATTTAATAGAAATAACTCCCCATTTATTTAATAGCCAGAGCAGAGGTTATGTTGATTCGTAATCCATAGATGGTTTGACGCTTCCTTACTCAAACTCTGAATAAACTTATCATGGCAGTATAAATGGAGAAAATAAGCATTATGGAACGCCTTTGAATCCATATGCACAGATCGAGTACCAGGAGGATCTTCTAGTGGATCTGCTGTTGCAGTAGGTGCAAAGCTTGTGGATTTTTCGTTGGGTCAGTATTTCTATCTTGAGCAGTTTAATGTTTATTGGTTTATCCTTTATTACAAGTATAAAGTTCTTTTAATTACAGGAACTGACACCGGAGGAAGCGTAAGAGTCCCTGCATCATATTGTGGAATTTTTGGATTTCGGCCTTCACATGGTGCTGTTTCTACTGCTGGTGTTATTCCTATGGCACAAAGTTTTGATACTGTTGGTAAGAAACTAGTAACGTTTTGAACTTTTCCTATTTTGGGAGATGTAGAAAACAAAATTTACTCTAGACTGCTATACCTGACTATAGCCAATTTTGAGATATGAAGCCATGGCGATTATACATTTAAAATTGGTGTGAAATATTGAGTAACAGTTCCAACATTTAAGGAACCTACAAATTTATGGTCGTCAAAGTGCTACGACAAACTCTTTTGCTGTTTAATTTTCTTACTAATTATTAGTGTTTGAGCTATCTTAATTCCCCTTTGACTTCTATGATCTGTCATCCAGGCACATAGTATTTATCAACCAAACTGAAATTGCTTCTTTAGTCTGGAAGCTCTATGTTTAACTTAAATGATAGTAATAGGAATTAGGAATAGCCAATGATGCTTTACCAACTGGACCGACTATTTACTATCAGCAAGTTTATTTAAGGATGCATGAGTTATTTTGTCATTCCCGTTTTTGTTCTATGGACGGTAAGGTTAATCCATACTTGTCCAAAGAACTTCATAAATTCTAGCAATTTTTGGTTCTGCACATTTTTTTTGACACCAAATCCTTATCTAGGATGGTTTGCTCGGGAGCCTACAATTTTGAATAGAGTTGGACGTGTTCTACTGCAGTTGCCTGATATGCATCTGGTCAAACCTAGTCAATTTATCATTCCTGAAGATTGTTTCCAGCTTTCAAGCATTCCAAGTGACCGCATAACTAAAGTTCTTGTCAAATCAGTGGAAAAGTTATTTGGGGAGTAAATTTTCCATATAATCATGTTGCTGATGTTGTATGCAAAATTTTGATCACAACTTTGATATGACAATATCTGATATTTCGCTCAACTCCATGGCTTGTGAAAAACGTCTTCATATCGGAGCTGTTTAATTAGAATCATTAGAAATGCTATCTGATATAGAATGTTAGTAGTTAATTGTTTTCTAGTGCTGTATGATTCATATAAATTTGTTTTCCATCAAGGAAGATGTAAGTTTATGTAGTTGATAATCTAGGTCATATAGTAAAGCATGCAATTCTCGGAGACTATGTCAAGGACAAAGTTCCAAGTTTGAAGCACTTTATAAGTAAGAAAACAAAGATCAAGAGTACACGATACCATCCTTGGCAGCGCTTTCAAGTGCCATGAGTTGCTACAAAGGTGCAAAGTGTTAGGAAATTACTTGTTTTAGATTAAGTTGAACTGAAAGGTTGTTTATGAAGCATTAATTGCTGAAATTGTTACAATTTGAAGTGTAGGTATGAATTCAGAATAATCATGGTGAATGGGTCACTACAGTCAAGCCTGGTTTAGGTCCGGAATATCAGAACGGGTATGGGAGGCTGTTAGAACAACAGCGGAAAAGATCGATGTCTTCATCTGTGAAGACTGAATTATGTCTGCTCTCACTGATCTTCTTGGAGTACTCTCTCTCTCTCTCTCTCTCTCCTTTGTATATGATGTATCTCTTTCAGATATATGCTCGTGTAATTATATAACCCTCTGATCTGGACTCCCTCTCAATAGTCTACGGGAACATTTACTATTAAAGGCAAACAATAGCTAGTAAAGATGTCATATAAATTGAAGAAAACAAATAAACAAGCCATAATATACTAAGTTAACCGGAATACTTTTTGTATGTATTTAACTATTTATAGGTGCATTATGGTTGTAGTCACTTAAACTGAGTTGTAGTTTTAATTTGATTCAGGTGATTCGATATTCATTTAGCTTTTCAGTGAAAGCCAATAACTTCATAGGTCTTTTAAGCAATGTAGCCTGTACATCTAGATTCAAGAACAGCTTTAAATTGAGTGTTCCCTCTCTCGATTTGATCCCACAATCAATTTGAAGTAACATAATCTGGCAACCGTTTATTCTCATTATTCACTGTATCCAATTCTTAAGTTTCTCATCTGGGTTTATGCTTTCAGGATTATGGTATCCTTGTTATCCTACAGTTCCAGGTCCTCCACCGAAACTTCAAACGGAGGCAACAAAATTGGAATCATTTCGTGCCAGGGCTTTTAGCTTGCTGTCCATTGCTGGAGTATCTGGCTTCTGTCAGGTTAGCTCTCTGACGCTAATGTATCATTTCTTCCTTGGTTTTTATATAAGAACTTTAGACCTTTTCAGAGGTTTTAGTCTACAAATCGATTATGTTACAGGTGAGTGTACCACTAGGACTGTACGATAATCTTCCTGTGGCAGTTTCCCTGCTGGCAAAACATGGTTCAGATGGGTTCTTGCTCACCTTGTCGAAACCCTTCATAACACCATCAAAATGAGATTGAAACTGCTGAGAAAATAAGTTGTTAAACTCGGACTGTTTCTGATTATCTTCTGTAAGTTCTACGCCATTCCTTGGCACAAAAATGATCTACATTCTCTTGTATTCACATTGTTGTGGCTGCACACACACTTTCTCTCAGCATCTCTTTCTTCAGGCGCCATTGAGCCGTATAAAACTGCAAGCAGAATGATGGAACCGTGACAGCAGGACTGAACGAACTTGATCAGGTGACAAGATTCTCTCTATTTACTACTTCCGTTTAGTTTGGGAGATATGTATAACCGATGCATCAAATTAGTTCAAAATTTCAACATCTGAAAACTTTATGCCTCCTAACTGTTAATATAGAATTTAAAATATATTGGTTTTGTAAACATAGTTTCATCTTTCTTCTTCAATTTATAGAATGATGAAGATATGCATATGCCTCAATTACATATACTTTGTTGCTTTGGGCTCCATTATCATTTCCCTTGCACATTATCACACCAAACCAACCATTTCTCCAAATGCCGATTTGACTATCAATAATACGAGTGTTTAGGTATTATCAGAAGTGTTATCTATCAGATTACATTCCTTCTTTTATTTGTTTTGTAGCGTTTTAAACAGAATAAATAAATCGAAAGTTGTCTTAATGAAATTAGTGAAATATTGTCACTACTATTAAGTCCGTTGGCCTTCTGGGTGGTCAACGATTAATCCTATTGGACTCGTTGTGCTTAATTGCTGCTTACTGGTGTGTCTTGTGTGCATTGGAAAGCCTCTCAAGCAAATCCGTGACTCATAGAGATGTGAGGCTCTACGTTGCTACATAATAAGGAAATAAAGTTCAGTGAGTCTAGTAGACTGGCATTGATTATTGTCTTTAAAAATGTCAAAACTTTGATTTTTATAATTTTATATACTTTTGAAATTGACTTTAAAAGTAAATAAAATTTGAGAGAAGACCACAATCAGGAAGACAACATATAAAGAAATTAGGTGCTCTGAAATGCATGCCAATAGTGGTGCATGCCAAACACGATATTGCATAATGCATGCCAAACACGAGCCAATAATATATTGTAGTACATAATTGTTTTGTTTTCCAGATTTTAAGCCAATAATTTGCATTTAATATCGCAAATTTCACATAGTTGAGCGATCAATTTGAAAAATGAAGTGGTAAAATTTTTAATTGAAAAATATAAATGAAAAAATATATATAGGGTAAAATATAAATAAACTTTTAGAAAATAATTGTGTTCCTAAAAAAAAAAAAAAAACAAATTAATAATTGTGGATTTGGGGGTAATGGTCTTCTCACGCTCTCAAGTGGCTTCACTCATAGATCAAGTGGCACCTCCTCTTTACATCCATGATAGAAGTTCGAAGTAGATACCCCTCCTCTATGGTAAGAGTTGTTTTCTGTAGCGTGCTTGTAGCGATTGATCTTGTCGGATTTCAATTGATCTCTAATTGGACCGGAGTCGCATTTCAAAAGTCAAATATAATATGAATTGAATAAGTATTATTTCACTAAAACTAAACCTTATTATTGTATTTAATTTTTTTCAAATCTTGATCTAAAAACATTTATCTTCACAAAAAATTGAATATGTGAGGGTTGATTTCCAGATTGTGTTTGTTCTTGCATGCGCATATAGTGTCAGATTGAGGCCGGTTGCTCAATGGCTTTCCCACCTGTAAGCAAGCAATTGGAGGGACAGTAGGAGTCATCAACTCTCCGAACGTCTGCCAGCAGAAGGGGTCATACATGTGGTATCGTTCTTGCATCGGTTTTAGCTGTATGGAGTTACATCTACACATGGAAGGTTGTCATTGCAGGCAAAATGTACAGGCTTTACTGTGTATGTCCCTCTAATTTTTTTCGTAGGTGATTCCTGATAGAGCCACAGCTGATGTTTGGTTCTTGCATTTCATTTTGTCACAATAAATTGGTCGATCACTATTGGAAGTTGGACCTCGGAAATTTGAATGTTTGAGAAAAGCACACCCTGCACAGAACCTGATCCACCCCCTGCAGATGTGGAATTTGAAAATTATTACCCAGAAGTCTTGAAAAACCTCAGATTGTGTTCATCTAAAAAAAATATTTATTCATCTACAAGCAAGCAACGAAAAGTTACCGCAAGCAAGAGTGCTGCTACGAATCACCGCATCTTTAGAATTCTGCTAGTGGATTCCATCCGTGTTTGGACTATCACCGGGAGATGAAATGCTTATATCAAGAACCATAACTCCTACGCAATTATCAAACTTGAGGTGGCACTGGGGACTGTTCTGAATCGTTATACCAGTCACCGTGACATTAAAACTCCCGTAAAACCTCAATGCCTGTCACAAAACAACACCACAGTCAATTTAGAAGGACTACAAACTACAAAGTCGTAAAAAAATAATTTCACTTGGGAATTTTCAGTCATTTAAGTGGTGGTCCTTACAGTTGGCTTGATGCTTGGCATTTTCCCATCGAGTTCACTTCCAATCTGCCACACAATTTCAAGCTCAGTTCCTGATGATAATTAAAAAAATACTAATTTCATTGAAAAAATAAATTAGATCAAGTTAATTAATTACCGGAATTGGTTTGTGTTTTTGTGTTGTGTTGTATAAAGGGGACGATGAGTTTTGATTCATCATCAAAAGGGTCATCGTACGGATAATCTTGCCACCAAACAGAGCCTCTTCCATCAATGATACCATTTCCTTGAATTGTAATCCCTACGAGCTTTGTAAAGTCCATCCACTATAGCAGACCTTTACCCCAGTCTTTATAGCTTGTTGGAGCAATTATCTTCCCATCTAGCTAATAAAAATTAAACCCATTATCAGAATTCTAATCAAATTTCAAAATCAATTAATTAATGATGATTAACAGAGTTAATATTAATAATATACATGAAATACAATGTTTCATTGATAGTATGGACCAGAGAATGAAATGGGTCCTACAAGAAAAACATAATCTGTTGGGACGATCATGATTGATGACTCTACTTTACAAGCAGCTGCCCATGCAGCTTCAAACTCCTGCATGGCATCATACAATTAATCATTTTCTAACTTTACAACAGTACTTTCTTTAAATATATGGCATCTTGTTGTGAATTAATAGAAGAATAGATGAAGAATATGAAGAACATATGAACAAATAATTAATAAAGTAAATAAGAGAAATAAGATAAACAAGAGAGAGAGAGAGAGACGAGAACAAGAGAGAATAAGATAAGAGAGATTTGTTAATAAAAAGGGTATCAGTTTTTTATTAAAGAATACAAGAACCATATATATAGGCAAACAAAGTGAGGGGTACATATTGCAATTTTCTTTAACAATTGTGCCACCAGTCAAGCTTAGCTTCTTTCACCATTCCACATGTGAGTGATCCAATCAATATACAACACATGCATTGACATGTGTCCATTTTAGAAGATGGTGGAAGCCACAGATTTACAACACATCTATAATAATTAGAGAAAATAGTACTAGACATCATTAATTGGTGGGTAGAGTCCCCAAAAAGCCATTCACTATTTAAATTGTTCCAAAATCACCATTTTGATGAAATATTGTTCATTGACAGCCATCCTATCAAAATCTTGAAAGATATAATTGTTTTGGTGTGTAAATTCACGCACAATTTCATTAGCTGATACAGCAATATATATACATCAGTATACGTTTCAAAGGAGTCACAACCCTCCTAATGATAAGATGCACACTCCTATTATCTATACAATTTGATTACAATTAAACAACGTAAATGCTGACAGAGTTTTACTAGAACTAGAACTCATAACATCCAATATGCCCCCTCAAGATAGGCCACGACATGAGAGGCCAATCTTGCCCTTGAGGGACTGAAAGAGAGCGCGAGATAGCGGCTTTGTGAGAGCATCTGCAAGTTGGTCACTGGAAGAGACATGAGCCACACGAAGACTGCCTGATTGAACTTGATCTCGAATGAAGTGAAAATCAATGGCGACATGCTTCATACGGGAGTGAAAAATCGGGTTGGAGCACAATTGAGTAGCCCCCACATTGTCACAATAGATTACAGGCGCAGTGGGTAACTTGAGACCAAGATCAGTGAGAAGAAAACATACCCAATTAAGCTCAGCAGCTGTAGTGGCAACAGATCGATACTCAGCTTCCGTGGAGGAGCGAGCAATTGTGTTTTGTTTCTTTGAGCTCCAGGAAATGGGATTTCGGCCAAGATAGACAATGTAAGCACTTGTGGAGGAGAAGTCATCTTTATTACCAGCCCAATCGGCATCGGAAAAGGCATGAAGCTCAACCATAGAGTCACGATGAATAACAATTCCCTCACTGAGAGTTCCACATAAATACCGCAGGAGACGCTTCACAAGATCCCAATGATCGGATGTAGGCTGATGCATAAATTGTGACAGCTTATTTACTGCATAGGAGATGTCCGGACGAGTGAGTGATAAATACTGAAGGCTCCCAACAACCTTCCTGTATGTGGTGGGATCACTGAGTGGCGTGCCAGAGTGAAGACTAATCGGTGGGACTAGTGGGTAAGGGAGTCTGCACTGGCTTGGCACCAGACATTTTGGTTTGATTAAGAAGATCCAGTATGTAGCGCCGCTGTGACAATAAAATTCCATGTTCGTGTGGAACCACTTCAACACCAAGAAAATAGGAAAGAGGGCCAAGATCCTTTAGGGAGAATCTGTGAGCGAGACTTTCAACAAATCGATCCACACAAGTCAAGTTATTACCTGTGAGAATAATATCGTCAACATAAATGAGGAGGTATAGAATGTTACCACCATTGCGTAGGACAAAAAGAGAGGTGTCAGCATAAGAATTTTTGAAACCAGCTGCCAAGAGAAACTGACGCAGCTCATTGTACCAAGCCCGCGGTGCCTGTTTAAGACCATAGATAGCCTTCTTGAGTTTGCAGACATGGGTGGGGCGGTCTAAGTCAGTGAATCCAGGAGGCTGTGCCATAAAAACCGTTTTCTGTCAAGTGACCCTGAAGAAATGCATTGTTGATGTCGAGTTGACGAAGAGACCAACCATGACTAATAGCGATACTGAGAACAAGTCTGACGGTGGTGGGTTTGATGACCGGGCTGAAAGTTTCGAAATAATCCACACCGGGTCGTTGATTGAATCCCTTGGCAACCAGACGTGCCTTATACCTATCAATGGAACCGTCGGTTTTGCGCTTAATCCGAAAAATCCATTTGCACCCTACAATGTTCGATGCCATTTCCTGCGGAACTAATTCCCAAGTGCCATTACGAACAAGAGCATCGCATTCCTCTGACATGGCCTGACGCCACTTTGAGTCTTTTAAAGCTTGAGTCACTGTTGTTGGTTCAGAATCAGACAATGGCTGCAGTTCGGTGTGAAGGTTCAGCTTCTGGATAGGCTTATGAATGTTGTCCTTAGCCCGGGTGATCATAGCATGGTCATTCAGTGATGGATGAACTGGGTTAGCAACCTGAGGGGCCGACTCGACAGCTGCAGCAGTAGTTGATGAAGAGGGAACTGATGACGGTGGCTGCTGCTGGACTGGAACAATGACAGTGGGAGGAGCAGCAGTGGCCTGAGCAACAGAGTCAGAAGCTGCAGTTGCAACCGGTGGAGCTAGTGACCCCAATGGAGTTGCGGAAGCAGAGGAGGACAGCTGAAGTGGTACCGGGACAAATGAAACAGCAGGAACTGTGAACTGTGAGGAGTCTTCTTGCAGCGGGACAGTGGGAGCTTCACAAGGTGACAATTCGTGAGAGGACACAACTGCAGATGGTGGTGATGTTGGCCGATCAGTTTGTGGGGAAGGCACAGCAAGAACAGAAGGTACCCAAGAGTTAATTGTGGTGGTGGATGGACGATCTAGAGTGGTGTTTAGCGACCTATACGGAAAGACTGACTCCACAAATTGGACGTGACGAGAGACAAACATTTTAGAACTTGACGGATCAAAACATAGATAGGCACTTTGTGACAAGGAATACCCAAGAAAAACACAGGAGGTGGAACGCTTGTCAAGTTTGTGGGATGAATACGGCCTGAGCCAAGGATAACATAGACAACCAAAAACTTTTAGCCTTGAGTAATTCGGGTCTGTGCCAAAAATTTTAACATAGGGTGACAAAAGACCAAGGGTAGGAGTTGGCATTCTATTTATTAGGTAGACAGCAGTGGCAAACGCATGAGACCAGAATTGCAATGGTAGAGAGGCGTGAGTGAGTAATGTGAGACCCGTCTCAACAATGTGACGGTGTCTCCTTTCTGAGTACCCATTATGTTCAGGTGTGTGAGGTGGGGTTGTGAGATGGGAGATGCCATTTGTGGCAAGGTAATCTTTGAGAGACATGTATTCACCTCCATTATCAGTGTAAAGTGTGGTGATGTTGTGTTTAAAAATTTTTCCACAATGGCTCGAAATCGAATGAAGCATTCTTTCACCTCGGATTTTCTTTTTAACGGGTAGAACCAAATGTATTTGGTATAGTGGTCAACAAAAATTACATAATATTTGAAACCTTCATGAGAAAGAACTGGAGACGTCCAGACATCAGAAAATATAAATTCAAGTGGTTGAGACGAGACAATAGATGAAGTAGAGAATGGTAACTTATGACTTTTATTGCAATGACACGAGTGACAAGAAAAATCCTTTGACAGAGGTGACAATAAATCTAAACCAAAACCTGACACAATATGCCGTAAAATAGGATAAGCTGGATGTCCTAGTCTGTGATGCCAATCAGAGGACGTGGTCTTGACGCTAGAGAAGGCTAGGACCGGTGATGACACAGAAGTCGGCCATTCATACACGCCATCCTTGGTTGTGCCTCGCAGAAGAATTGCCCCCGTACGAAGATCCTTCACAAGAAAAGAGGACGATAAGAACTCAACAGACACGTCATTAGTAGAACAAAATTGCGAAATCGAAATTAAGTTCTTTTTCATAGTAGGCACACACAGGACATCATTCAATGTAAAAGAATTATTATAAGCAGTAAGAGAAGTGGAACCAGTGTTCGTGATGGACAGACCGGTGCCATCACCAATCATAACATCGTCGGAGCCACCGTAAGGCGCATGGAGCGAGAGATTGTTCAAGTCTGCTGTCACATGGTGCGAGGCCCCACTGTCAAGGAGCCAAGTAGGGCTGGTGGAAGAGATATTGGCAGCATAATGTGCCCTTGGCTGCCACGGCATTGAAGGAGAGACAGTCGGTGCAGCAGAGTGTGAACCAGAGGACTGATTCGGAACCATAGAGAAGGAGGGACACCGCCTGGCTGAGTGGCCTTGAACACCACAGACCTGACATCGACCGAGATAGGGGCGTGGAGAATAAGAGCTGCCACGGTTTGGTGCAGTGGAGCTGCTGGAAGAGGGACGGTTTGTCTGAGGTGATGACTGACGCCAGCCATTGTTGGTGGGATAGGAGGGACGCCAATTTTGTGTGTGCTGATGTGGGCGCCAATTCGATCCAGACCGAGTGGTAGGATTGGCTGTAGCAGGGAAGGAAGGCGTCACCTTCTTGGCATTCTGAAGAGAGGCCTCAAAGGTCAAAAGTTTTTCATGAAGCTCATCAAAAGTTATAGGGCTGTCCCTTGCTTGAACGGCTCGAATTAATTCTTTGTAGTCATCATCCAATTCATCGCAGATCCGTTCAGTGAGGTCATCATCATCGATTGGAGCACCAAGTAACGCAAGTTCATCTGCACGGGCCTTAACTGAGTGAAGAAATTCTGTGATCGACTGCGTACCTTTGGATGAATTTTTGAGGAGTGCTTTGACTTGTTTAATGCGCCCACGAGACGGTTTGGCATAGGTATTAGCAAGGATGGTCCATGCCTCCATGGATGTTGTGGCTCTGGCAACAAAGGCAATGATTGTCGGCGACAGGGAGCCAATAATCGCATTCATAATAAGCTGGTCCTGGCGAACCCAGATGTTGTAAGCAGGGTTCGGAGTGGTTGTTGCATTCACAGTCAGAGTTTTCGACGGGCAAGGTTTGGAGCCATCGATATAACCAAGGAGATCATAACCAGTGAAGAGGGTTTGGAATTGAATCTTCCACGACATATAGTTGGTGGTAGTGAGTTTGAGAGGCGCCTGAGCGGAGATGTTGATGGTGATTAGGTGAAACTCATTAGAACGAAGAGCAGTAGAGGTGGAGGGAACAACGTTGACGATAGTGGGCGTTGTTGAGGAAGAACTGCTGTCAGAGACGGGGCCTGTCATTGGAAAAAGAAAAGAAAAAAACTTTGGTTTATTTAGTGAGAGATCGAAGCTCTGATACCATGAAAGATATAATTGTTTTGGTGTGTAAATTCACGCACAATTTCATTAGCTGATACAGCAATATATATACATCAGTATACGTTTCAAAGGAGTCACAACCCTCCTAATGATAAGATGCACACTCCTATTATCTATACAATTTGATTACAATTAAACAACGTAAATGCTGACAGAGTTTTACTAGAACTAGAACTCATAACATCCAATAAATCTAACAGAAAGCTATAGGTATCTGTGACATGACACCTATAAAGAATTTTATGGGCAATATTTTATGTATTTTGATTATTTAATTATACATATAAATTAATGATTTGATTAATTTATTATTTTTATGGGCAATATTTCCTGCTTATGGGTGACATCAAACTTATTATTATTTCCTGATTAATTTTCTAATTAATTTAGGGTGACATCAAACATATTTCCTAATTAATTTATTATTTAATCATTTTTTATAGCAATCAAATAAAATTTCATATTTCTGGTAGATGATGTTCTAAAGTGTGCATACAAGCTTGCTCATGATGCACATATAAGATCATGATGCTCTATAAAACATTTGAATAGAGATATCGTTTACACTTACTTGACAAGGCTCACACAAAACACTCATATAAATCATGGATTACAACAAACTATTTTCTTATAATTCACTAAAAAGATACAGTAGAATTATTATTATAATCAACATATCTAGGTCCTAGCCATAAAACAATTGCAGCCGTGAAATAGAAAAGAGAAAAAAAAAAAAAAAAAAATAGAGTTAAAGAAAACAGAAAAGGAAGAGACTTTAAGATACTGAAAGAGAAATACAATAATAACAAATGAAACAAGGGATGTTGTGGCTTTGTTGAAGAAACATAAAGAAAATAAAAGAAGTATTTTTGAATTAAAATATATATAAGCAAGTTATGACATAAGTAAACGGATTTCTAACAGATTATAATATAAATAAACGGACTTCAAATAATTAATAGTCAAAGAGGCAACAATTGATATTTTTTTTTCTATAAAATAGCTAATTTAAGCCATTTAAAAAAATTAATGGTCATTTTAGGACTGTCTCACCAAATCATTGACTCTAGAAATCGCTAACCCTAATAATTATTATAATCATAGAAATACTGTTGGTAGTTTAATGGTTTTCTGCAGAACCGTATTTTTATGCATTTATGGTTGGAATCGTGACCACCGTAACGAGAATCATTAGTGGGCCCGCCTATTTGGTAGTTTTGTTGTCTTTTTATCTGTATTTATATCATTCTTTTTTTGAAAATATTCTTCTTTTTTTTTTTTTCTCTCTTAATATATACTTTTTATACACCTTTTCTATTTTACAATAACAAACGACACTAATAAAATAAGGTAGGGCCATAAGGCCCATTAACTTCAGTTGTTTCAAACTTTGGAGTCCTGAATTTTGTGATTTTTACCATTATTGTTCTCAAAAATAGAATAATTATAATTTTTCGAATAATGTTAAATTGTTCAAATTCACTAAAAGGTAAATAACATATCACTTAACAAATTATTTTATAATTTATATGGTATTTACGGCTCACATGCCACATCATTTGAATATAAATTTAAATAAATATTTTAAATTAAATAAAACTAGCATTACTCTCACTTCAATCCATATATATGTTTACAGTCAATTATGTATTCAATCAAGTATCTTAAATGACCTATTTAACGTTACACGGTATTGGAAGACCCGTAAATATCTTCATTCAAATCAATGGCTCCAAAGTTGGTTGAAAAGGGAAATACAAGATCTGGTGCAGGTATTCTTATTCATCGGTCTATTTTCCTTCCCTTTTATTTAGAGTATCCTAAGACATCCTTCTAAAAATTATGGTTCTCCAATCCTTTTATCAGCATAAACCTCTAATGGATCAATATTCCGGTGGAGGTAATATTCATTACTCTTTGCGTTGCCGATGAAAACGAATTACATGGCCCAAACAATTGAATCTGTCATTTTCTTTATGTTCTTTTGATGATATATGATAAAAGTTTTTTATAAATTTTTTTGATTAATATGCTCCTGACTTACAAAGATGAACAAGCGTCAAAAGGAATCCCCAGAAACTAAACAAGAAAAGTTCAAGGCAGCAGTCTCTGATGGACCGATTAAATGTTGTATAACTATTATCTTGACATTTACGTAAAATTACTCAGATTTGATTAATATCTACAATTTTACGAATGGTTATGATTATGGATACTTCGAACTTTTTCTAGTACTGTTGAATTCAGGGTTGTAAACTTGGAATTCTCCACCAAGAACTTATAATTGTCTGAGTATAGGACTAAATAACCAAAATGACATCTTTGACCCTGAAACACTGGCAAAAGAAACTAGAATCTATGTCATTAACATGAATAACAGGGGGGAAATTGTCAATAAGCAAAAATATAACAACATTCAACGGTATGTTTACAAGACTACAACAAACCAACACGACACCGTTTTAACTTGTGACCTGCTTTTTGTTTAGAAACGTAAAGACGAGCCTGAGCCATACAAATGGAAGAGTACTAACACCAACCGTCCAACACCAACCAATTTCAAAAAATGTAAGCAAATCTATCCTCATCTATGATTGAAGTGAAAATATATGATCTTCAATTTTGTTGATTCAAAAGACAAACTAGATTTTTTTTTATTTTTTTTACCAATATTATTAGAAAAACACGGCCACAAAAATCAAACTGATTACAATGCTAGTGCAATAAGAATATAATTGGCTAAAACTTCAGTAGATTTCATTTTTCAAAATCAATTATGTTCCCAAATTTTCTCAGCAACCAAACAGAAGTAAAGGTATTAAAACAAGGAAGAACTCAAAAGGCCACAAGCCAAATAGACAAAGAAACAAGGCACAAAACCCAGCAGCACACGCCAAAAACATAGAAACGAACCACCAAAAGAAACAAAACAGAGCACAATAGAAGACAAACAACACACAACCACAAAAGAGCATCAGATGACACAACACCCAATTGTGCACGTAAGAAACACCCTAAATCAGTGAAGAGAAATAAGCTAGATGAGATTTTTATGTGTGTTTGCTGTAGATGTACAAAAAGTGAAAAGAAATAAGCTGGAAAAAAGTGACAAAAAATAAGTTTTTTTTTTCAATAAATTGTTGTGTCTAATTAAAAGAGGTTCTATAATAGAAAAATTGTTTCAAAAATAAAGAAACAAACCTGATTTGGAGATGGATCTTCAAGTTTCTTGATGAAAAATGCAGATCGGAATTACTAGGACTTAGGGTTTTTTTACGAGTAGAGCTGAGAGTCTGAGACAGAGATGAATTTTTGAGAAAAAAGAAGAGATAAAGAAGAGATATGATGAAAAGGAATGTAATTTTCTAATACATCGTAATACCACCTTTTATTCTATATTAGTTAATACAGAGAATGGTATATTAGGTGTAAAATTTTATATTAAAATAATACAATATAAATGAACCCTAAACACAGTATTATACTATTTTAATATATTTTAAATGGTTAATACAATATAATATTATTTTAATACATTTTTAAACGATCTGTTCTCAAAAAAAATAATAATAATAATAATTAATTAATTAAATGACTAATACCAAACATTGCCTAAGCAGTGACGGAGCAGTGAGCAGCAGAGAAGATGGCAAGAGACCCAGATTATGGAGCTTTCATGGAGAAATTTGTTCTCCAACCAGAGTTTTCTCCTCATAAACTTCCTTTAAAAGGCCTCACCTTTGCAGTTAAAGACATGTAAGTCTTTTTAGCCAATATAAAATCCATGAATTTCCCATTTGATTCTTCACTGTTTTCGTTGGTGAGTATCTTTCCTGTTTTCACGCTTGTTTTTATTAATATGATAGTTTCAGCAACTGGGTTCTGCTCCATATTGTCTGCAAGTTTGTTTTTGTTGTTTGTCTTTATGTTTGTTTCAGATCTTGGTTTGTTTATAATCATTTAGAGTTTGTGTGTGTTTGCAGACTATTATTCAGTTTTAGCTTTTGGGTATCAATACTGTCTATGTGTTGAGTTGAAAATTAATTTAGTTGAAATTTGGAAACAGATTTGATGTGGATGGATATGTCACTGGATTTGGAAATCCTGATTGGGCAAGGACTCATTCTTCTGCCACATCAACGGCTCCGGCTGTTTTGGCTATGCTACAAGGTGGTGCTACAAGTATTGGTAAAACTGTCATGGATGAAATGGCATACAGGTTAGAGATTTAAACCATTTTATTGTTTCACCTAACCATTTATTTAATAGCAAGAACAGAGGTTATGTTGATTCGTAATCCATAGATGGTTTGACGCTTCCTTACTCAAACTCTGAATAAACTTATCATGGCAGTATAAATGGAGAAAATAAGCATTACGGAATACCCATGAATCCATATGCACCAGATCGAGTACCAGGAGGATCTTCTAGTGGATCTGCTGTTGCAGTAGGTGCAAAGCTTGTGGATTTTTCGTTGGGTCAGTATTTCTATCTTGAGCAGTTTAATGTTTATTGGTTTATCCTTTATTGAAAGTATAAAGTTCTTTTCATAACAGGAACTGACACCGGAGGAAGCGTAAGAGTCCCTGCATCATATTGTGGAATTTTTGGATTTCGGCCTTCACATGGTGCTGTTTCTACCGCTGGTGTTATTCCTATGGCACAAAGTTTTGATACTGTGGGTAAGAAACCAGTATGTTAACTCTTCCTATTATGTGAGTTGTCGAAAATAAAATTTACTCTAAACCGCTATACCTTACTAGCCAATTTCCCGATATGAAGCCATGGCGATTATACATTTAAAATTGGTGTGAATTATTGAGTTACAGTTCAAACATTTGCTGAACCTACAAATTTATGGTCGTCAAAGTGCTACAACAAATTCTTTTGCTGTATCCTTATCTCGCCATTGTGTTCCAGCTATCTGACTCCATCTTGTGACTTCCTATGATCCATCATCATCCAGGCACATACAATTAATCTGCCAATGTGAAACTGCTTCTTTAGTCTGGAAGCTTTATGTTTCACTTAAATGATAGTAATAGCAACAGACAATGATGCTTTACCAACTAGACCGACTATTTACTATCTACAAGTTTGTTTAAGGGACTTCATAAATTCTAGCAATTTTAGTTCCGCACACATTTTTTGACATTAAATCCTTATCTAGGATGGTTTGCTCGGGATCCTACAATTTTGAATAGAGTGGGACGGGTTCTACTGCAGTTGCCTGATATGCATCTGGTCAAACCTAGTCAATTTATCATTCCTGAAGATTGTTTCCAGCTTTCAAGCATTCCAAGTGACCGCATAACTCAAGTTCTTGTCAAATCAGTGGAAAAGTTATTTGGGGGTGAGTTAATTTTCCATATAATCATGTTACTGATGTTGTATGCAAAATTTTGATCACAACTTTGATATGACAATATCTGATATTTCTCTCAACTCCATGGCTTCTGAAAAACATCTTCATATCGGAGCTGTTTAATTAGAATCATTAGAAATGTTGTCTGATAAAGAATGTTAGTAGTTAATTGTTTTCTAGTGCTGTATGATTCATATAAATTTGTTTTCCATCAAGGAAGATGTAAGTTTATGTAGTTGATAATCTAGGTCATATAGTAAAGCATGCAATTCTTGGAGACTATGTCAAGGACAAAGTTCCAAGTTTGAAGCACTTTATAAGTGAAGAAAACAAAGATCAAGAGTACACGATATCATCCTTGGCAGCGCTTTCAAGTGCCATGAGGTTGCTACTAAGGTGCAAAGTGTTATAGGAAATTACTTGTTTTAGATTAAGTTGAACTGAAAGGTTGTTTATGAAGCATTAATTGCTGAAATTTGTTACAATTTGAAGTGTAGGTATGAATTCAAGAATAATCATGGTGAATGGGTCACCACAGTCAAGCCTGATTTAGGTCCAGGAATATCAGAACGGGTATGGGAGGCTGTTAGAACAACAGCAGAAAAGATCGATGTCTGTCAATCTGTGAAGACTGAATTATGTGCTGCTCTCACTGATCTTCTTGGAGTACTCTCTCTCTCTCTCTCTCTCTCTCTCCCCGTTGTATATGATGTAATCTCTTTCAGATATATGCTCGTGTAATTTATATAACCCTACGATCTGGACTCCCTCTCAATAGTCTTATGAGGAACATTTTACTATTAAAGGCAATAAGACACTAGCTAGTAAAGATGTCATTATAAATTGAAGAAAACAAATAAACAAGCCATAATATACTAAGTTAACCGGAATACTTTTTGTATGTATTTAACTATTTATAGGTGCATTATGGTTGTAGTCACTTAAACTGAGTTGTAGTTTAACTTGATTCAGGTGATTCGATATTCATTTAGCTTTTCAGTGAAAGCCAAATAACTTCATAGGTCTTTTAAGCAATGTAGCTTGTACATCTAGATGCAAGAACCGCTTTAAATTAGAGTGTTCCCTCTCTCGATTTGATCCCACAATCAATTTGAAGTAACATAATTTGAGGCACTGTTTATTCTCATTAATTCAGTGTATTCAATTCATTAAGTTACTCATCTGGGTTGTATGCTTTCAGGATTATGGTATCCTTGTTATCCCTACAGTTCCAGATCCTCCACCGAAACTTCAAACGGATGCAACAAAATTGGAATCATTTCGTGCCAGGGCTTTTAGCTTGCTGTCCATTGCTGGAGTATCTGGCTTCTGTCAGGTTAGCTCTCTGACGCTAATGTATCATTTCTTCCTTGGTTTTATATAAGAACTTTAGACATTTTCACGAGGTTTTTATTTCTACAAATCGATTATGTTACAGGTGAGTGTACCACTAGGACTGTACGATAATCTTCCTGTGGCAGTTTCCCTGCTGGCAAAACATGGTTCGGATGGGTTCTTGCTCAACCTTGTCGAAACCCTTCATAACACCATCAAAAAAGAGATTGAAATTGCTGAGAAAATAAGTTATTAAACTCGGACTGTTTCTGATTATCTTCTGTAAGTTCTACACCATTCCTTGACTCGAAAAATGATCTACATTCTCTTGTATTCACATTGTTGTGGCTGCACACAACACTTTCTTCTCAGTCATCTCTTTCTTCAGGTGCCATTGAGCCGTATAAAACTGCAAGCAGAATGATGGAACCGTGACAGCACGACTGAACGGACTTGATCAGGTGACAGGGTTCTCTTTATTTACTACTTTTGTTTAGTTTGGGAGATATGTATAAACCGATGCTTCAAATTAGTTAAAAATTTCAACATCTGAAAACTTTATGCCCCCTAACTGTTGTTGATAATATAGAATTTAAAATCTATTGGTTTTGTAAACATAGTTTTATCTTTCTTCTTCAATTTATAGAATGACGAAGATATGCATATGCCTCAATTACATATACTTTGTTGCTTTGGGCTCCAGTATCACTTCCCTTGCACATTATCACACCAAACCAACCATTTCTCCAAATGCCGAACTGACTATCAGTAATACGAGTGTTTTAGGTATTATCAAAAGTGTTATCTATCAGATTACGTTCCTTCTTTTATCTGTTTTGTAGCGTTTAAAAAGAATAGATAAATCGAAAGTTGTCTTAATGAAATTAGTGAAATATTGTCACTACTATTAAGTCCGTTTGCCTTATGGGTGGTCAACGATTAATCCTACTGGACTCGTTGTGCTTAATTGCTGCTTGCCGGCATGCCTTGTGTGCATTTGAAAGCCTCTCAAGCCAACCCGTGACACATATAGATGTGAGGCTCTACATTGCTACATAATAAGGAAATAAAGTTTCGCCTCTATTATCAGCTATAATAACCTTTAGTACCGGTAAGCTCTTGTTCCTATCAAAATCAACCGAGTAAATTTTTCTATGAAGCAATCTGTGAAATATAGTCTAAAATGTTACTAGGGTGAAGCATGTTATTTACATATTAAGTAAAATTCTATGGTCAATGAGAAAGGTTGAAACAGAGCACAGACAGAAGAATTGAATAAAGTTTGGTGAGTCTAGTAGAGTGGTATTGATTATTGTCTTTTAAAAATGTCACAACTTCGATTTTTATGTACTTTTGAATAGACCAGAAAAATAAATAAAATTTTTGGAGAAGGCCACAATCAGGAAGACAACACCCTAAAAGAGACAAAATAAAATAACACTTTCTGAGATAAAACAAGGTAACCACAAGGTGGTTACCTTGGTGGTCCAAGGCTTGGGATTAAATATCCAAGTCCTTAGTTCTACTCCTAGCAATTACATTGTGGTCAGCCCTTAGGGCGCTTAGCTCTGTTGGTGGAATGACAGACATGGGGCTAACATAAGTGGTTCGAATCCTATCCAAGCGGGGGTGAGTTTTGATTTAACCGCTTGCATTCTTATGGGGCCAGGGGTATGGGCCGGGGTTTCCTACCATAATGAGTCACGCAGTTGGGGAGGACAGACTGATGGGTGTCTAGACGAAGTCCAAGATCCTCGATACCCAAAAAAAAAAAACCTTTACAACGTAAAACTTTTCAAATTAATAATCAATGGTGGATCCCAATAATATTAATTTAGAGGGGCTTTACTTATAAAATTCAGCAATATATATATATATATATATTATCAGTCTTTCTATTGTCAGTTCGTTCTGACAATAAATATATCAGGACGAAGAATATAGATCACAGATTATGAAGAAGTTTTGACAAATGCATACACTTTGAGTCAAAATATGTAAATCTAGTGGTTCACATTCTTCGTCCTGATATATTTATTGTTATGACGAACTGATAATAGAAAATCTATATATATATATATGAAAAAAGAAATTACGAAGAATAAAATAATTAATAGCTAGAATGTTCAACAAGTCACATCAAGAGAGGTAATACTCATGCAAAAACGAGATAGGGAAGGTCACAACTCACAATTTCATTATTGATGTATGCATGCAACTGAATTTGCCATTAAAGAAACACGCTATGACAAACTCTTTTGCTATTTAATTTTCTCGCTAATTATTAGTGTTCGAGCTTTCTTGATACCCCTGTGACTTCTATGATCCGTCATCCAGGCTCATAGTATTTATCTACCAGAGTGAAATTGCTTCTTTAGTCCGGAAGCTCTATGTTTAACTTAAATGATAGTAATAGACTAATAGGAAATTAGGAATTAGGAATAGCCAATGATGCTTTAATTGTTTTGTACAATTATGATTTTGTAAATGGTATAACGCTGGACCAAAATTATCGTGTCGACTTGTTCGATTTTCTATTTTGATCATATTTGACTTTTTTCTAGTTTGACGGGTTTTGATCGGATGAACTTACTAACAAGTACGGTGATACATCTATTCAAAATTCTCTTTAATGTGAGTGATGACTGTTACCAAAGTTGAGTCTATGCTGTTCTGTCATTGGACAACATACTTGGTTTCTTACAATTGTGAGGGGTCCAAATGCTGATGTGGATTTTAGTTTAAATTTTCTTATTATATTTTTAAATCTAATGCAATAAATAATTAAATAGGCAATAGGTTGGGCTGAGATGGGCTTAGGACTCAAATTGGATTAGAGATAAGAAAATCTTCAAAGCCCAGGCCCAATAACTCAAATCACGCGTTAAGCACTCTGACGATTGTCATTCAAAATTATATATCAATCTCATATCATATGATGTGCTGTAATCCGACATAACAAATCCGTCCTACCCTCGTTTTTTTTATAAAAATAAATAAATAAATTATATTATCATATATACCCTGTTTTTTTTTTTTTAAGTATTAGAAGATAGAAACAATCACCTATAAATCTCAAAAAGCCCAACCCAAACCCAATTGAGTACCTATACTGGCCCACTCAAATCACATATTTCGTTTTAGGACAGTTTTCAATCTAGAGAGATTGAAGATAGGTTACGAGAATTTCTTACTGAAGAAGAGATAGATGAGCAATTTGATGAAGAAGCTTACCATAATTTGAACACCTAAGCATGAAGATACTATAGCAAAGTGTCAGTAGAAAACAACAAAACAAGTAGATAAGATCGTCAGAAAGGCCCGAAGATAATCATATATCGATCTCATACCACATGGACAGTGATATATTAAAAATTAATGTTTATATGATGTGATATTGCATATGTGGATGTCTCAACCTAATTTTTGTTTTATTATATTATATTATCATATCTTCATTGTTTTTAAGTGAACAATCACTTCAAAATTTCAAAAAGCATGAGGCATGTGGAAGCCTCTCCTTTCAAAATTTAATGCGTGATTGAAGATTTGAAGAATAGGTAATACCAAAGTCAAAAGGTGGAGCCAAAGAGAGCTTTTATTGGGAGACTTAATGGGGATTGATGCCTAAATGTTTTCAGGTTTGGACACATATCTCTTCTTTTTAAGAAAGCTAATTGTCTACAAGCCCTATGTTCTGTACAATTATGATTTTGTGGATGGGTAAATTACACTCACACCCTTAAGGTTTGAGGTAAAGACACTAATATGGAAATGTTTAGTTATTCTACACTTAAACCCCTGTTTGACCATGGTAAGATCCAAAATACCTTTATAAAATAATAAAAATTAAAAAAAATTTTACACTGACACCCAAGGGCATTTTAGACCTTACTATGGTCAAACAGGGGTTAAGTGTAGAATAACTAAACCTTTCCATCTTCGTGTATTTGCCTCAAACCTTAAGCGCGTGAGTGTAATTTACCCTTTGTGGATTTACAACTATTAACTCAAAAAGAGAAAGAAAAAGAAATAAGACAATAGAGCAGGGTTCCATCATCTCCAACTTGTAGGTGCATTATGGTTGAAGTCACTTAAACTGAGTTGTAGTTCAACTTGATTCCAGTGACTCGATATTCATTTAGCATTTCGGTGAAAGCCAAATAACTTCAGAGGTCTTTTAAGCAAAGTAGCTTGTACATCTAGATGCAAGAACTGAAGAACAACTTTAAATTGGAGTGTTCCCTCTCTCGATTTGATCCCACAATCAATTTGAAGTAACATAATATGAGGAACCGTTTATTCTCATTAATTCACTGTATCTAATTCGTTAAGTTACTTATCTAGGTTTACATGCTTTCAGGATTATGGTATCCTTATTATCCCTACAGTTCCAGGTCCTCCATCGAAACTTCATACGGATGCAACAAAATTGGTGTTATCTTTCAGATTACGTTCCTTCTTTTATCTGTTTTGTAGCGTTTAAGCAAAATAGATAAATCGAAAGTTGTCTTAATGAAATTAGTGAAATATTATCACTACTATTAAGTCTGTTGGCCTTATGGTTGGTCAACAATTAATCCTACTGGACTCGTTGCACTTAATTGCTGCTTACTGGCGCGCCTTGTGTGCATTAGAAAGCCTCTCAAGCCAACCTCTGACACATATAGATGTGAGGCTCTATGTTGTTACTTGTTACATAATAAGGAAATAAATTTTCACCTCTATTATTGGCTATAACCTTTAGTACCGATAAGCGCTTGATACTAACAAAGTCAACGAAACAATTTTTTCTATAAAGCAATGTGTGAAATATGGTCTAAAATAATACTCGAGTTAAGCATGTTATTTATATATTAAGTAAAATTCTATGGTCAATGAGCAGAAAATCTTTAATGCACCGGGGGCATGAGCTGAGTGTTGCACCACGTGTTGCTCTCACTGATCTTCTTGGAGTACTCTCTCTCTCTCTCTCTCTCTCCTTTGTATATGATGTAATCTCTTTCAGATATATGCTCTTATAATTTATATAACCCTTCGATCTGGACTCCCTCTCAATTGTCTTACGAGGAACATTTACTATTAAAGGCAATAAGACACTAGCTAGTAAAGATGTCATTATAAATTGACAACTAAACAAGCCATAATATTCTAAGTTAACCAGTATACTTTTTGTATGTATTTATAGGTGCATTATGGTTGTAGTCACTTAAACTGAGTTGTAGTTTAACTTGATTCCGGTGATTCGATATTCATTTAGCCTTTCAGTGAAAGCCAAATAACTTCATAGGTCTTTTAAACAATGTAGCCTGTACATCTAGATACAAGAACAACTTTAAATTAGAGTGTTCCCTCTCTCGATTTGATCCCATGATCAATTTGAAGTAACATAATTTGAGGCACCATTTATTCTCATTAATTCACTCTATCCAATTCGTTAAGTTACTCATCGATTTGGGTTCTATTCTTTCAGGATTATGGTATCCTTGTTATCCCTACAGTTCCAGGTCCTCCACCGAAACTTCAAACGGATGCAACAAAATTGGAATCATTTCGTGCCAGGGCTTTTAGCTTGCTGTCTATTGCTGGAGTATCTAGCTTCTGTCAAGTTAGCTCTCTGACGCTAATGTATCATTTCTTCCTTGGTTTTATATAAGAACTTTAGACCTTTTCACGAGGTTTTTATTTCTACAAATTGATTATGGTACAGGTGAGTGTACCACTAGGAATGTACGATAATCTTCCTGTGGCAGTTTCCCTGCTGGCAAAACATGGTTTAGATGGGTTCTTGCTCAACCTTGTTAAAACCCTTCATAACACCATCAAAAAAGAGATTGAAATTGCTGAGAAAATAAGTTGTTAAACTCGAAGTGTTTCTGATTATCTTCTATAAGTTCTACACCATTCCTTGGCATGAAAAATGATCAACATTCTCTTGTATTCACATTGTTGTGGCTGCACATAACACTTTCTTCTCAGCCATCTCTTTCTTCAGGCGCCATTGAGCCATATAAAACTTCAAGCACAATGATGGAACCGTGACAACATGACTGAACGGACTTGATCAGGTGACAGGATTTTCTCTATTTACTACTTCCATATGAGTGTTATTTTGTGTGAGGATATCACATTATAGTGGGAGTTTGTATCATTTTATATTGCTTTATGTTTGATTTTAGACATACTTATGCATTTATGTATTTTGGATATTTTTCTGATTAGAAATAAAGTATTCATTTCATTTCACTCTGTTATATTGTGTTAAGTATTGATCTCACTAAGGAATAAAGTAGGACCAGTTGGAAATAGATATGTATAGATCACATTGCATGAAATTTCCATGCTAGGCATCCATGATTGATCTATGTCATTTGGTTATGTTGGTGTACGTGACCATTGATGGGTTTAGTCACGCTAAATGTGATAAAAACCGCTTTGATCCTATAACGGTATAATCAATGGATGAGATTGTTCGGATATACCCTAAAATTGTGATAGCGAAATTTTGAAGCTCATAAAGTCATACACAGTTGTAAAGTTACATATGTGGCCCAGTGGGAGATTGTTGGAAAATTCCATCATGTGGGGCCACACATGTAAATATTAAATGTGTGGGTTAAGCCTAAATTAAAGTGATCTAATTAAGATTTAAAGTTTTAAGGCTTAAGGGTATAATTGTCATGGAAGTGTTGTATCTAATTTGATGAGGGGCTAAATTAGAAATAGTAAACCTTATAATAATCTAATTATTATATATAAGGGTTATGGTTCCCAAATTATACAATACCTTTTAACTTGTCTATATCCCCATCAATAGAACAAGAGAGAACACTTTAGGGTTTACAAAGATCGTGATAATTTGGAAGATCACAACCCATCCACCAACCTCCGGTAATGGATTCATGTACGCTTCTGCTTTATGTTATCTCCATTTTCTCTTGAATTAACATGGGCTAGTAACATGTATTTAGGGGTTGATTAAAGAATGATATAAAAACATGTTTAGTTTAAACTTTGGATTAATTATGTGCCTATACATGTTAGATTAAGTATTCATCAAATTCCTTACATCTTGCATTTCATTTTGTCACAATAAAATTGGTTGATCACTATTGGAAGTTGGACCTTGGAAACTTGAATGTTTGAGAAAAGCACACCCTGCACAGAACCTGATCCACCCTGCAGATGTGGAATGATCGAACGATAATTGTACCTAATTGAGGTCCTCATTTCCTAGCTTTTGTCTCGTTTTCGAGCGTATTTTTGTATATAATGTGTTTTGTGAGCCATGTGTAGGTACATGTTCCCTACATTTAGTGTTTGAGCTTAAAGTCAAGATTGGGAGGCCAAAACCGAGCAAAACAATGAAGAATGGAAGCCATACAAAGTTGTCACGGCGTGATTCGCGACGTGATTCACGGTCAACCACGGCAAGCAAAACCATTGTTCCGTGGTGGATCCTTCATTGAGCTAGAATGCAACATTGAGATCGCGGCACTGGTCAACTTTGTTTTCCAAAGGTTAACGGGCTGACATTACAAATGCCCATGCAGAACACACATATTTCGGGGTCCATATCTCTCTTTTCATATTGAACTGGGCTTCCCACCATATATTTACGGAAAGCCCCGGAAGTCTACTTTTCAGAGGTTTTTACAGATCGTGATTCTGGGCTTTCTAGAGGGAGATATGTGCATTTCCGTAACAGTGCACGAGGTTGGAAACATGACCGCGGCAGAGGACTTTATGCAGAACACCCAAATTTCGGGGGGCATATCTCCCTCCTCAGATCGAACCACGTCAAGCTCTACATATATTCGGAAAGCCCCGGAAGTCTACTTTCCAGTGGTTTTTACGGATTGCGATTTCGGGCTTTTTAGAGGGAGTTATGGCCATGAAATAGAAAAGAGAAAAAAAAAATGTAGTTAAAGAAAACAGAAAAGGAAGAGACTTAAAGATATAGGAAAGAGAAAGAGAAATACAAAAATAACAAATGAAACAAGGGATGTTGTGTCTTTGTTGAAGAAACATAAAGAAAATAAAAGAAGTATTTTTTAATTAAAAAATATAGAAGCAAGTTATGACATAAGCAAACGGATTTCTAACAGATTATGACATAAGCAAACGGATTTCTAACAGATTATGATATAAGCAAACGGACTTTAAACAATTAATGGCTAAAGAGGTAACAATTGATACTTTCTTTCTATAAAATGGCTAATTTGAGCCATTTTAAAAAAATTAATGTCCATTTAGGGACTGTCTCACCAAATCATTGGCTTTAGAAATCACTGGCCCTAATAATTATTATAATCATAGAAATACGATTGGTAGTTTAATGGTTTTCTACAGAACCGTATTTGTATGCATTTATGGTTGGAATCGTGACCTAACGAGAATCAATTCTTTTTAGTGGGCCCGCCTATTTGGTAGTTTTGTTGTCTTTTTCTTTGTATTTATATCATTCTTTTTTGGGATAATTACCCCGGTGGCCATCGAATTGATGATATCAAAATGGCCACTGGATTGGAAATTTATTCCAAAATGGCCATTTTTGATGAATTTTGTGACACTAATGGTCATTCCATCCAATTCCATATAATTCTATCAAATTCCATCCAATGGGTGGCATTTTGGTAAATAAGGGGATGACATTAATTTATTTTAGTTTTTTTTTTTAAATCATTTTTTTTTAAACGAATAATTATATTTAGTGTGTATACATATATACACACTAAATATAAGATATTTTGTTTAAATTCAGATGGAAGAGAATAGAATTATATTAAGATAATATTTTGGCCTAAATTATTCTTCTTTCTAGCTACCTTGTATATTTTTTAATATATATTTCATTTAATCTTCTATCTCATTGACTATTCTTATCAATTTAATCAAGAGATATTTATTTAAGAGTAACTACTGTCATCCAAAGATATGATTTATATATTTATGTTTTATTAAAATAAATTATTAATAAAATAACCTTAAATAAAATGATTAAAAGAATAAATAACTTGATTAAAATTAAATAAATCAAAATACTTTCCCCATCAATGACACCAACATTTAATCCCTAATTTTATTTTAAGTATCAAGTTTTTATTTTTTATTCTGGTTCATTTTTAAGTCTTCTTCACATACGCATCATCAACTCTAATACGAGTCAAATTAAAGATAGTTCAATCTTCATTTTAGAGCCACTCAATTATGCCATCTTCATTTTAGAGCGCCACATGTTTATATGAGCTTGATTAATGTAGGAATTTTTGTAATTACTTCTCCTTGTTGTGTTTTGTGACTTTGTCAACAAAGTTGAAAACTAGAATGAGGATTTATATTGGATTTTTTAGATTTATTTTAGATTATTTTTTGGAAATCAATTTTTTCTTTTGTTTTTTTGAAACGGATAATTATATTTAGGGTGTATATATGTATATCATATCTCAAATATATATATATATATATATATATATATATATATATATATATATATATATATCTTTTAAAGAAGATTAATGCTACAAAATCTACAAAATCTAAAAAACAAAGAAAAGACACGTGTATTGATCTAAACCATTTCTTTTGTTTTTTGAAAAAATAATTATATTTAGTGTGTTATTATAAATATAATAACACACTAAATATAATTATTTTTTTCAAAAAATAAAAGAAATGGTTTAAATCAATACACATGTCTCTTATTTGTTTTTTAGATTTTGTAGCCTTAATCTTCTTAAAAAAGATATATATATATATATGAGATATGATATACATATATACACACTAAATATAATTATTCGTTTCAAAAAATAAAAGAAAAAATTGATTTCCAAAAAATAATCTAAAATAATCCTCATTCCAGTTTTCAACTTTTTTTTTTTTTTTTTTTTTTTTTGAAAGAAACAACAAACAAAGAACAAACAACTAAGCAGATAAGTCCACTAGAACCTCTTTGGCTACACAGCACGGGTACTCTTTCATCCAAAACCTATCCTCCTCAAGAAGAAGAGTGTTCTTGGCCAGTTTGTGAGCAACCTGGTTGTCACAAAACACAACAAAGAGAAGTAATTACAAAAATTCCTACGTCAATCAAGCTCATATAAACATGTGGCGCCCTAAAATGAAGATGGCATAATTGAGTGGCTCTAAAATGAAGATTGAGCTATCTTTAATTTGACTTGTATTAGAGTTGATGATGCGTATGTAAAGAAGACTCTTAAAGATGAACCAGAATTAAAAAAATTTAAAAAAAATGATACTTAAAATAAAATTAGGGTTTAAATGTTGGTGTCATTGATGGGGAAAGTATTTTGATTTATTCAATTTTAATCAAGTTATTTATTCTTTTAATCATTTTATTTAAGGTTATTTTATTAATAATTTATTTTAATTAAATATAAATATATAAATCATATCTTTGGATGACAGTTGTTACCCTTAAATAAATATCTCTCGATTAAATTGATAAGAATAGTTAATGAGATAGAAGATTAAACGAAATATATATTAAAAAATATACAAGTTAGCTAGAAAAAAGAATAATTTAGGCCAAAATGTTATCTTAATATAATTCTAATCTCTTTTGTCTAAATTTAAACAAAATATCTTATATTTAGTGTGTATACATATATACACACTAAATATAATTATTCGTTTAAAAGAATAAAATAAAAAATTGATTTTCAAAAAAAAAATCTAAAATAAATTAATGTTATCCCCTTATTTACCAAAACGTTACTCATTGGATGGAATTATATGGAATTAGATGGAATGGCCATTAATGTCACAAAGTTTGTCAAAAATGGCTATTTTGGAACAACTTTCCAATCCAATGGCCATTTTGATAGTGTGTGTCATCAATTTGATGGCCACTGGGGTAATTATCCCTTCTTTTTTTGAAAATATTATTCTTTCTTTTTCTCTTAATATATACTTTTTTATACACCTTTTCTATTTTACAATAACAAACGACACTAATAAAATAAGGTAGGCCCACAAGGCCCATTAACTTTAGTTGTTTCAAACTTTAGAGTCCTGAATTTGTGATTTTTACTATTATTGTTCTTAAAAATAACATTAAAGGTAGAAATTTGAGGACCTTTTAGAATCATTTTTATTTTTCGAATAATGTTAAATTGCTCAAATTCACTAAAAAGTAAATAACAGATCACTTAAAAAATTATTTCATAATTTATATTGTATTTACAGCTCACATGCCACATCATTTTAACATAAATTTAAATAAATATTTTAAATTAAATAAAACTAGCATTACTCTCACTTCAATCCATACATATGTTTTCAGTCAATTATGTATTCAATCAGGTATCTTAAATGACATATTTAACGTTACACGGTATTGGAAGACTCGTAAATATCTTCATTCAATCAATGGCTCCAAAGTTGTTTGAGAAGGGAAATTCAAGCTTTGATGCATGTATTTGTTGAATATTGCTTGAATTTCCAATGGTTACCAAACATGATTTACCAATGTGGAGACTTCCTGGAGATGTGAGAGCGTTTGGAACTATGAGGTTATGTTTGAAGGAGGTTTGGAGAACGAAACGAACAGAAGAAATGAAGAACAGCTCAAACCGCTGCCGATGCCATTGTGGCTTTAGCAACGGTAATGGCAGCGGTAGGATACCGCTGCGAATTTCGGCAACGCAATGAGAGCGGTCCAATTCCAGTAGACACCACTGTGGAAAGCGTTGTGGCTTCCACAGCGCTCGACGATGATGGCACATAGAGATCACGGTTTTCTGAGTGGTCAAGTTCAACACGGTTTAGGAAGCGAGTGGCCAACTGCAACTTGAATCATAGTCAATCACAAGCATACGTTGAATCAAGAAATATTCATAGAAGAGGAAATATGTTGCTTCTGGAAGTTCTAATGGGAAAAGGATTTCTCCCTTACAAGAAGACTTATTATAAATAGGAAATAGTATTTATGTGGAAAAAGTAATTCTTGTATATCTAGGAGATAGATTTCCTTGTTAGTTTAAACTCCACGTGATACATATAAATAGACCATAATAACTAGGTTATTAGGTGTGTGAAAAACACCTGAGAGTGGTGGAGCAAAATAGTAAATACTAAAGAGATCTCAAAGTGAACATTGGGTGTAATTGGGTTTGGGGTATTATTTAGAGAGAGAAACATGAGTGTGTGGTTGTAACAATTTACTACATATTGGAACTTTCTCTTGTCGTCCTAACGGCCGTGGTTTTTTTTCCCTGATTTGAGTTTCCATGTAAATTCTTGTGTTGTGTGTGATTGGATTTAAATTACTTCTCTTCATCTTATCTTTTCTTTATCATTGTGTTTGTTTGTGTTCTATCCGGCAACGCTTCCACGCGTATAGTGACGTTTGTTCATTAACAGTATTCTTGTTCATCGGTCTATTTTCCTTCCCTTTTATTTAGAGTATCCTTGGACATCCTTCTAAAAATTATGGTTCTCCAATCCTTTTATGAGCATAAACCTCCAATGGATCAAATGACCTCTAATGGATCAATATTCCAGAGGAGGTAATATTCATTACTCTTTGTGTTGCCGATGAAAACGAATAACATGGCCCAAACAATTGAATCTATCATTTTCTTTATGTTCTTTTGATGATATATGATAAAAGTTTTTTATAAAATCTTTTGATCAATATGCTTCTGACTTATAGAGATGAACAAGCCCGTCAAAAGGAATCCCTAGAAACTAAACAAGAAAAGTTCAAGGCAACAGTCTCTAAAGTGGCAAGACCTTTTGTAATTGCAAGAACGGACCGATTTGTGAACGAGATGGAACTTTTTCTTGCCTCTGGATTGAACATTGAAGCCTATGATGCAATCTATCAGCAACGGTTGGGTTGGAACACTCCTCGTGAAACTATCAATTCATCAGAACAGGAATCAAGTGGGCAGACATTTGTAGTTCCTTATTTGTACATCTTCGACGAGGATTCTGATGGAACCGATTAAATGTTGTATAACTATTATCTTGACATTGATGTAAAATTACTCATATTTGATTAATATCTACAATTTTACGAATGGTTATTGTTGTATGTATAAATTCGCCAAGCAGACACGTCATCAAAAAAGTCAATAAATGCTGAAAAAAAGGTTGCCACGTCACCCGTTGACTGGGTCAAAGGAGAAAAACGTGACCAGTTAGTATGTCAACGTCTTAAACCAATAAGTCAAAGGTGTGGTCGCCAGAGCTAGACACATACTCGCCAAAGCAAGAAACGCGGTCGCCGAAGGGTAATATCCAGGAGTGAAGGTGTTCGCTGCATCAGTATACTGGGCCAGAACCGACTTGGCGGAAACACAGAAATAAAACCGTGACTTCTAAGAAAACCCATAACAGCGAGAAATTATAAGAAGAGGAGGGAAGACTAAACTCAAGACGGAGAAGTCAGAATAAAAGGAAATCCTAATCCATTACGACGTGAGATTCCTAAACGCAAATCAAGGAGGAAATCCTACCACCAACACAATGAGGACTAGGGAAAACCCTAACTATCATGTATAAATAGAACCACTTATCCCACAAGGGAAGGGTTCGAAAACGGAGAGAAGAGAGCAATTGTATAAGAGATCTAAGTGTGTAAACAAAGCAACAAGCCTAGTATTATCTTTCTGCCCCAGGGCGCCGTGGTTTTTTCCCATTCAAGGGTTTTCCACGTAAAACCTGTCTTTTGCATGCATTGATTATTTTCTCATTTTACATTGAATTGATATAATTGTTGAGTGCGTGGCAATCCAAATTTCACCGTCAACAGTTATGATTACGGATACTTCAAACTTTTTCTGGTACTGTTGAATTCAGGGTTGTAAACTTGGAATTCTCCACCAAGAACTTATAATTGTTTAAGTATAGGACTAAATAACCGAAATGACATCCTTGACCCTGAAAAACTGGCAAAGGAAACTAGAATCTATGTCATTAACATGAATAACAGGGGGGAAATTGTCAATAAGCAAAAATATAACAACATTCAACGGTATGTTTACAAGACTACAACAAACCAACACGACACCGTTTTACCTTGTGACCTGTTGTTTGTTTAGAAACTTAAAGACGAGCTTGAGCCATACAAATGGAAGAGTGCTAACACCAACCGTCCAACACCAACCAATTTCAATAAACGTAAGCAAATCTATCCTCATCTATGATTGAAGTGAAAATATATGATCTTCAATTTTGTTGATTCAAAAGACAAACTAGATTATTCTTTTTTTTAATTAATTTTTTTTTTACCAATATTATTAGAAAAACATGGCCACAAAAATCAAACTGATTATAATGCTAGTGCAATAAGAATAAAACAAATTAAATAATTGGCTAAAACTTCAGTAGATTTCATTTTTCAAAATCAATTCTCTTCCCAAATTTTCTCAGCAACCAAACAGAAGTAAAGGTATTAAAACAAGGAAGCACTCAAAAGGCCACAAGCCAAATAGACAAAGAGACAAGGCACAAAACCCAACATCACATGCCAAAAAATAGAGAAACGAACCACCAAAAGAAACAAAACATAACACAATAGAAGACAAACAACACACAACCACAAAAGAGCCCCAGAGGACACAACACCCAATTGAGCATGCAAGAAACACCCTAAATCAGTGAAGAGAAATAAGTTGGATGAGATTTTTATATGTGTTTGTTGTAGATGTACAGAAAGAGAAAAGAAATAAGCTGGAAAAAAGTGACAAAAAATAAGTTTTTTTTTTTTTCGATAAATTATTGTGTCGAATTAAAAGAGGTTCTATAATAGAAAAATTGTTTCAAAATAAAGAAAGAAACATGATTTGGTGATGGATCTTCAAGTTTATTGATGAAAAATACAAATCGTAATTGCTAGGACTTAAGGTTTTTTTACGAGTAAAGCTGAGAGTCTGAGACAGAGATGAATTTTTGAGAAGAAAGAAGAGATAAAGAAGAGATCTATTGAAAAGGAACGTGATTTTCTAATACATCGTAATACCACATGTTATTCTGTATTAGTTAATACAAAGAATGGTGTATTAGGTGTAAAATTGTATATTAAAATAATACAATACAAATGAACCCCAAATTCAGTATTGTATTGTTTTAATACATTTTAGAGTAATTGGCACTACACCCCCCTCGAGTATACCCGAATTCGCATGTTGCCCCATGAATTAAATTTTTTGGCCATTAAACCTCATAAACTATCAGAATTTGGCAAAATTGGACGGAATGCTTAAGGAACCCTAGTTCTGTCTCATTTCTCATCACGTGCGCATCACATGTCATGGCAAATTGCACTGAGTTCCCCTTATTATATACATAGTTGCATTAAACTGAATTTTTTTTTTTCCACCAACATCTCCATCCTTGTTCACACCAAAAAAATTGGATTCTAACATCTCCACCCATTCTAGCAGTAACAGCAAAGTTACTAGATCATCTTTTTCTTTACAAACCCAGAAAAAATTAAAAAATTTAGCAAAATGACAACTCTATTCAACATAAATTCAGTAAGCAAATGATCAACTCGATTCAACATTGTAAAAACATTCAAAACTTGAAACCCCCACATGACAAAACACATAAGAAAATTCAATCATCAGCTGTTGTGAGTTGCATCGAGATCAATTCCTAGCAAAGCTACCAGATCATTTTCTTCACAAACCTAGAAAAAAATTTAAAAAGTTAGCAAATTGAAATTTGATCTGGGTTCAACTACCACACCCTTCATCAAATCTCCACTCCAACACACAAACACAAAACACAAACTCAAATTCCAAAACACAAAATAACAAATCTTTCTTCTCAGAACCACGCTCAAACTCATTCGGACTACAACCCGTGCTGGTTTCGAAGCCCGAGGAATCCAAAATCCAAAACCCAAATCATAATCCAAAACCTGAATTGAATCCACACCAAACGGGGAGGATGAGAGAGAGAGAGAGAGAGAGAGGAACACGATCGAACCCGTTAGCTTCTTGTCGTCATCGTCGCTGCTTTTGTTTTGAATTTGTTCGAGTTCGAACGCCAATCGGTGGACAGATCGGAAGGAAGATGAAGTTTGGAATAAGTTTTCTGGTATCTTGGTTTGGGTGGAAGAAGTTTCAATGGCGATTAGGGAGGGAGATTGGGAGAACGGTGCCGACGGAGGTGCGTGGAGGGAGAGGCTCTGAGATGGTCTCACATGAGAGGGCGGTGCAGTGGCGGCGGCGTGAGAAGTTTGTTAGGGTGAAGGGATCTCCAATGAAGAAGAATGGAGATCTACTCCATTGTATATTTGGAGCGCACTGCTGCACCAGTTTTATTATTATTATTTATTTATTTATTTATTTATTTATTTATTTATTTTATTTTAGCTAAGTAAACCACCACACCAGTACTCCTCCAAAATGGAGGATTTAAAAATAAAAAATAAAAATTTCTTAATTGTTTTGATATTTTTATTAGGTTTTTGTTTTGATTTTTTTCTTATTATATCTATTTTGTTAATATGATATTTTATTTTAAGTAATCTCTAATTATTTTGTTTGTTATTTATTTGATCTTTTTCTTTTTAATAGATTTTTCAGGAATTTTTGAATAGATTTTTTTGGAATTTGTTGAATTTTGTTTCTTAATTTTTTGTTATTTCTATTTAAGGGGTATTTAGGTCATATTATTATATTTTTTCCGGTTCAATGCAATTATGTATATAATAAGGGGAACTCGGTGCAATTTGCCATGACATGTGATGCGCACATGATGAGAAATGAGACGGAACTAGGGTTCCTTAAGCATTCCGTCCAATTTTGAAAATTTCCGATAGTTCAGGGGTTAAATGGCTAAAAAATTAATTCAGTGGGCAACATGTAAATTTGGGTATACTAGAAGGGACTGTAGTGCCAATTACTCTACATTTTAAATGGCTGATACAATACAATACATGCTACCAAACATTGCCTAAGCAGTGAGGGAGCAGTGAGCAGCAGAGAAGATGGCAAGAGACCCAGATTATGGAGCTTTCACGGAGAAATTTGTTCTCCAACCAGAGTTTTCTCCTCATGAACTTCCTTTAAAAGGCCTCACCTTTGCAGTTAAAGACATGTAAGTCTTTTTAGCCAATATAAAATCCATGATATTCCCATTTGATTCTTCACTGTTTTCGTTGGTGGGTACATGAGAATTTTGAGTATCTTTCCTGTTTTCACGCTTGTTTTTATTAATATGATAGTTTCAGCAACTGGGTTCTGCTCCATATTGTCTGCAAGTTTGATTTTGTTGTTTGTCTTTATGTGTGTTTCAGTTCTTGTTTTGTTTATAATCATTTAGAGTTTGTGTGTGTTTGCAGACTATTATTCAGTTTCAGCTTTTGGGTATCAATACTGTCTATGTGTTGAGTTGAATATTAATTTAGTTGAAATTTGGAAACAGATTTGACGTGGATGGATATGTCACTGGATTTGGAAATCCTGATTGGGCAAGGACTCATTCTTCTGCCACATCAACGGCTCCGGCTGTTTTGGCTATGCTACAAGGTGGTGCTACAAGTATTGGTAAAACTGTCATGGATGAAATGGCTTACAGGTTAGAGATTTAAACCATTTTATTGTTTCACCTAAAAAAATTCAATTTTGTTGGATAAAACACCTATTAGTGGCTTTTCTTGTGTATTTTGTGTATCTCTTTTCATTGTTCTTGGGAATTTAATAGAAATAACTTGCCATTTATTCGTAATCCATGTAATCCATAGATAGTTTGACGCTTCCTTACTCAAACTCTGAATATACTTATCATGGCAGTATAACTGGAGAAAATAAGCATTATGGAACACCTATGAATCCATATGCACTAGATCGAGTACCAGGAGGATCTTCTAGTGGATCTGCTGTTGCAGTAGGTGCAAAGCTTGTGGATTTTTCGTTGGGTCAGTAATTCTATCTTGAGCAGTTTAATGTTTATTGATTTATCCTTTATTACAAGTATAAAGTTCTTTTCATTACAGGAACTGACACCGGAGGAAGCGTAAGAGTCCCTGCATCATATTGTGGAATTTTTGGATTTCGGCCTTCACATGGTGCTGTTTCTACCACCGGTGTTATTCCTATGGCACAAAGTTTTGATACTGTGGGTAAGAAACCAATATGTTAACTCTTCCTATTATGTGAGTTGTCGAAAATAAAATTTACTCTAAACCGCTATACCTTACTAGCCAATTTCCCGATATGAAGCCATGGCATTATACATTTAAAATTGTGTGAATTATTGAGTTACAGTTCAAACATTTACTGAACCTACAAATTCTTTTGTTGTATCCTTATCTCGCCATTGTTAGTTTTTCCAGCTATCTGACTCCATCTTGTGACTTCCTATGATCCATCATCATCCAGGCACATACTATTAATCTGCCAATGTGAAACTGCTTCTTTAGTCTGGAAGCTTTATGTTTAACTTAAATGATAGTAATATCAATAGACAATGATGCTTTACCAACTAGACTGACTATTTACTATCTACAAGTTTGTTTAAGGAACTTCATAAATTCTAGCAATTTTTAGTTCCGCACACATTTTTTTGACATTAAGTCCTTATCTAGGATGGTTTGCTCGGGATCCTACAATTTTGAACAGAGTTGGACGAGTTCTACTGCAGTTGCCTGATATGCATCTGGTCAAACCTAGTCAATTTATCATTCCTGAAGATTGTTTCCAGCTTTCAAGCATTCCAAGTGACCGCATAACTCAAATTCTTGTCAAATCAGTGGAAAAGTTATTTGGGGGTGAGTAAATTTTCCATATAATCATGTTACTAATGTTGTATGCAAAATTTTGATTACAACTTTGATATGACAATATCTGATATTTCTCTCAACTCCATGGCTTCTGAAAAACGTCTTCTTATTGGAGCTGTTTAATTAGACTCAGTAGAAATGCTATCTGATATAGAATGTTAGTAGTTAATTGTTTTCTAGTGCTGTACGTTTCATTTACATTTGTTTTCCATTTAGGAAGATGTAAGTTTATGCAGTTGATAATCCAGGTCATATGATAAAGCATGCAATTCTCGGAGACTATGTCAAGGACAAAGTTCCAAGTTTGAAGCACTTCATAAGTGAAGAAAACAAAGATCAAGAATACACGATACCATCCCTGGCAGCGCTTTCTAGTGCCATGAGGTTGCTACAAAGGTGCAAAGTGTTATAGGAAATTACTTGTTTTAGATTAAGTTGAACTGAAAGGTTGTTTATGAAGCATTAATTGCCGAAATTTATTACAATTTGAAGTGTAGGTATGAATTCAAGAATAATCATGGTGAATGGGTCACCACAGTCAAGCCTGATTTAGGTCCAGGAATATCAGAACGGGTATGGGAGGCTGTTAGAACAACAGCGGAAAAGATCGATGTCTGTCAATCTATGAAGACTGAATTACGTGCTGCTCTCACTGATCTTCTTGGAGTACTCTCTCTCTCTCTCTCTCTCTCTCTCTCTCTCTCTCTCTCTCTCTCTTCTTTGTATATGATGTAATCTCTTTCAGAAATATGCTCGTGTAATTTATATTAACCCTCCAATCTGGATTCCCTCTCAATAGTCTTATGAGGAACATTTTACTATTAAAGGCAATAAGACACTAGCTAGTAAAGATGTCATTATAAATTGAAGAAAACAACTAAACAAGCCATAATATACCAAGTTAACCGGAATACTTTTTGTATGTATTTATTGGTGCATTATGGTTGTAGTCACTTAAACTGAGTTGTAGTTTAACTTGATTTTGGTGATTCAATATTCATTTAGCCTTTCAATGAAAGCCAAATAACTTCATAGGTCTTTTAAGCTATGTAGCCTGTACATCTAGATGCAAGAACAGCTTCAAATTAGAGTGTTCCCTCTCTCGATTTGATCCCACAATCAATTTGAAGTAACATAATCTGAAGCACCGTTTATTCTCATTAATTCACTGTATCCAATTCGTTAAGTTACTCATCTGGGTTATATGCTTTCAGGATTATGGTATCCTTGTTATCCCTACAGTTCTAGGTCCTCCACCAAAACTTCAAACAGATGCAATGGAATCATTTGGTACCAGGAATTTTAGCTTGCTGTCCATTGCTGGAGTATCTGGCTTCTGTCAGGTTAGCTCTCTGACGCTAATGTATCGTTTCTTCCTTGGTTTTATATAAGAACTTTAGACCTTTTCACAAGGTTTTTATTTCTACAAATTGATTATGTTACAGGTGAGTGTACCACTAGGACTGTACAATAATCTTCCCGTGGCAGTTTCCCTGCTGGCAAAACATGGTTCGGATGGGTTCTTGCTCAACCTTGTCGAAACCCTTGATAACACCATCAGAAAAGAGATTGAAACTGCTGAGAAAATAAGTTGTTAAACTCGGACTGTTTCTGATTATCTTCTGTAAGTTCTACACCATTCCTTGGCACGAAAAATGATCAACATTCTCTTGTATTCACATTGTTGTGGCCGTACACAACACTTTCTTCTAAGCCATCTCTTTCTTCAGGTGCCATTGAGCCGTATAAAACTGCAAGCAGAATGATGGAACCGTGACAGCATGACTGAAAGGACTTGATCAGGTGACAGGATTCTCTGTATTTACTACTTCTGTTTAGTTTGGGAGATATGTATAAACCGATGCTACAAATTAGTTCAAAATTTCAACATCTGAAAACTTTATTCCCCCCTAACTGTTGTTGATAATATAGAATTTAAAATCTATTGGTTTTGTAAACATAGTTTTATCTTTCTTCTTCAATTTATAGAATGATGAAGATATGGATTTTGAAAGTTGGAACAGAGCACACACAGAAGAATTGACCAAAGTTTGGTGAGTTCAGTGAGTCTAGTAGACTGGCATTGATTATTGTCTTTTAAAAATGTCAAAACTCTGATTTTTATAATTTTATGTACTTTTGAAATCGACTTTAAAAGTAAATAAAATTTGGGAGAAGACCACAACCAGGAAGACAACAAATAATGATTAATGGAATTAGGTGCTCTGTTTTTCTATATTAATGGTGCATGCCAAACACGACAGTACATAATTGTTTTGTTTTCCAGATTTTAAGCCAATATTTTGTATTTAATATCGCAAATTTCACATAGTTGAGGGATCAATTTGAAAAATGTATGAAAAATGTAGTGGTAAAATTTTTACTAGAAAAATATAAATGAAAAATATATATATATATATATATATATATATATATATATATAATATCTATATATATAGAGAGAGAGGGTAAAAATATGAATAAACTTTTAAAAAAACAATTGTGTTCCTCAATTAATAATAATAATTATGATTATAATAATAATAATTATTATTGTGGATTTGGGGGTCATGGCCTTCTCAAGCCCTCAAGTCGTTTCGTGCACTGATCATGTGGCACTTCTCTTTACATCCACGATAGAGGTTCGAAGTAGATACCCCTCCTCTATGGTAAGAGTTGTTTTTTGTACCATACTTGATGCGACTGATCTTGTTGGATTTTAATCGATCTCTAATTGGACCGAAGTCGCACTTCAAAAGTCAAAATAACATTCAAAGTTAAAGTCAAATATAATATGATTTGAAGAAGTACTATTTCACTAAGACTAAACCTTATTGTTGTATTTAATTTCTTCAAATCTAGATCTAAAAACATTTATCTTCACACAAATTTTTTTTTTTTTTTTTAAATTTGAATATGTGAGGGCTGAATTCTGGATTGTGTTTGTGCTTGAGCATATCGAGTTACAAATAAAAAATAAAAAATTCTTCTTGATCAAAATTTCTTAATCCATACTAAATTTTTGTATTTTTATTAAAGATTTCAAATATTGTTTTCACACAATATATAAAAAAGGAAGAAAGTGCAAGAAGTAACCAAAAAATTTATTGGTGTATTGTTTTTAGCCATCAATTTATATTTTATTATATTTATCACCTTTAGTCTTGAACAGACAAGATTGCCCTCCATTTTGTCTTTGCTTAACCCACCCAAAAATTTGGTAATCAACTGATATGTAACTTGAAAATCATTGATATGTAAGTTGAAAGTCAATTGGCATGTAATTTAAAACTTAATTGATATATAACTTGAAAAATCAACTCGCATGTAACTTTGAATCAAATGGCATGTATGTCAGGTGAAGTAAAATTTGGGGGTAATTTTGTCAAAAAGTGGTCAAAAGTCATAAAAACAATAAAATATGAATTGGTGGCTAAAAACAAGAAACCAATAAATTTTTTGGTTCTTTATGAATTCACCCCAAAAGACTAACACTATGTTTGGTTTGATGGAAAGGAAAGGAAAGTAAATGAATTCCTTTCCTTTCCTTTCCCTCCCTTTCCTCTCACTTTTGGATGGAAACCAAATGTTTAAAATATAAAGCAATCATTTCCCTCTATTCCCCTCAATTTCCTTTCCTTTCCCTCTCATTTTAACCATCCAAACAACAAATTATAAATCCTCCCAAATCCTTTCCTTTCCTTTCTCTCCAAATTCTTCAAACCAAACATGGTTTCACAGGTTTTAAAATAGTTGACTTTCAAATATTTAGTCAAATGGATTAAAGTGTTGAGTTTTAGAACAAATATGGACTAAAGTGATGAATATGGAAAGACATTTATAAATATGACAAATCGCCAAAAAAGTGGGACTTATGTGAAATTCTGCCCTACACATTCTATATATATATATATACATGTATGTACTCTCTGCAACACAAATCAACCAGCACAGAAATCTTTTGAAGAACTCATTCAACAAAACAAGGTACGCGACTCTTCAATTAAACTTTTCATATTATAATTATTACATTTCTTGTATTACATTTTGCTTAAGACGTAATGATCATTGAATTCCATTAATTATTTCATGTTGCAAGCAAAACAATAGAATCCATGCATGTATGAAAATGATTATTTTCTGGCATGGAAATCATATTTGGTGCTCAAATAGGAGGAAAAAAAAAAAAAAGTTAAATATATACTACGCATATTTACAGATATATGATTTTGATCAGAATTATGAAAATCCACGTAAAGAAATAATCAATAGTCAGCCCAGCACTGGAAACTCTGGAACTCAAATCTAGACCTATCATTCTTAAACTATCATTTGATCAGATCAACATCCTCAAAGCAAAGTCGAAGCCAGACCATGGAACTACTGTTAGGTACAGTACGAGATTCTAACCACACATATATGGCGTTGCATGTGCAAGGCACGTGGGTTGTCTGATGATCAAACTAGCAAGTTATACATGCCTATAGATGGACAATCCAGATTGAATCCTCCACTCCCTTATGGATATATGGGCAATGTTCTCTTCTCATGTACATCGATTCTCAAGTCAGGTAATATCCAATCAGAGCCGTTGATTTCCATTGTGGAGAAAATCCATGAAGCATTAAAGAAGATGGATGATGAGTACTTGAAATCACCCTTGCTTTCATAGAACAACAATCTGATCCAACGGTTCTAAAGAGAGGGGCCCACACTTTCAAGTGTCCAAACCTTAATGTGGTAAGTTGGATACTTGGATGCGGTTGCCTATGTATGATTTGGACTTTGGGTGGGGCCCATAAAGCTATATGGGACCTGCTAGTGTGATCTTTGAAGGGATGGTGTACATACCCCCGAATCCTATCAAAAACGGGAGTCTCTCATTGGCTATATGCTTGGAGACCAACCATATGCAAATTTTCAAAAAGTGTCTTAATGACTTTTGAATTTTTTTAAGGTCTCTTTTGAAATTGTTTTTCAACCTTTGATTTTTTCTTGCGCGTTGTAATAGCTTGTTTGTTGTTCAAGTATTTACGGTTTTTACCATTTTCATTTTCAGAATACATCCTTTGATCTTTTGGCATATACTATTAATCATAAACATTAATTTTTTTTTTTTTTTAAATTTCTTCAAAAAAAACAACAAATGAAAAATGTCCGCTGAACCCTTACCGAATGTTCTTTTTCTTCTACTTATGAAACAAGTAATTATCCCCCACCTTTAACGGACACAAGGGCCTATTCATTATCATTCCCATGAACAGTTTTTTTTTTTTTTTTTTTTCTTTTTGTAACCTAAAAAACATTAAAATCCTGTCCGGCACGTGTTTCCAAGAAAATAAAAACAAAAAGAATAAAATTAGTGTTTTAATTGAAGGCATATAAAAGCACGTTCAATGAGAACAACTTAAAAATATTCTCCATTTTCTGTTTTCGTTTTTTTATGGGCCCACCAATTAATTATTTCTGTTTATTTCTTAAAATGTAGACTTTTTATTTCATTTTAATTTTAAACCAATTGATTAAAAAATGCAAAGCAAAGCAGTTTGCTCATATTATTAATCCGCAAAAAAGAAAGAAATAATAACAAATCAAAGAATTACATTATCTCATCTTATTCCGCACGTAATATTCTACTAATAATCATTTTTTTTTTTTAAATACCGAGTAATTAGATTTTTTTTTAAGTTGTGGTATAGTCGTGTCTATTTACTATTTTTATTGATATTATTAAAATAAATTCAATTATTCCAAAATATATATAAAGAAAAATTGAATTAAATCTTATTGAATGTTTGATTATATGATTATAGTTAGTTGAAAATGATTTTAGAAATTAATCCTATCAGACACATTTTCACTGTTTTCTCATTTTAAAGTATTCTACCAGATGCGTTTTTTATGTTTTCATTTTCGGAATATCGTTTTCAGTAATTGCTACCGAACGCTTTTTCAAACTCAACAAATAGAAAACAAAAAACAAAAATAGAAATAGAAAACAAAAAACAAAAACGTTACCGAACGGGCCCTAATATTTTCGTTGTATATACTAAATTACAGTAAATTACGATGTTGTTGTTGTCTACGTATTGATCCTGAAACTGCAAAGCACTACAACCTAACAAGTCCAGCTCTTCAAGTCTTGTAACTCCTTCCATTGCTGGCAGATTTTGTAACAAAGAACAATTCCTTAGCAAGACCTGGCGAAGGTTTCTGAGGTTGGAAATGGTTGGTAAATTTTCGACTTTGGTGTTCGAGAAGTTGAGGTAGCGAAGATACGTCAGATGTTGAAAGGATTCGTGGTTGATTTTAGCCAATTTAGGAGTATTGGAGACATCAAGTAACTTGAGGTTCTTGAGAAATGTAGTGGATGGAAGCTCTACAAGTTCAGAACAACCACTCAAATTGAATTCTAAGAGATTGCAAGGGATTGGAGGCAACTTACTGATTTTAGTTTTCGACAGATTAAGGACTTTGAGTTGATTCAACTCCGCATTGGGATCCTTGAACATGAAGTTTCTAAACTCGCCTGCCCCCGGAAGATCAAGAATCTGGAGACTTGCTAAGTGCTACAATCTGGGAAGCTGTCGTAGTTTATTAAAATAGCCTCTTAATAAGATCCGTGTAAGGTGTTTAAGTTCACCAAACACGGGTAATTTTTGAATTTTGGTATGACAGAAGTCGATCAATTGAATGTTTGGAACTTCTGAAAAACTTGTGTTGTAGAAGTTTTCAAAGGACTTGGCACTGGAAAGATCAAGTGTCTCAAGGTTAGCAAGTCCTTTAAGGCTTTACAGTTTTTTCAAGCGAGAGCACTGCCTCAGGATGAGCAAACGTAGTTTGATTAGTTTGGAAAGTGAAGGTAGTGATTCGATCTGAAGTCCAGATAGGTTCAGGGTTTGAAGTCATGTCATCTCATCGAACAGATTCTCCAGCACTGACATTAAGGAACTGTACTCGCCAGCTCTGCTTTCGGATATCTCAAGAACTCTCAGTGTTGTAAGATTACTAATGTGTGTGGTGTCGTCCAACAGATTACAGTTCCTCAAAACGAGAGCATTCAGATCCTTCAAACTGGATAAGGATGAGATCAGTGGTTTGTTCCGGAATTGAAAACACCAAGAACCTTGAGTCCTGACATGGAACTGAATAATTCTTCGTGCAATTCTCAGTTGGGATGAGCACGATCAATCAATAATGTAGAGAAATCCTTCACATTTTTAGGATTGCATAATGTTTTTATCATGCCATCTATTTGTGTGAATCTCCCAAAACCTTCACCATTTTCGAACACGTGAACAAGTCCTAGACTGTCTGTACCCCCGGCCCAAATCCATGAGGACTCGTATCAATCATGTTCAATGCCGCCCCTTCCACCACAACAATATTGTTCTCTTGCATCTTCAGCATGGCACGATCGATGAGCTCCATTAGAACAAGGTGTCCTGTCTGATATGCCTTCTCGATATGATCAAAGGGATTGAAATAGTCTTATATTTTCCAATGAGTGATCAACTCGTTGTAATGAACGCCACCATAATCGCGAACAAATTGCAAGCTATGCCAAAAGCACTTCTTTGTAACATTGCTTTGGCATCATGTCGTATGCATAGTAAAGTAGCGGATTCACACCATCCTGACATGGTTTCTCATAACAAACAGCTTTCTGTAAAGCACATTTCAACGTATCATATCCGGCAATGTTATTCAAGGCTCCTGCTATCACAGTGATCGCAGCAGGACAATGCATGCTAGTCTTTTCTTTATAGCATCAGAGAACTGTATATTAAAATCAGGAATCTTAGAAACGCTTTGCTCACCAACTCTTTCCTTCAATAGAGATAACGAATCATCAGGCGTCAAAGGCCTCAACTCGGTTGGGAGATATGTATAAGCCAATGCTTCAAATTAGTTTGGTTTGGGAGATATGTATAAGCCGATGCTTCAAATTAGTTCAAAATTTCAACATCTGAAAACTTTATGCCCCCTAACTGTTGTTTGATAATATAGAATTTAAAATCTATTGGTTTTGTGAACATAGTTTTATCTTTCTTCTTCAATTTATAGAATGATAAGATATGCATATTCCTCAATTACATATACTTTGTTGCTTTGGGCTCCATTATCACTTCCCTTGCACATTATCACACCAAACCAACCATTTCTCCAAATGCTGAACTAACTATCAATAATACGAGTGTTTTAGGTATTATCAGAAGTGTTATCTATCAAATTACGTTCCTTATTTTATCTGTTTTGTAGCGTTTAAATAGAATAGATAAATCGAAAGTTGTTTTAATGAAATTAGTGAAATATACTCACTACTATTAAGTCCGTTGGCCTTATGGGTGGTTAACAATTAATCCTACTAGACCCGTTGTGCTTAATTGCTGCTTGCCGGCGTGCCTTGTGTGCATTTGAAAGCCTCTCAAGCCAACATGCGACACATATAGATGTGAGGCTTTACGTTGCTACATAATAAGGAAATAGAGTTTCACCTCTGTTATCAGCTATAACCTTTAGTACTGGTAAGCGCTTGATCCTAACCAAGTCAACCATACAAATTTTTCTATGAAGCAGTCTGTGAAATATAGTCTAAATTCTAAAATGATACTTGAGTCAATAAGTCAAGCATGTTATTTATATATTAAGCAAAATTCTATGGTCCATGAGAAAGGTTGGAACAGAGCACACACAGACAGAAGAATTGACCAAAGTTTGGTGAGTCCAGTGAGTCTAGTAGATTGGCATTGATTATTGTATTTTAAAAATGTCAAAACTTTGATTTTTATAATTTTTTGTACTTTTGAAATTGACTTTAAAAGTAAATAAAAGTTGGGAGAAGACCACAATGAGGAAGACAACATATAAAGAAATTAAGTGCTCTGTTTTTCTACTATATTAATGGTGCATGCCAAACACGATATTGCATAATGCATGCCAAACACGACAGGACATGCCAAACACGAGCCAAAAATAAATATATTGTAGTACATAATTGTTTTGTTTTCCAGATTTGAATACAATAATTTGTATTTAATATCGCAAATTTCACATAGTTGAGGGATTCGAAAAATGAATGAAAAATGTAGTTGTAAAAATTTTAATAGAAAAATATAGATGAAAAAATAAAAAAAATAAAAATATATATATATCAATTTTTCTATTATCGGTTCATCTTGATATAAATAAACTTTTAACAAATAATTGTGTTCCCCCCAAAAAAAAGTGTTGATTTAGGGGTCATGGCCTTCTCACGCCCTCAAGTGGTTTCGCGTACAAATCAAGTGGCACTCCTCTTTACATCCAGGATAGATGTTCGAAGTAGATACCCCTCCTCTATGGTAAGAGTTGTTTTCTGCACCGTGCTTGTAGCAATTGATCTTCTCGGATTTCAGTTGATCTCTAATTGGACCAGAGTCGCATTTCAAAAGTCAAAATAACATTTAAAGTGAAAGCACTTGGGTGCTTAATACCCAAGGTATTGACCAACCCAATGGTTAGTTGCCACATAACTCAAAACAAGGAGAAAAATGTAAAAAGTGAAAGGATTTTAGCCACATGGCAACAACTTATTGGATGGTTAGTATACTTGAGTACTGACCAGTCAGTACCCAAGTATTTTCTAATATAATATGAATTGAAGAAGTATTATTTCACTAAAACCGAAGTACAAAACCTTATTATTGTATTTAATTTCTTCAAATCTAGATCTAAAAACATTTATTTTCACAAAATATTGAATACGTGAGGGTTGAATTCCGGATTGTGTTTGTTATTGAGCATATAGTGTCAGATTACAAATAAAAAATAAAAAATTCTTCTTGTTCAAAATTTCTTAACCCATTCTAAAGTTTTGTATTTTTATTAAAGATTTCAAATATTGTTTTAACATAATATATAAAAATAAAAAATAACAAAATAACAAAAAATATAATTTTAAGTTTTTAACAGATTTGTTTTTAGTAAATAAAAAATATTTGGTCAAACTTTTGCGAAGAAAAATAAAATAAAATAAAAAAATTCCTTGAACCAACCTCACGCGCCACCAACAACAAACAGAAACAAGAATCTTCAAGTACAAACACTTTCACAGTTGCTCGCTGCTCATTAAAACTACTTTCACTTTCAGTTTCAGACACAACACATAGAGATATATAGAGATAAGATAGTCGATAGAAATAGAGAGAATCATAATTCATAAACCAAACAAAAGATTTTGTTTTGACAAATTCTGTTTCTGCTTTTGGTGAAACAAAATTTTTCAACTTGATATATATATATATATATATATATATATACACACAGAGAGAGAGAGAGAGGGAGAGACAACTATGGAGGTGAAAACGAGAGCTCCTGGAAAGATTATACTGGCCGGTGAACATGCCGTGGTTCACGGATCGACGGCCGTCGCTGCCTGCATTGATCTCTACACTTATGTCTCTCTCCGCCCATCTCTTTCTGGTACATATTTACTTGTGCGTTTTCATCTGGGTGATTTTGTATTGATTGTTTTTGCTGATTTTTGTGTGCAAGTGAGGTTTTTATGAGTTGGGTTGGTCTTGGATTGCTTGAATGTTGATGGGGATATGTGGGTTCGAGACTATGTGAAGATTTATGTGGTCTGTTTTGTGAGATTTTGCTTTGAATATGATCTTTTTCTTTTTGTTGAATTGGATTGTTTTGCATCTGAATTTGAATTATTTTTTTTAAAAAAAGATGATGTTTTTGAGATTGGATTGACTTTGGTTTGCTGTAAATGGTAATTATATAGTGAACAGTTTTGGATTTTAGTTGCTTGATTTGAGATATTTAGATAATTAGATTGGATGGTGTTGGTTTTGTTTCAATTGATGATCTGAAAATACCCCTTTCTGGAATTTTGTGCTGCTGATGAGTGTTGAGTGAGGATTACTGAGCTTTTTGACCCTTAATTTCACCATTTGATCTGCTAATAGTTCTGTTTCACTTTTGTTGTATTGGTGTAAAACTGTGTTGAGTTCTTATGAGACTCACATAATCAATCATATACATATGCAACCGAACTCGGAGTTCAATTTCAATGTCAGAAAAAGCTTTTAAAATCGGGTTGTCTTCATAATTTTGAGTCAATCTGACCTTCATAATCTAGAAGATGTAATGCAAGAACTGTTCTTTTCTTTCCTTCGGCTAAATAATGAAATCATATGTTTATGAAAATGTACAAAGCGGGTATAAATAAGTCGACATGGTTCATGGATGTCTAAAAGTGAATTAGATAATCAGTTGGGTTTCAGTAGCGGTTTGTGAATATTTTTCATGCTGATGTAGTGATTGTGATGGTAAACAGAGAATGATGATACATTGAAACTCCATCTCAAGGATATGGAATTAGAATTCTCATGGTCAATTGGAAGAATCAAAGAAACGCTATCTCACTTGGGCAGTCCTTTCCCTTCAACGCCTACTTCATGCACAACAGAATCCGTTAGATGTATTGCAGCTCTAGTTGAAGAACAAAATATTCCGGAGGCAAAACTTGGACTTGCTACTGGAGTGTCGGCTTTCCTCTGGTTATACACGTCTATCCAAGGGTATGCATCTAGAATTTCTCGGCAACGTTGACTGCTTTCTCCGTATATTTTGGTCTCTAACAGCGTTTTCTTTTGTGTGTCAGGTTTAAGCCTGCTACAGTTGTTGTTACTTCTGATCTCCCACTAGGTGCAGGCCTAGGTTCATCTGCTTCATTTTGTGTCGCACTCTCAGCTGTTCTACTTGGTTTCTCGGATTCAGTGAGTTTGGATAAAAATCACCAAGGATGGTTAACGTATGGAGATAGTGACCTCGATTTGTTGAATAAATGGCTTTCGAAGGTGAGAAGTTAATTCATGGAAAGCCATCTGGACTTGACAACACAGTCAGCACATACGGTATGTAATTTTTGTGATCAGTACTAGATAAAGTTTTACTTCTGCTAGGTTTTTTTAATGTTTATACACCCTTTTTCTTTGTCATCCTCATCATGATAACTAAGGCTTGCTTCAAATTGACTAGAATTTGATAATCTATCACAAGAATCCTAATGGAAACCCGAATTTGACTCTATCTCTTTCTGATACAAATTAGGTATTATATTATAGTTGAAATAATGGCGCTGTGTCGCAAGTGGTAGGTCCTCTGCAATAGATTTTTGAAGTGTTCAAGAGGCATACACGGTGGGCTTTTTTCCCACGTTAGGTTTTTTGAGTTTTTGAAACTTCTTGTTGATTATATGAATGGTTCAAAAAACATTTAGATATACACAAAATAAATTTGACATAAGGACCTTTCTTACTCCCAAAGATTGTTGACTTTCCGTCCACAAATACAATACTTCCTGCATACATTGTAAGGACAGAACCAGTGAAACATCATTATTTGACATTTTATTGTATCTGAATATATGCATTCGAAATTCATTAGTGTTTAGAGATTGCTGGACTGGACGTATTTGTAATCAGTTCATGCAACAGGCAACATTATCAAATTCAAGTCAGGTAGTCTAACACGCATCAAGTCCAATATGCCGCTGAAGATGCTCATTACGAACACAAAAGTTGGGAGAAACACAAAAGCATTAGTTGCCGGTGTTACAGAGAGGACATTCAGACACCCTGAGGTGATGGGTTCTGTGTTTAAACGCTGTTGATTCTATAAGCAAGGAGTTATCTATCATTCTTGAGTCACCTGCTCTCGATGACCTCTCCAAGACCGAGAAGGAAGAAAAGTTAGAAGAGTTGATGGAAATGAATCAAGGTTTGCTCCAATGTATGGGGGTCAGTCATGCTTCCATAGAAACTGTTCTCCGCACAACATTGAAGTACAAATTAGCTTCCAAATTGACAGGAGCTGGGGGCGGTGGCTGTGTGCTGACGCTGTTGCCTACATGTATCCTCCATATTCTGATTAATTTGTTTATATTTTACTTGTGTTTGATTTTCTCTGTTTGATGATTTATTGTCTCTTTCTGTCGTGATACCGTAGTTACCTTTCACTTATTTCGTAAATGCATTCACTAAATCTCCACTTTCTTTACTCAGCTTGTGAATTCCAATACCTCAATTATATGCATTTTGATATGATTTAAGTACCTACAAGTTCTTGCCTCATCGGATAAAACTGTTTTACGTGCTACTATTTATAAAAGTTATATCTGCATTGTGTTTGATTTGTGTTATTCAGGTTGGTCTGTGGGTGGCTGAAGAGTGAAGGAGGAGAGTCATGGATATAGGATTTGTAAAAAATAACAATTTCTTTAGTGAAAAAAACTCGGTATAAACCATCCATACTCTAGCCGTAGGTTCTGCATTGCATCGTAAATCGTAATGAACTCTAATGTTGCCTTCTTTGTCGCTGAACCTTGATGAAAATATCAAAGAGAGCTATGCTAGAAACAATTGCCTTTGATTTCGTTTTTTTTTTTTCAGTAGATATACATGATCAAGATGAGTCTACATATGTGAACTTGGATTCTGTTCATCTACTACATCATACGTCTTTCATGTTTGCTCGTCTTTGTATGTCAGTTTTGTATTACTATACTACATAGTCTATTTGATGACTGATTGAACTGTAAGATTGCGGTTGATGGGGTGATTGCTCAATCGTGCTCCATTGTATAGCCGAAAAGTATCACAACAACATGATATGCTGCGTGCTGATTTCATAAATAGGTCGAAACTCCTAAAGAAATGTCTGTGAACATTGAAGAATGATCAATCACTACAGGTTTTAACAATCATTGGCATGAACCAGCAATCCGAAAATGCATACCGGAACTCTCTCTCTCTCTCTCTCTCTCTCTCTCTACATGTTTATGCAAGCATTCTCATATGTGTTGTATATTTCTATACTCAATCCTATGTTTCCTTGACTATGATGATTATCAGTGCTATCAGGAACAATTGTTGATAAAGTGACTACAGAGTTGGAGTCATGTGGATTCCAATGCTTGATAGCAGGAATTGGTGGAAATGGTGTTGAGATTTGCTTTCATGGGTCGTCCTGATTCTTGTTAACAACTTGAAGCAGAAACATCAGAGCTCTCTCATCAATCAATAACATCTGAAATGTATGGTTTTTTTATGAAGTTGTAGAATTTTTCTATTTATCTATGTTGTTTGTAGATTAATCTGTTTGTATCCTTCCATTGGATTAGTCTCCATGAATCATCCTCTGCCTCATAAGTTGTAAGATTCAACAACCAAAACTTGCACTCTTGCATTGAATAATAAATCTATCTTTGTTTTCCCCATTTACACATAAATTAAGTCATCTTTCTTGAATCCTTTTTTTTACTTAATTTCCATTATTTTCATTCTCGATCAATAAACACCAGAGGAGGTCCAATAAACACCAGAGGAGGTCCAGTGCAGACCTCCTCAACCTCAATACGGGCCAAGCTCGACGGCCCATTCTATTTAATTCCTGTGTGTTTAATGGCATATGGTGCATAGACATGCCTTCCTGTTGAGAAGATATATCCAAAGGAATCTAGGAATCCACAGTACCAAAATATTTTTTTTTGTGATATTATTATATTCATTTCATAACATTCAACACCCCCAAGCATTTGTACTAGCTTGGTTACATGTACAGAAACTTTGTTGATATTATATGCCATATACACTACAGAACCATGGAAACACACAACACAGTAGAGTAGTAGCTTTGACAAAAACCCAGAAACACCCACAAAAAGATAACTCTTCCAAGCTCCCACAAAATCCCATCAACCATTCACATAGTGCAACCTGTAACACAAAAATTGCACAAAATCAGAACAACATCAATACAGATATATAAGATGAGTGTAGTTGTGAATTTTGAAGAATTCAACTCACCATTTGGATGGAGGACCTGGCCACTAATGTAGGAGGAGCAATGGTTACAAGCCAGGAAAACATAGCAAGAAGCAACCTTAAAAGGCTGTCCAGCTCTTTTCATGGGGACTTGCAAGCCGAACTCAGCACACTCCTCTTCGTGAACGATGCAGGGATCAATGGAGTCCAGATGGGTCCTGGCGCCACGCCGTTTACACGAATACCTTTCTCCACAAGTTGCAGAGCAAGTCCTCTAGTGAATGCCACAATTGCGCCTTTCGTTGCCGTGTAGTCGAGCAGCTTTGCATTTCCCTTTTATGCATTCACTGATGTTGTGTTGATTATTGAGCTTCCTTCCTTCATATGCTTCAATGCATGCCTGCAACAAATGCAAATCCAAATCCGGATTCAAACCTGAATTCAAATCCGAACACTCCTGATAAAATCAACTATAATGATCAAAGACTATGTACTAATCAGAAATCCAGGAAAATAAAACTTAATTCCCTTCATTTTATTCCCGATTAGTAAACACTTACGATTCATTTTCAGAATCTTACTTGGTCAATAAGAAGTAAGAAAATATTGTCCTGAACACTCTTTCAAGCCTTTGTTCATCAATCTCTTCAATAGATCCTTTGTACTGCTCCGCGGCGTTGTTGACAAGAACATCAATCCTGCCATAGGCATTCACTACTTCATCGACAACCCTCTTGCAGTTCTCCTCGAACCCAAATCCGCGGCGGTGGCCATGGGTTTGCTTGGCATCCGAGGTCTTAGCTTCTCAATATTTCAAGAGTATCCTTTGCATCTTTGTCCTCTTGCCTTTCACGTGCGTGAAAGCACGGTGGCTCCCTCCATCGCAAAGTAGTGGCACACTGCCCGTCCAATCCCAGAGTCGCCGCCAGTCACTAGCGCCACCTTTCCCTGCAAAATTTTTTGCATGTAATTACTTGCAAAAAAAAAAAAACCAACAACCATCTTCTAATTGTCGCAAGTGAACACTATAACGTTATAGAATTCATTAGAGTTCATTCTGTAACATTATGAAATCAGAATCAGACATGAACAATTTATACGGGATCCCGCATATGAAATCTTACTCGAAGCTTGTTTGATGGGTGTAATCCTGTTTAGCGAACTGAGGGCAAGGATCCATCTCATGCTCCTTCCCAGGCTGCGCGTGCTGTTTCTGAGGAGGAAACTGCTGCTGCTGGCTGGCCGGAAGCCATATTTCTCACAAGTACAGGTCTCTGATTTGCCGGGAATGCTGCCGGAAAATGACTCCTCCGGTAAATTTTCAGGTGGGTATTGTTGTTCAAACACGAAGAAACAAACTCGACAACAAGTTAACACCTCTTGATGAAGAAACAAAGCGAAGAACATAAAATATATAATTATATAGACTTCACTATCTATTGATGATGATGAATTTGATGATAGGCTTGATATATTGAAAGTGGTGTGGCAAATTTGATCATCGATTTGATAACGAGTTTGGGTTGTGACACGTGGAATACGTGGCAGTATAAGGTGTCCACGTGGTGCGAGGACCGAAAGCAGCTAGCGGGCACGTCGGTTGAAACGGTCGTGTTAGATGAGATTGGAGAAGTGAAGTTGATCAATGGAGTTCCTCCCCACAGTTTTTCTAGCAAATTCTTCGGGAACTTGTCCAGTTGTCCTGTTTCTAGTCAATTTCATTTGATTTATTTATTTTATTTAGTTTAATTAGTTCTAGATTAACTATTATATTTATTTATAATTGAATAAAGCGAAGATGTTTTGTTTAATTAAAATCATTGTAGATTAAAACCAACAGTGGTTTTTTTTTTTTTTTTTTTTTGTTGAATTAAATAAAAAAAATTCAATGTTAAAAATGGATTTGATTAGATTTTATTAGAGAAATCCTGTCTATTAATATATTATAATCGGATCATATCTATTAACTCATTAAGTTTTGCCTTTTTACCGGGGGCGTAGCTCAACGGATAGATTGACGAGAGCTAGCAAATGACTCTCAAGTCCGACTCGAATCCTATCAAAGGTAAAAAGCTTCAAAAAAAAAAAAAAAATACCTGATTTGATAGTGGATAGATAGTATAAAAAAAAAAAAAAAATAGTTTTTGGCCTTTAAATACAGGATCCTTAGGCTATCCGAAGGAGATTTGAGCATCTCCAATGCAAATATGCATTTTTTTTAGTTTCTAAATAGTGCCACACCAGTATTTCTATTCATTTGGGCCCACTTTTGAAAAACAATTAGAGAAATGCATATTCATATCTTTAATGCAATTATCTAAAGTTAAATATGCATCTATTTTTATGACCAATCATAGTAAAACAATTATTCTACTCTCTCCTCTTTTATTTTACAATTAAATGAGCTTTAATATTATTGGTGGAAAGAGTTATAAATCCTATTCAACATTTCTAGGAGAGTTTCTAGAATTAGAAACTCAACTCCATATTCTGTAACTTTTTTGCCGCATTATCTCCATGTCCAACTTAAATATAACATTCGAGTGAGTTTTTCTAACTTTTTAGTATATATCTATGTGGCATTCTATTTTCTCCAAATGCATAGTAGCATTGGAGATGCTATTATATCTATTTTAACTCAAAAATCATCACTAATGGAGAGTTATAATGAGAGTTAAAATAGGGTGATCTAGAGTTATTTGATTGGGGTTAATATAGTAAAGTTGTGAGTGAGAGTTATATATGGGACCTATGTGTTGGATGAATTAAATAATTATAATTGTGATATTTGTGGAACCGATGTCATAATAAAGAGAAATGAATGTGTGAGATCTGTTGAATTTGTTGATAGTTGGAGATAGGAGATTTGCTAACTGTTGGAAATGGATGGGTCAGATTTGTTGATCGTTGGAGATGGACAGTTTACAATTTTTCAGACATTAAAATTTGAAATAATATATTTTTTTTATCTCGAAAATACTAGAAAAATTAACAAAAATCCAAAAAACTTATACAAAATTATAAAATAAAATAAAAATAAAAAAAACCTTCAAACAGCCAGTTTTCCAAATTGCCTATATACTCCATTCCCACATAATTTTTACATTACATTCATCCATAGTTTGAGTTCCTATTAAATTATTACATCAAATTAAAAAAAATTTATATTATGTTATCAAACTTGGTAATAATTTAAAATATTTAAATATATTAAATATTAGTACCATTTTGAAAAGTCATTGAGAAATTTACAATGTTATTATTTTTATCAACACATTAAAGTTTTAAATTACAATTTATTGACCACTTGTTAAAAAAAAAGAAAAAAAAAAGGCATAATTAAATTTGTTATACAAATGACACTCTCAGATTTCACTCTCAGCACCACTGGAACAAAAGTATATTAAATATCACTCTCAACCATTTGAGACCCAAATATAAGTATAGCTTTCACTCTCTATTAGAGATGACCTACCTATCTATTTTAAGCTTTTGGTCGAGCAGTTACTCACATGGGATCAAAGCCAAGAGGTCTCAGATTCGAATTTCATCTCCCCTTCGTTTGGATTTCTTATTCATAGCACATACGGTAGAAGGCATCTAACATATGTTTGAAGTTCATCATTTGTACGCACATTTACCATATGTCTCAACATTATAAGTAGGTGGACGGAGATGTCAATTGCATTGGACTTAGACCCGAATAAGGGTCAGGAACCTAAGATGTCAATTGAGTTGGACTTACACTGGAGTCAGGGTCAGGATGTCGGCTAAGCTGATGTGTCAACGGAAGGGGCAACCCTATGACAATAGCATCTATTTTATGCTCTTCTATCTATATAATAAATTGATCAAGTTATATATATTATGGCTCTGCAAATGTAAACAAAGGATTCTTGATAATAGTGTCATTTGATAAAGGAATTCTTTATCGGCCTGTTCCGTAGTTGAAGCTTCATTTTGAAAAGTGAACAATACATTTGAAGAACACTGCACAGATAGTGAACAAAGTCATATACCCGACGTACCTGAAAAATAAAACATAAATAGTATTAATTTGATTTAAAAAATACTGAAAATAACATAGAAAATCAAAGAAAAAGTTGCTTTGGACTTACACTAGAGTAAGCCAGAGATGCCAATTGCATTGGACTTAGACCTGAGTAAGGGTTAGGAACCTGAGATGCCAATTGAGTTAGACTTACACTAGAATTAGGGTTAGGATGTCGACTAACCTGATGTGTCAACGAAGGGGCAACCCTATGACAACAACATCTATTTTATGCTCTTCTATCTGTATAATTAATTGATCAAGTTATATATATTATGGCTCTGCAAATGTAAACAGAAGAATTCTTGATAATATGTCATTTGATAAAGGAATTCTTTATCGGCTTGTTTCATAGTTGAAGCTTCGTTTTGAAAAGTGAACAATACATTTGGAAGAACACTACGTAGACGGTGAACAAAATCATATACCCGACGTACCTGAAAAATAAAACATAAATAGTATTATTTTGATATAAAAAATACTGAAAACAGCAGAGAAATCTAAGAAAAGTTGCTTTGGACTTACACCAGAGTAAGCCGGAGATGCCAATTGCATTGAACTTAGACCCGAGTAAGGGTCAGGAACCTGAGATGCCAATTGAGTTGGACTTACATTAGAGTCAGGGTCAGGATGTCGGCTAACCTGATGTGTCAACGGAAAGGGCAACCCTATGACATAGCATCTATTTTATGCTTTTCTATCTATATAATAAATTGATCAAGTTATATATATTATGGCTCTGCAAATGTAAACAAAGGAATTCTTTGATAATAGTGTCATTTGATAAATGAATTCTTTATCGGCCTGTTCCGTAGTTGAAGCTTCGTTTTGAAAAGTGAACAATACATTTGAAAGAACACTGCGCAGACAGTGAACAAAATCATATACCCAACGTACCTGAAAAATAAAACATAAATAGTATTATTTTGATATAAAAAATACTGAAAACAGCAGAGAAAATCTAAGAAAAGTTGCTTTGAACTTACACCAGAGAAAGCCGGAGATGCCAATTGCGTTGGACTTAGACCCGAGTAAGGGTCAAGAACCTGAGATGCCAATTGAGTTGGACTTACACTGGAGTCAGGGTTAGGATGTCAGCTAACCTGATTTGTCAATGGAAGGGGCAACCCTATGACAATAGCATCTATTTTATGCTCTTCTATCTATATAAATTGATCAAGTTATATATTATGGCTCTGCAAATGTAAATAAAGGAATTCTTTGATAATAGTGTCATTTGATAAAGGAATTCTTTATCGGCCTGTTCCGTAGTTGAAGCTTCGTTTTGAAAAGTGAACAATACATTTGGAAGAACATTGCACAAACGGTGAACAAAATCATATACCTGACGTACCTGAAAAATAAAACATAAATAGTATTATTTTGATTTAAAAAATACTGAAAACAGCAGAAAAAATCTAAGAAAAGTTGCTTTGGACTTACACTGGAGTAAGCCGAGATGCTAATTGAGTTGGACTTACATTGGAGTCAGGGTCAGGATGTCGGCTAACCTGATGTGTCAACGGAAGGGGCAACCCTATGACAACAACATCTATTTTATGCTCTTCCATCTGTATAATAAATTGATCAAGTTATATATTATGGCTCTGCAAATGTAAACAAAAGAATTCTTTGATAATGTAGTGTCATTTGATAAATGAATTATTTATCGGCATGTTCCATAGTTGAAGCTTCATTTTGAAAAGTGAACAATATATTTGGAAGAACATTGCACAAACGGTGAACAAGTCATATACCCAACGTATCTGAAAAATAAAACATAAATAGTATTATTTTGATTTAAAAAATACTGAAAACAGCAAAGAAAATCTAAGAAAAGTTGCTTTGTACTTACACCAGAGTAAGCCGGAGATGCCAATTGCATTGTACTTAGACCCGAGTAAGGTCAAGAACCTGAGATGGCAATTGAGTTGGACTCACACTGGAGTTAGGGTCAGGATGTCAGCTAACCTGATGTGTCAACGGAAGGGGCAACCCTATGACAACATCATCTATTTTTATGCTCTTCTATCTGTATAATAAATTGATCAAGTTATATATATTTTGGCTCTGCAAATGTAAACAAATAGGACCATGAAACTTTCCACAAACTCATTCTGCAATTAAAAAAAAAAGGGACCATGAACCATGAGTTGATGGTTTTCTTCCCAAGAAACCATATTTACACAAACCATAGGCTTATTCAGTAAAGGTTAAATTCAAATATTCTATGCTTCATACACTAAAAGATATATAAAATTTCTTTGCCATGACACGAAACTTAAAAATATAAAAAATTATCTCTTTTCTTTTCTTTTTGTTTCTTACAGAGAGAATGAGAAAATTACCTAACCATTATGTTCTTGCTTACTAATATTCACACTCAAATCTACAAAACCAATATAGTAAACATGATAATAAGAGTAAACTACCTACTCATATACATAATCCAAATATGATTTAGCCAATTGAGAAACTGGATAATGTGTAAATCTCAATGGTGCAATACTCTCGCTGGCAAGACTACAGTCTTGCTTGTATGGTAGGAAGAATAAAATAACTGACCAGTGTACGGAAAATTGACAACTCTTTATGTTTGGTTTGATTTGTGTATGATTTGGGAGACAATTTGATTTTGGTAGTAGCTTTAATTTACTTACACTTTTGTGTAAAGCACTTAATTTGCCTTTTTGTAGTTTTTGTTTGTGACTTAATTGAGTCTAACACTATGGTCATGTTTGGTTCGGTGGAATGAAATAGAAAAATGGCAATCTTTATGTTGGTTTGATTTGTGTATGATTTGGTTGTTGGAACCATCTCTGTTTCAAGAACTACTGTCAAGAGAGAGAAAGGGATGGATGGAAGAGAGAGTGGAGTGGTCCTGGGTGGCGACACTATATCTTCATTTATCTCCTTCTTTATTTTTATTTTTTAACTTTTTTTTTATCGATTTTTTTTTGTTAGATCTTATTGAAGTTCTAGGTTTTTTTTTTCTTTAATGGTTTGGTTGAAATTCAATATTCAATTTCGAATTCAATATTCAATTTTTAAAATATTTAATTATATATTCTATATGTTTGATTTGCTAATAAATATTAGAAAATGCTTTTCATTGGAATGTGTTTTTCACCATTTTAGTGGAATGGGTTTTCCACTAGTCGGTTGCTGCTCTTCTTCTTTCGCTTCCGGGTCTTGTTGCTGCACTTTTTCATACACTGCCAAACAACACTACCAAAAAAGTAGGGTTAATTGCACTAACTTACCCTAAGTATATACATAATTGCACTAAAACCGGAAAAACTATCATAATAACAAAAATATACCCTCCGACCGTTGACTAACGGTTGACTACAGTTAGTTAACATCAGCTAAGGGACAATTTAGTCATTGTCTCAATGCCAATAAGTAAATAAAGGGTTAATTGCACTAACTTACCCTAAGTATATGTATAATTGCACTAAAACTGGAAAAACTATCATAATAACACAAACATACCCTCCAACTGTTGACTACCGTTAATTAGCAATAACAGAGGAGCAATTACACTTTTGCCCTTATCAACTATATTAATTAATTAAATATAATGAAAAATGAAAAAAATATAATGATTAAAAAAAAAAGATTTTAAAAAATCCATTACCACATTCGGATTGCAACAACAAATCTTATAAATAATTAATATTTATTTTTGTAAATAAATATGATAAAAAAATTTATAAAAAATAAAAGAAAAATTTGGAAAGAGATATGAAAAATTCTAGATCTCCTCCAAACTCCACCGGAGGGTAGAGATGGAGCAGTGGACTCTAAGATGGACCCGCCCGATTTTGACCCTTACACCACCGCAACCAATTCTTCGATGGCCACACCACCACAACAACAATTCGTCGATGGAGGGGATCATCTAATGGAGGTGTCTCATCCATCTCTTTGTCGTTGCAAAAAACCTAAAAGAAAACCTAAAAGACAAATATGATACAGGAGTTTATTACGAAATATACGTTTATGAAGCTTTTTGCATATGTTAGCAATTAATTACAAGTATATTATATCAAAGCAAATGATTACAAGCACGTTTCTTTGAATCAAAAATAAAATGCTGGTTTGCTTCGAGGGAAACCAAAACCTCCCAAAAGTCAGAAAAGACTAACATATAGCTTATAGCCAAATTAATTCATATTTTATTATTGACAAAGCAAGTCCTATTTATAGGAGAATACAAGAAATTTAAAAGATAATAAAGATATTGTATAGGATTTAAATATAAAACAAACATTTATCTATTTTTTTAAAAATTGAAATAAACGTGATTGTAACATCTAATGGGTTTATCATCAAACTAAGCTACGGTAAAATTTATTAGCAAAGCCCCACAGAAACAACACAAACACTAGGAGAGACCAAGAACCAAAAGGCCCAAAGCACACCCAGCAAGAATAGCCCCCACACTACCAAAACAAGCCCAGATGGCAGCAAGCACTAAAACCAGAAAAAGAAACCCAAACAGGCCCAGAACTCAAAACAAAAAACAAGAGCACACCAAGGAAAAACAAGAAGAACGACATCATCATCAAAAAAAAAAAAAAAAAAAAAAAAAAAAAAAAGCGCTCCGGACAAAGCACCAAGAAAAACAACTTCATAGATAGCCACAAAATAACTTCTCTCCAATCCTCCATGAACCCATCTTAGCAAGCAAATCCGCTAGAGAATATAAGATTAAAGAATTAACAATAAAGTCAATATCTTTTTTTTTTTTTTTAATTTATTTACTGGAAAACAAAACTATATTCTACATTTCCACCAGCCAAAACGTAATAACTAATAAGAAGATGTCATTGTTATATTGATTAATTTTAATTGGGATACCACAGTTTTAACTCATATGCAGTAAAGATAATGACTTTAATCAGGAACCATATTGTAAATTAATCAAGGATAATGACTCAAAATCAAATTATTGAAGATTAAAGAATTGAGAGAGCAAACAAATGGAGAGGCAGAGACAGAGAGCGAGGATGTTGATGAAAGTGGTGACTCTGCTGTGTCTGGTGGTACTATGTACCGCGATCGAGTCGCCGCAGTACGCGGTTGTGCACTCAGAATCCGATTTCGAAGTCAGACTCTACAGAGATTCCACTTGGATGATGTCTGCACCTGTTCGTGAACTCTCCTTCGAGAAATCCACCTTGCTTGGCTTCCACAGGTACCATATCTAACACTTCATTTTTTTGATGAAATATCAGTTGCCCAGAAAACCCTTTTTGTCTAATTTTATAAGCATACAATTTGGCATCGTTTTGTGTTCAAGTTTATGATTTTGTGACTTTGTTGAATTGTTTCCAAATTTTGTTCTCTTTGTTGCTATTAGGGTGATTAAATGGGTATTTTCCTATTAAGTTTAAGCTTGTAAGTCCGATGGTTACAAACATGTTATCAGAGCCGCCCGGGTGGTCTATGTCCCCTTATATGCATTTGTTTACGTATTTATCCTCCAATCTACATTTTAAATACAATTGTTAAATTCCCCTGTATGCATTTGTTTACGTATTTATCCTGCAATCTGTATTTTAAATATGATTGTTAAATACCATTGTTGGGCCCTTTATATGTTGGTGCTGTTGCAAAGGTTGTTCCAGTACATCCAAGGTGCCAATCTTAATTACTCTCGCATAGCAATGACAGCTCCTGTAGTGACGAGCATAGTTCCAGGAGCTGGCCCTCTCCACTCGTCGGCCTATTTCGTTGGATTCTACTTGCCTGACAAGTTCCAAGCCGACCCACCAACACCTCTCACCGAACTTCATCTGAAACCCTATGCGTGGGACAGTCACTGTGTTGCGGTCAGGAAGTTCTCTGGATTCGCTAAGGATGAAATCGTGGTGAGAGAAGCAGAGAAACTTGCTGTCAGCTTGAGTAGGTCTCCTTGGGCTAACTCTACTTCTGATTACAGTGGTTATGCTTACTCCATTGCTCAGTATAATTCTCCACTCCAGTTCATCGGTCGTGTTAATGAAGTTTGGGTGGATATTGTTAAATCTGGAATTGATAGCTGTAAATCCAGTGAAATAGCTACATATTGACTTACTTTCTCTGCTTATATGTATGTGTATGAAGATTGAACTAAACTTGAATTACTATGTTATGTAAAAATAGATGGTGAATGGTCCTGTGTATAATGTATTGATCAGATTTCGATGTCTATTGCAAAGAATATTAGCATATATATATATACTTGTAACTTTGTTTGTAATTTTCCATCTTCTGTGACACTTCACTTTGAAGCTAGATCTTCCAAACCTACATGGGTTTTGCAGAGCTCGAGCAAAAGTGTCAACAGTCATGTTGCAGAACAGGCAGTGTGCTCGCTTGAGACCCACAGGGCCGAAAATTATCTCTGCTTCACCAAGACACAGAGCTTCCTCAATGAGTGATGCCATATAAGGCAACCTGAAACATTGCTGTCCAGCATAGCTTTGGTTCTAGCAATGTTGCTCAAACCAGCCCCTGATGTTGAACATAACTGCTTGGCTCTTGAGCTCAAATTTAAATGGTTGTAAATAAGAAAAAAATCCAGACAACGTCCTGCAAAGTGGGCGACTGCTGTCAAATTAAGTATACTTCTGCCTGAAAGACACAATTGGATAGTTATCAGTAATGAACTCTTGCACATCTTTTAACTGAAATGAAAAAGACAATCTATTATGGACACAGTTCAATTCACAAAGTGATATACGGATAGGGCAAAAGTATTAAAATCATTCATTGAAATCAATGGTTGAGTCGACAAAATGTTTTTCCTATCAAGTTATTCTGTCCTAATCCAAGGAACCTTTTCATTTTGGGAAAGCAAAGAACTAGAGAAAATTTGTAAAAAGGTTGAGTTCTAGCTTTCATTTTCAAGAAATGTTAGTCAAAGTTTAGTTCTGAGTTTTCCAGTTTCAATTATAGATTCCAATAATCATACCTTCTAGGTTAATAATTTAGTATCTCCTAGCTTTTCGGAAGGCAAGAAGTTACGTCATCACTAGCACATTTTAAACTTTTGCTAAAGCCATGAACTTGTCAAGCATGCATGCTTTGACCACAGAGCAAAAGTGACATGGTGTTTTGAACTGGCCACTGGTGCTTTCTCCTAGTGTCTGAATTTGGCTGAGCATGGCAACTGTCCTATCAAATGCCTAATTCAAACCAAATGCCGGCAGTGATCAGTATGCCAATATCTGATGTTCACTCAAGCCAATCTCTGATTTTATCACATGTTCATTATCTTCCGTCTCATGATCTTTCACCACTACCTGCAATGACGAACCTCCCAACAGGTACCAAACTCTCAGGCCATAAAATCAACGGTTCTAAAGACGCTCTCACTCCTGAAGCATTACCAACAAACTTATCTAAACCTGCAGGCTCGATCTGAAGACAATGGTACTGGCAAGAACTCTTCAAAAACAAACTCTTGTTCAAGTTATCCGGCTAAGAATTCATCAAAAACAGGCAGGTCCTCACTATCTACACCTCTCGATTTCCACTCATACACATTCACACGAGTTCCGGTGCTCCCACAGTCCACAACGACAATATAGTACGACCCACTGAGTCCACATTATTGTAACCTCTCCACGGTTTAAACACAAAATAGCCACCCTGCCCACCCATCATCAGTACCAACACTACACCTAAAACATTGTACAAAATTTCATGACCCGTTTATATCGAGCCCATCCCGTGATTGAGAACTTAAGTTTTGAATTAGGACTAATTGCACAAACGCCTCTAATTTTAGGTATAATTGCAAGCATATGGAACTTTTACCCATAATTGCACAAACATCCCCAAGTGCAATTTTGCTCACCCACCTTAACTAAAGGTAACCATTACCTCCCTCCTCAAATGTTGCCAAGTGTCCCCAAACTTTGGTTAACTTTAGATTAACTTTGGACTTTGGGTTAAGTTTAGGACACGTGGCAACATTTGAGGAGGGAGGTAATGGTTACCTCTAGTTAAGATGGGTGAGCAAAATTGCACTCAACGTCCCCTGCCATTAGTTGACTTCCGTTAACTCTAACCGTTGACCACAATTTTAACTCACAATGACTAAAGTGCCCCTAGTTACCTATTTGATTATTTAAATTAATAATTGAAAAATGAACTTCAACAACCAGTTAATCACATCCATTAAAAAAAAAGAAAAAAATTAGAACTTCAACTTAAGTTAAAAATCCACCGTTGAAGTTCTATTTAAAAAATAAAAAATAAAAGTAAATTGATGTTGTTAATTGGTTGTGGAATTGATGGATTTGGGTTTTTGTTTGTGGATTTGATTTTTGGTTGTTGTTTGGGATTGAGTTTTGGTTTTTGTTTGTTAAGTTTATTTTGGATTGTGTTCGAGGGTTGAAAAAATGAAAGAGGAAAAAAATGATTGATTTTGTTTTTTTTGTTTTTTTTTGTTTTTTTCCTGTCTTTTCTATTTCGTTTTTAATTATTAATTTAAATAATAAAATAGGTAACTATGGGGCAATTTGGTCATTGTGGGTTAAAATTGTGGTCAACGGTTAGAGTTAACGGAAGTCAACTAACGGCAAGGGACGTTGTGCAATTATGGGTAAAAGTTCCATATGCTTGCAATTATGCCTAAACTTATCGGACGTTTGTACAATTATGGGTAAAAGTTCCATATGCTTACAATTATGCCTAAACTTAGGGGACGTTTGTGCAATTAGTCCTAATTCTAATCCTAACAATGTTTTCACTTCATCATTGCCTGATAAATCGATTAAGAGACAAATTGCATAAAAAAAAAAAAATACAAATCATATTATCAATTGTCGATTCTTGAGCTGGTTTTAAGAAAACAAAGAGTGCTAATATGAGATCACAATCAAGAAATGCATATTAGATACGATCATGATTGCAGTAGTTATGTGTACTTGGCGGATCCTGGTCAATCACTGCGTCCTCTCTCTCTCTCTCTCTATAGATGCAGCGAGAGATTGTAGAGAGATGTCATGAATACGCAGAATCTGAATTCTCTATTTCTCAACCTTTAGGTCATGTTTGGTTGGCGGAAAGGAAACCACATGGAAAGGAATCCATATAGGAATGTGATCCTTTATTTGGTTGTCGTATGGAATTCATCGTGTAATCCTCATTGTTTTGACCAAAATGTCCCATATATATATTTATTTATTTATTTGAAAATATATATACTTATTGGAAATATTTAAAAATTATTTTTAAATTTTAATTATTTATAATTTAAAAGATGTAATAATTATTTTTATTTTAAAAGCAAAATTAATTATTTTACAAAATATAAATTAATATTAGAAAAAGGGCAATTACCAATTAGGTCTTGGACTTTTTTTTTTATTTTTTTTTATTTTTTAAATTCCAAGTTATTTGTGACATTTACAAAAGTGATCAAATCGGTCCTCACATTTTTCCCAAGTGCCAAATTAGTCCCTCTCTTTTTAGAAGTAACCAAATTGGTCCCTCTAATGGTTTAATGGTGTTAAATATAAGAGTTGACTTTAAAATTTTTAGTTAAAGTATGTAAATACCTTTTATTTATCATATTAGAGCAAACAAATTTTGTCTTTTATGCATTAAATTCATCATTATAATTACAATAAAATCTAATGAAACACCATTTATACCTTTTTAATTAAAATTTTCTAAAAAATCTAAAAATATTTTAATAAGACAATGTCAATTATACCCTTATTTTATAAACAAAGTTACCATTCATTCCCAGTTTAGTCTTTTACTATTTTTATATAATTGTTTTTTTTTTTTTTTTTGTTAATATTATAGAAACACTGTTGTCAAAATTATTCAAAAATCAAAACTCACAAATAAATAAATAAAATATACATGTGTTAAAAAAAAAATATGCATGTATCATAATTATATTGTTTAGAAGTAAAGTACAATTTTACCCTTACACAATTAAAGTTGACTGATAAAACTTAGTTAGAGGGACTAATTTGGCACTTGGAAAAAATATGAGGACCAATTTGGTCACTTTTGTAAAAGTCGCAAACAACTTGGAATTTAAAAAAAAGTCCAGGACCGAATTGGTAATTACCCTTTTTTTAATGATAAGAAAAAAAAATAAAACTGGTAAAGACCCGACTCAATTGGGCTTACATACCAAATCTCGAAAACAATTTAAACCCGGCCCGGAACTGAAATTACATAAAAATCAAATACCAAAACCTATAAATAGGAGAGACCATGTCCCAAATCGCACATCCCTCTCTTCTTAGACCTAAATTTCCCAAAGATGGCGTTGGCAGAGTTAGGAGAGACCATGTCCCGGCCATACAGCAGATGCTCAATGCGACCATCTTCGACGAGAAAGTATTGAAAGAGTTCTTGGACGAGATCTCGCACGCTCTTCTCCAATCCGATGTCCCCTTAGATCTTGTCAGTGGCATACAGACCAACATGAAGAAGATCCTCAATCACAACGGCGATTGCAACAAGTTCCGGCTCATCCAGTTTGTATGCATCTCGTCCTTGCTTTTGTTTCGTTTCACTGTTTATATGATTCTTTGCGTGTTTGCTATTTGATTTGTATTAAATTTTTTTTTTTTTTTTTTTTTTTGAAGTTTGAGGACAATTATCATGTTTTAACTATAAACTCATTTTGCACACCACAAATAAATTGACAAGCTTACATACTAAGCTGTCAATTTATGCCTAAGAGTTGTAGACTTTTGGGATTTGGGTTCTTTTGTTAAGTTGGGTTTCTTATAATGGGCATTCGAGTAAACAATTTTATGGTGATATGTGTAATGGGCATCAATTGATTACATGTGCCATTAACCAATACACAGGTAAGTGGTTTTTCTACACATGATTTATTAGCATCTTATTGATAGTGCTGCTTTCTTTTGTGAGAGATTATTTGCTATCTTTTACATTTTTTTCTAGTCCTGATGCTAGTGTGTGATGGGTTTATCTGAATTGTGCTTTATTTCTTAGTATATATTTTGGTTTACAAAGGGTGTTGCCTTAATTCCAGGCAATATTTAACGAGCTCTGTCGAATCTTGTATACTGGGAATCCTTCTTTTACTCCAAAGAAAGGGAAAGCAAGTGTTATCATGTTTGTAGGACAAGGTATGTTGCTTACTTAGATTATAATCTTATTATTCCTTTCATTAATCTGATGCTATATTGCATCTATTTTAACGGTGTACTTTATTTTCGGGCATGGTGAGCTGCTGCGATTGATCATTTGGCCTGGATTATGCATTTTTCTTTACCTGTTGGTGCTCTATAACATATATGATTACTCGACTTATGTTTGAATTTTATTATTATTGTTTTCACCTTCATTGATATCTATCTTTAATTCTATTAGACATTTGAGTTATGAAAAGGTTATTTGTATGAAAAATGCAGGGTCTGAGAAGACTATATGTACAAAGTATGCATATTATTATCTGAAGCAAGGTTGGAAACCAGCTGTAGTCTGTGCAAATACATCCAGAGCTGGTGCTTTTGATCAGCTGGAGCAGAATGCTACCAATGCTAAAATTCCATTTTATGAAAGGTATTCTTTTGATAATTTACTAGACATGTTTTGTGGAACATAGCACTTGATAGATTGCAAAAAAGGATGCGATGGAGGTAAGAGAGAATTGGAGTGGCTGGAACTCAAAAAATTATGAGAAAAATACCTTTGTCTTTTCGACATCTAACAAATTGCATTAAATTAAACTGGAGTGGCGGGAACTCAAAATTAGGATAATTGTTTGTGTTAAAAATTGGCTGAAACTGGGTGGCTTTTGGTTGGCTTAACTGGCATTTTATAGTCTTAATTCTTAAAAACATTTTTTTAGTGATACTGCTTGCATATATGATGTGTATGGAACTAAAGTTTGATATACTTTTCTGAATTTACGTACTTAGTCATGTGAAACAACCAATTTGAATTTTGAAAATAGTGTTTTTTTTTGTTTTGTTTTTAAAAAAAAATGTAGATTCATCATTGTAATCTCATTCTCTTTTTAAATAATGTTTTGGCTATATTTACAGCTATACGGAGTCGGATCCTGTGAGAATTGCAGTTGAAGGTGTGGAAAGATTTAAAAAGGAAAATTGTGATCTCATAATTGTTGATAGCAGTGGATGCCATAAACATGATGCTTCTCTTTTCAAAGAAATGCGTCAAGTTGCTGAAGCAACGGTATTGTGGTGTGCTGATTTTACTTCTTTTTATCTTATCATCGGTTGATATCATGCTAATGCATCTCCTTTTCTTGCTTTCACCTTTCTTAATGTTTCAGAAACCAGATCTTGTTATATTTGTTATGGATAGTAGTATTGGTCAAGCTGCTGCATTTGATCAAGCTCAAGCATTCAAGCAAAGTGTCTCAGTTGGAGCTGTGATTCTTACTTAAATGGATGGCCATGCAAAGGGTGTTGGTGCTCTTAGTGCGTAAGTCGTCAATTACCCTATATGAATTAAAATGTTTTATTGAAGATGTACATTTGTATGTTTTCTAGTGCTTGGATAAATTGGGCATGAGTTTGCATTTGGTAGGCTACAACAGTGGTAATTTTGGTTGCAACTTGCAAGAGACTCATTTGTTATTGTTATTGTTAGACATGTGTATCATGTGCGTTTCCCATGTAATGGATTTGTTGCATCTAGCGATATACTACCCCCTTTAAGTTGCATAACAAATGATTTTTATTTTAAGTCCATTATGCTTGTTCTTTGATATCTGAATTGCTAAATTGTGCTATATGTTCCTGTTGATTAATTTTTTGGTTAATCTCTTGGGTTATTTAAACCATTTTTCCTTCTTTTAGGAAATGAATGATTACATTATCGGATATCTACCTTTCCATTTATTTTCTCCATGCCTTTCATTTTAGCATACTCAAAATATAAAGTGAATCATGCTTAGAGAGAAATAATATTATGAATTTGTGGATACCATGTAGCTTAGTTGGTAAAATCTATTATAGTTTTATAAAAGGTTTGGGTCGAGTCCCATTCACACTAAAGGCTAGGGATTTGGTTGACATGTGAAAATTGTCATATAATTAATCAAAAATATAGTAATGTATATTCTTTAAAGGATGTAGTTGAATAGAATCCGGCGAATCTCTTGATATTATTTTGTTTTGGGTTTTGATACTTGTAATTAAAGCCTGGTATTTCTATATTCTAATGACATGGAATTGGTTCAGTATGAGTTCCTATTTGTCTATAAGCTCCATCTTCGTGGTCAAAAACGGTCTGTGACCATAGTTAACCAAAACGGCAAAACCATTATAGTAAAATAATGTGTGTGTGTGTGTATATATATATATAATATAAAATAAGAGAGGGTAAAATTGACTTTAATTCTCTATACAAACCTGGCCCAACCCTACCTGAAATTTTAATCTATAAATATACTTAACATAAAGTTACATATTTGAAGAGTTTTCAAATTCTTGCTTGCAATGGATACATATAAGATTTCTTTGTGTTATTTTAATGTACTTGCATGCATGGGCCTTTTTCTGTTTACTTCTCTCTCTCTCTCTCTCACTCGTTTTTGTTTATAGCTTATGAGAATGAGACCAAACAGAAATGAAATTAAGTTGCTTGGATTTCTCTTTAGATATTTCAGTGATTTGAACCTGTTTCCTTTGTCCTCATCTCATACTATACTTTCTATTTGACCTTGTATGTGCAGTGTTGCTGCGACAAAGAATCCTGTAATATTTATTGGTACCGGTGTGCTCATAGATGAATTTAGAGTATTTGGTGTAAGACAATTTGTCAGCCATATGCTAGGTATGCTCCTACACTGTTCAATATATGACATTTTTGAGTTGGGTGTTATTTATGCTGAAATTGTTTATATATTATGCCAGATATCCTTATGAGTTTTGTCATTTTGTTACAACTAGGCATGGGTGATTGTTTTAGATGTATGGACAAAATTCATGAAGTTGTTCCAATGGATCAACAGCCTGATCTTCAGCAAAGCCTTTTTGAAAGAAACTTTACATTAAGGACTATGTATGAGCTATTCCAGAAGAAGCTTAAATGGGGTTACTTTGGCAAGGATTTTGGACAGGTTTTTTTTTTTTTTTTTTTTTCCTGACTGTCTGCTCTTTAATCTTTATTCTAGCGCTTGTTCATATGTAGTGAAGTCGATTTCTGGTTTTGGATTTTCCTTTTGCTTTGATAGTTGGGTGGGTATACCGTAGCCTCTGGTTTCACCATGTTTTGTAAAATATATAGATGCCTATTTTATTGTCACTTGCCTTATTTTGAAATTTCAGCAGAGTTTGGTTTTTTGGGGTGGTAATGAAAAAGAAAGTAGAGAATGGACTTCTAGGGAGTTTGTCAAGATAATTACAATCTTTTGTGTCCCTTTTCAAGTTTCTCTCATATTTAATGCAAAACATCGTTTTTCTAAATGACACCAAGTTATATGGGTGATGTTTAAGCGTTGAAGGCATATTATATAACATGACATGACAGTACGACTCACATGCACACTCATACATATATGAGGAAGCAAGTAAAATGTAGTTTAGATTAGGCTCTTTTTTACAAAGAGAATGAGATGAATGTAAAGTAAGATTCAAGATTAACGGTTCAAATATAGTCTCCTCAATCAATCAAGGAGGGTAGAAAGCAATTAGTTTAATCTCAACAAAAATGTAAGACTTGGGGCAATTTTAGAACCAGTACATTGTTATTGTGTGCTTGTCACTGCTGTATAAGAATTAATCTGTAGAGAAAAATTTACTTTAAAGATCTTTTGTCTCAGTCGCTCTATGAGTAAAATTCTAGTTGTCCTTGTGTGCATTTAACTGAAGTTTGATGTGCTTTGTCTGTTTAATTAGATTTCATAGATTTTCATATTGAGATTTTGGTTACTTGCTGCTAAATTTTACATGGCATATTGTTTTATGTAGGTTTTACCAATGCTTCCTGTATCTTGTATTGAACTAATGTCAGAAGATCTTGAAAAGGTAGTCGAGGCGATAGTCAAAAGCTATGTGACTATTATGGATTTCATGACAGATGAAGGCAAGCAAAAAGTGCTATTTATTTGGTTTTATTTCTTACACGGTGCAAGAGAAATAACTATTGAATCAAACTCTTTCTTTTTTTCGTAATTGCTTACCGGTTTTTTTTGTACAGAGTTGGATAATTCAAACCCTATGCTTATGACTGAAACACAAATTATACGGATAGCTCAGGCATCTGGTCAACCGGTAGAAGATGTAATGGATCTGCTGGAAGAGTACAAACGTTTCGAAGGCACCCGGAGGAAAATGAAGGGGCTTAAGATTCCTAAGGAGTACGAAAGGGGTGCCCTGTTTGTACTACGCCGACAAGCGTTGGAGCGAAATGTACTACTCCAAAAGAGGTTGGAGCATATTGGTAAAATGTACCAGGCTGGAATGCTTGATTAAGGTTCCATGAGTTCTGCCCAAGAGATATGATGTTCATGTTTGGAGGTGCTGATGAGTTCAAACGTACCCAGATGAGGACAAACGTACCCGGATGGAACTGCGCAGTGAGTTTCATTTTCAGTCATTTATTTTTTCTATTAACTGTTCTACCTGTCATTTACATTTTACCTAAGGAGTCTATGTTGATTTGATATGTATTTTAAGATCTAGTCACCACATGCTGCATGTATATATTCTGGATGTCAATAGGAACCCAACTTTAGTTTGTTCCAAGAATTTAACTGCTATTTATACCCAATCCTAATTGTTTGTTCCAGGGCTCATAATGAGCCTAAAACGCCAAGACAGGTTAAAGAAGAAAGAAAAGGACTCGGAAGTAAGGAGAGTAAAAATTATGATGGATATTTTTTCCTTCTCTGTTGGGATTTGAGAGATGACATTGTCATAGCAGTGAGAATGTCTTATCCTTGTAATGAGAGCTGAAAATCTACCGAATTTAGAAATTGTGATGCCTTGGCAGACCCATCAATAAGCTCGATTACACCATCAAACAAATGAGCAAACCAAGCTAAGGCAAACCCTCCTTGATATTCTCCCTAGAAAATGCAGTAAATCACTGAAGCAGGGGATCAGAGGATTTTCCATTTGCTAGGCCAAAGCATTGATGTCAATAAATAGTTGCTAATGTCTCTAGAAATGGAAGACATGTTACAGAAGCCAAATAGAAAGTAAATTACCGATTCATATCAAAATCAACTACAAATGAACTCCACCCAGAATTTCACCATGGAATGCTAGTAGTGTGAAAAAAAATGGGACAACTTATTCAGATATAGGCAAGGAGGAGTCCAATTCTGTTGTCAAGAGAACTATAGATCATTTGGTGATCAAGTGTTCAAGATGAAGATATAGATGGATGTTAAAAATAGGACTGGGCATGGTCTGGTTTCAACTAGGACTGAAAGAAACCTAAAATTTCGGTTTTTTGAAAAACTGGACCAGTTTGGACCAATCTCTTTTTCAGACCTGACCAAACTAAATTATATTTGTTTGGTCTAATTCGATCTAACAGCTTTGACTTGTAAGTAAAAAAAATTAAAAAGTAATGAGAAGCTACATAAATTTTGTTTAAAATAAAACATACATTTCAAAAAAAATTTAGATAAATACATTTCAAATTAAAATAGCAAGAAATATATAAATAAAATAAAGCAGCATGTAAATACACTTAAAATGAAGATTGGTTGTTTTGTACCTGATTATTAGAAAGTAGAAACAAAAATAAAAATTATATCAAATCATTTGTTTTGAATTTGTGGCGTTGCCTCAGTTTATATTACAATGAGCAATTTTATGCTATTGATGTTTCAAGTTGTATAGTGGTTGTCGATATCAAGAGTGACAATGCCCATGTGACTGCTATCAGGAGGCTGTATTCCTCTTTATTTATTTTTAAGTCTTTGTTGTGAATTTCTTATTCTTCCAGAGAAGTCGTTATGCTTCTCGATTGTATTATATATTGAAGACCATGCTATTTGGAGGCGTTTTTCTACACCTCAGACAGCTTTCGTATTTTTACGAATATCAATGTTGCACCTTCTTATAGTGATACAGCCTACATTTTATAGTAATTAAAGTGTGAAGTGGTTTTATTGTGTGTGTATATATATATATATATATATATGTTTTTTTTTTTATATTGTTGATGCTGGGAAAGGCGAAAAAAATGAAAGGCTAAGAAATTTGCAGATAAAATGCAACGGAATCACTCATGTTATAATCGTGGAATCACTCAACGTGACTAAGTCGATTGCTTGATTTGCAGGAGGAATCACTCAACTTCAAAAGATTATAAAACATAATCAAATTAAACACAACTCTACTCTCTTCTAATTTTCCATTACATATAAATAGGAATTATATCACCACTTTTCAAGATAATTAAACTAAACAATCATCCATATTCTAGTCAAAGACCCTTGCATTTTTCTAGCTAATTGCAAGTTACAAGACACTTAATAAATGCCCACTAGGACTAAGTGCCCCTAATTACTGCATCAAGTGCATTTACAACTAGATAATTGGTATGTAAATGGCATGGGGATGATGGGTGGTGGTAAGGTTTTTATAGTGTGAGATGATGAGAGTGAGAGACATGTTGTGTTGGTGGTTGATGCAGCAGCAATCTTCTGTGGATCAAGGCATGGGTCTGCTTCCAGAGATTTGCCAAGGCAGATGAACACTTACCCTCGAGATCTATGTGATTTCTTTTGTTATTTCTTGGCCCTTGTTATTTCTTTTGTTATTCTGTTAGGATCTATTTGATAGGCAAGGAGGTTACTGCTAGATCCGGCCATTCATGAAGAATTTAGACGATTAAAGGTTTGTTATTAAGTCCTCAGTGGCCATTGCATGTTAAATGTCTTAAAGTGGATCTTTTAGTCATGTTGGAAAATGAGCTGGTAGTTGCATATAAAAATTTCAGAACTTGCCTGATGAGTGATGAGGTTGTTGCGTGCTCTTTGCTTTCTGGTTAAATTGTTTATGGCTTCTTTGACCGCATAATGTTAGAATTTGGTGGAGGAGAAGGACAAAAAAGTGAAGGAGCTGGAGGAAAATATTGCTGCTGTTGCTTTCACTGCAAATAGCAAGATGGGGAAAGCATTGATGGCGCAGTGTAAAACCCTGCAAGAGGAAAATGACGAGATTGGTCGTCAAAATGAGGAAGGAGAGGTAAGTAAAAGAGTCATACGTACCCTATACAGAGTCCTACATTAAAATAGGATTTATGATACACAAACACCACGGCGGCGGATTTAAGAGGGTCGTTATGAAATATTACCATATATACAATAATATTAGCTTGGTCCTTCCTATTATTTCAATAATATAAATTAATTAATAAATTTCTTCCATAGTTCTATTGAGATTGAAATTAAGAGATGCCTCTAGAGGCGTAGCTCTACTAATAGATGGACGAGCATGGGGTTTGGACGAATGACTCTTAAGTCAGCGGCTCGAATCCTATCAATAGCAAAAAACTTCAAAAAAAATACCTGGATATATAGGTGGTTTTTTGTAGTGTTGGTCTTTTTGGTCTGTGTTCTAGGGGCTTCAGTTTGATCTGCTGGCCTTTTGTCTCTTTGTATGTGTTGTTGTTGCTTTGTGTTAAGATTACTGAATTAGAAACCTCCAGTTGACTTGCCAAAAAATCTTTCAATTGTTGGCTATCAATTAGAGCCAATCTCTCTTGGTTGTCTAATGTAAATTGAGAGAAATTCTCTCCAAAATCTCTACTGTAAATTGAGAGAAAATCTCTCTCTATATTGAGAGTAATTCTCTCCTTTCCAAGTTGTATATCCTATTATAAATAGGAACACTGAAGCAATGTAAATACACAGAAATTCAAACATACTTTGTTTATTATATGGTATCAGAGCCTTTGCTCTTCTATTCCCCTTCCTAATCATTTCTCACTCATCTGTTAATCTGTCCCTCCTCTTTGTTAATTTTTTTTTTTTTTTCTCTTTCCTATACTAGCTTCAATGGCCAGTGCCACACAATCAACTCCTCTATTTCCTAAGCTTCCAAAGGTTATTATCAAGTTGGATCATACCAACTATCTCCTCTGGAAAAGTCAGCTTCTTCCTATTTTTTATGGTTCTGATTTAATGGGCATGATAGATGGCACCGTATCAGCTCCTAGTGAAACCATAACAGTGGATTCCAATCCCACAATTAATCCCGAGTTTCTTGCATGGAAAAAGAAGGACCAACTGCTTCTTAGTTGGCTACACACCACAATGACTCCTCAAGTGTTTGCTCAAGTCATTAACTACACAACTGCTCATTCCACTTGGCAAGCACTTGCTCGGGCTTTCACCTCTCAAACCAATGCACGATACTATCAGATCAAACATGATCTCTCCACCATTCGGAAAGGCTCAAAATCAGTCACTGAATATATGGATCGCATTCGTCTCCTGACGGATGAACTATCTCTTATTCAACAACCAATGAGTGATAGAGCAATCATTGGATGTGTTCTTGATGGCCTTGATCTCGATTATGATGTGGTTGTCAACACAGTACAAACCATGTCTGCTCCACCGTCATTTGAGGAAATATACAGTATGCTTCTCAATCGGGAAAAACGATTAGAGGTGTACCATAGTCCATCTCCAAATCAATCTACCACTGCTTTCTTTACTTCTGGTAACCGCAGCGTCAATCAGGGAACTAATAATCGTGGTCATAGTCGTGGTATAAACCGCGGACGTAGTAGTAGTCGTGGTTATCGTGCAAATGGGCGTGGTCATCGTGCAAATGGGCGTGGTCATGGTGGTAGAACCACAAATAGTCATATTCAACCTGCTAAATCATCTCAAGACAGCTCTATAGTTTGTCAAATTTGTACCAAGCCAGGGCATGGTGCTCTCACTTGTTGTCATCGAGCAAATTTTTCTTATCAACCGGATGATTTACCAGCAGCCTTTTCGGCAATGAATCTCTCAAATCAGTCTTATGATCCTACTTGGTTTCCTGATACAGGAGCCACTCATCACATGACCGCAGATGATTCAAACTTCATAAATCGCAAAGATTATCATGGACCAGATCAAGTTACAGTGGCAAATGGTGCAAGTCTTCCGATATTGGGTACTGGTAATATGCCATTATTTATTTCATCTTCCACATTTGATTTGAAAAATGTTTTACATGTACCAAAAATCACAGCTAATTTATTTTCTGTCCACCGTTTTGTCAATGATAATGATTGTGTTTGTTTATTTGATTCTAACGGTTTTTATATAAAGGATCGTCACACCGGGAAACTTCTTCATCACAGTCCGAGTAAGAATTGCCTTTACCCTGTTGAAGCACAACATGATCAGTCTCCAATATTCTTCTCTGGAATGGTTCGAAAGAATACATCCCTTCTAATTGGCACAATAGACTTGGCCATCCATGTTCTCAAATTCTCCATCATCTAGTTAAAAATAAATGCCTTACAATTACTGGTAGTTCCTCTGTTTCAAATTGTTTGAGTTGTTCAGTGCATAAAAGTTGTCGCTTGAAATTTAATTTATCTACTTCTTACTCTAGTGCACCTCTACAACTTATTCATTCAGATTTATGGGGACCTGCTCCAGAATTATCATGTGGTGGTTTTCGTTATTATCTTATTTTCATAGATGACTATTCCAAATATACATGGATTTTTCCTCTTGTTCGTAAGTCAGAAACTTTTGCTTATTTTTGTAAATTTAAATTAGCTGTGGAAAATCAATTTGGTACAAAAATAAAATCTTTTCAATCAGATGGTGGGTTGGAATATAATAGTAAAGAGTTTTCTAATTTTCTTTCCAATCATGGCATACATCACCAAATTTCATGTCCATACACCCCTCAACAAAATGGGGTTGCAGAGCGGAAACATCGACATATTGTAGAGACGGGCTTGTCTCTACTTCATCAATGCTTTCTACCTCGTCGGTTTTGGATGGAAGCTTTTTCTACTGCAGTTTACTTGATCAATCGCCTTCCATCTCAGTTATTGTTTTACAAGTCACCTTATGAATTGCTTTTTAATCAAGCTCCTGATTATGCTACTTTACGTACATTTGGCTGCCAATGTTTTCCTTTTTTAGGATCAACTAAAGCAGACAAGCTCTCTCCAAAGTCTACTCAGTGTGTTTTTCTGGGATATGGAATGAATCACAAGGGTTATCGTTGTCTTGACTTCAAAACAGGTCAGGTTTACATATCTCGACATGTAAGATTCAATGAAGACATTTTTCCTTTTGCAGGAATATTATCAACTGGTCCTCTGAAGTCATCCCTGAATCTATTACATTGGTTTAATCCTACTGAACATACCCACACTAGTTCATCTGGTGGTCTCTTTCTTCCTTTTTCATCCTCCACAAACAAACAAACTCCTACACCTGTCACCACAACAGAACAGGCACCCAACCGTACATGTCCTCCAATAAATCAAATCCCAGACCCACCAAATCCACCTCAACTACCATCAGCACAACCATTACAGTCACTCAACAATACAAGTCCACTAAATAATCCAACATTTGACCCACCAATTATACAAAATATACAACACTCATCCTCACCACAACCACCACCGACCAATAGCCACCCAATGGTAACTCGTTCTCGTGACGGCACTCGAAAACCTCAAGTTCCATATACTGGAATTTCAATCCGCCATCCTCTTCCAACTTGTCTTCATATAGTCCTAAAGAACATTGATATTGAACCTACTTGTTTTACTGAAGCTTCCAAATTGCCACAATGGCGAGCGGCAATGCTTGATGAGTTTAATGCTTTACTCAAACAACGTACATGGTCTCTTGTTCCATTATCTGAAGCTCAAAATCTTGTGGGTTGTAAATGGGTTTTCAAAATAAAAAGGAAGGCAGATGGAGAAATTGAACGTTATAAAGCACGTCTTGTAGCGAAAGGATATAATCAACAATATGGAATTGACTATGATGAAACTTTCAGTCCAGTTGTGAAGCCGGTCACCATTCGGCTAGTCCTATCTTTAGCATTAAATCGAGGTTGGAGCATTCGTCAACTTGACATCAAAAATGCTTTCCTACATGGTGTTTTGAATGAAGTTGTATACATGAAACAACCACCAGGCTTCACAGATCGAAGTTTTCCAGACCATGTCTGTCGTTTACATAAATCCATTTATGGTCTTCGACAAGCTCCTCGTACTTGGTTTGATGGATTTAGTGAAGCTCTCTTTGAAATTGGTTTCATACGCAGTCGTACTGATACATCTATGTTTCTTTATCATGGCTCACAAGGACTTACTATAATTCTTCTTTATGTAGATGATATTATTCTTACAGGGGCAAGCTCCACTTTTGTTTCTAGCATCATCTCTCATCTCAATCAAAAGTTTGAAGTGAAAGATTTGGGCCCTCTCAATTATTTTTTGGGTATTGAAGTTTATCGTGATGAATCATGTATCAAACTCAGCCAAACAAAATATGCTCTCGATTTGTTAAAGAAAGCTAACTTTGTTTTTACAAAACCATGTTCTTCTCCTATAGCTGCAGGTTCCAAATTGTCACAAGATACTTCTACACCTTTGGTTGATGCTACAGCATATCGGAGCGTTGTTGGTGCCCTACAATACCTCACGATGACTAGACCGGATCTCACCTATGCTGTGAACCAAGTTTGCAAATTTATGCACAAACCTCAACAATCTCACTTGGCTGCTGTCAAACGGATTTTACGCTATCTCAAAGACACTCCTTCCCTTGGTCTCCATCTTACCAAATCACCTGATGAACATCTTTATGGTTACTCTGATGCTGACTGGGCAGGATGTCCGGATGATCGTAGGTCCACCACTGGTTTGTGTATTTACTTTGGTCCAAACCTGATTACTTGGGCTACAAAGAAACAATCTACTGTCTCTCGATCTAGCACTGAAGCAGAATACCGTGCTCTTGCCCATGCCGCTGCAGAAATTCAATGGGTCCTCTTTCTTTTTCGAGAACTGGACATCTCTTTAAGACACCCTCCTATTCTCCATTGTGATAATGTGAGTGCCACATACTTAGCTTCCAATCCAATTCTCCACGCACGTACTAAACACATTGAGATTGATTACCACTTCCTTCGCGAAAGAGTTATGCGAAATGCACTGCAAATCAAATTTTTGTTTGACTCTCGAATGAAATTTTGCCATTAAAAAAAGAAATAATATATATATATATATTATATTAAAAAAAAATAGAGATAAAATCAATCCATTTTAGGATTTTAATTTCCTATTATTTAATACATTTACATTAGTGTGAGTATTTATTATTAGTCTTTTTTAAGGTTTTAATTAAGATATTAAAATTTATATTTTATTAGTTTGGAACAGTGGTAAGAACGTTCATTCAATCTGATAATATCTCAGTTCGAGATGCCACAATCGAAAGTGATATATTAAAAAAAAAAAAAATTAAAATATTATTTTCACTAATGCATATTGTGAAGATTAGGCATATGTTTTGTAACAAAATGAAAGATAGATGCTTTTCTCACACGTTCGTTAATTATATAATTGAAATGAAAATCATACTAAAAAGTAGATTGATTTGGTTATAGTTGATTTTCTAGATATAAAAAAGTGACTTGTTACATTTCCTTATTTCATAATGTTGTACATAAATATACAGAGTCATCGAGATTAGTACCAACACAATCGAAAACCTGAATCCTATCCATATCGAAGATTCATTTTAGAGTTAGATAGAATTTAGAACAACTCATTCCTCATGCATCTGATTTTTTTAATATTTTTATAAATACTCATGCATAACATTTTTTATTTTTTTAAAGTACTCGTGAATCACAAATCACAAATCACATTTATCACTCACAACCATTGTAGAGAAAAAGATATGGACACGATTGAATTGATACGCTTTGCATGTACGCCACGTGGAAGATAAACAAACAAGTAGCTGTCAGTTTACAAACTGCTTCAAACCAGCTCACAAATCGGCACCTGTAAAGCCCCCTAGTACCCCACATCACCTTAAATATATATATATATATATATATATATTAAAAACCAAAAGATCAAACTCTAAATATAATCGATATACAATTTTTCTATTATCTGTTCGAACTGATAAAAGATATATCAGTTCATTATATATAAGCTATTGAATTTAAATACTTTGACTTGGATGCATGTACTTGTCAAAGCATCTTTTAAATCCAATGACCCACATACAAGGAACTGATATATCTTTTATCAGTTTGAACCGAATATATATATATATATATATATATATATATATATATTCGTCTCCATTAATATTCAATATCATTTCATTGTTGTTTTTGTTATTGTTGCTCTTGAATCGTTAACTATGGCGTCTCTTAAAGTAATTGGTCTCTCCAGCTTCTTCATCATCATCTTTGTGCTTGTTCATTTGGCCAACTGTTCTGGTACACACTCTCTCTCTCTCTCTCTCTCTCTCTCTCTCTCGAGTGATATTGTGGTTGAGAAGAATTTTTTTTGTTGTTTCCATTTTGATTTAGATAAAGCACTTTTGGATTATTTTTCAGCAATATCTTAAAAAAATTAAAAAAAAAAAAGTTGGAAAGGGAAATATAATAATATTTATGTCTGAAAATTTTCAATTATTTTTTTGAAAGGAAAAATTTCTAATTTTGATGAGTCTAAAATGCTTGTATTAATATATATCTTTATAGAACTTGAGTTCTACTTGCTCATATATAATTAATTTTTTCTCTTTTTTTTCTTTTTTTTGTTAATATTAGAAACGTTATATACTTATATGATTGAAGATTAAAAAAAAAATGTTCCTATATTGATTGAAAGGTATTTTATGTGCATGTATTTTTTGTATCTTTTTCTACTTCCAAATCAATATTATTTTTCTGATAATATATATATCAGAAATTTTCTCAATTCCGTCCAAATAGTCAAATACCAAAATAAGACCCTTTTCACTTGTAAGAGGAAAAAAAGAAAGAATATTCTTATATTCCCAATTCAATTGCTTGAATTGAAATAGGCAATGCAAAATTGAGTGTGATTATGCAGTTGTAATATATATTTGAGTAATTGAGTTTGACCAAGATTAGATAGATTAACATACAAAATATTGAAATTTAAGATCATAAATTTGATTATTAATTTTTAACTAATGTTTCTTAAATTCATACCAAATTTAAATAATAATAAATAAATAAATAACTATTCTGATATTAAGATTTAATTATTGGAATTGAAGTTGGTTGTGGAAATTTGATTGTGATTATATATGCAGTCAATAGTATTGAGTTTGATTAATGAATAAATTATATAGATTAATTAACATTCAATATCTAGACGTTGAAGGTACACCTTTTACCTTATTGGTGTCTATTAAAAAAAAAAACATTTCATAATCCATATCTAGACAATATAATATAATATTATAATTTAGATTATCAATGTTTAACTAATGTTTCAGACGACGAAGACAATCTTCTTCAAGGCCTTAACAGTTATAGAACCTCATTAAGCCTCCCAACCCTTGCAAAGAATGAGAATGCGGAGTGTTTGGCGGACAAAATCGCAGAAGAGCTGGATAACCAGCCGTGCACTGCAGCCAGCACCATCAAGGCGTCGCAACTAGCCAATTACAACGAACTTATAGATAAGTGTAAAATCGACGTCAATAGCACAACAGAGAGTGCAATAATGCCAGTTTGTGTGCACAAGTTAGTACCATCTCTTGTGCTCACCAACTACACCCATTCTCCTGCCTACGCCAAACATCTTAACAACTCCAAGTTTACGGGAGCAGGAGTCGGATCAGAAGACGACTGGATGGTTGTGATTCTTACTGGGAACACACCAGCGGCAAGCTTCGCTAAGGGAGCGGGTTCTTCAGGTTATAGTAAGGTTGGTTTGGGTGGTTTTTTCATGGTGTATATGTTGATGGGGTTGGCTCTGTTTATTTAATTTGATTTGTCACGTGTGTAGTATTTGAAGTTTCATGTATCTCAAGATTGGTGTTGTTTAAATTTTAATTAGGATCTTAATTTGTAGCTTGTTGATGATTTGATGGACTCTTTGTTTCATTAATTAATTCTCTTGTTAACGACTTTTTAATATAATCTGTGTAATGTTTTTTTTTTTTTTAACGGCAATAATTTAATCAACTGATCCAAAAGCCTAAAAAAAGGAAGCTACAAGAACCCCACTGGCCAAACCACCTCCGAAGTCCACGAAACAAGCACCCAACACAGAAACAACTAACCCAAACAGTAGAAAACCCTCTCAAAAACGCAACAGCTCATCAAATACAACACAATCGAAGCCCAGACAGAGACCTAACCACAACGAGCAGCCAACACAAACCCAGAAAACACCAACACAAAAACTAGAAAAAGAGGATAATACACCTTCACCATTTTCAACCTATCACCTTTAAATAACGAAAACGCTTTTGAAAAAAACATCAGCCAACCGAACTTCCTTATCATTGAAATCAAAGCCCAAAGCTGAACCAATGTTGATGACCTTAGAATCTCCTCCTCAGGCTTCCAATATCGACATCCTAAACTTAGAACTCCTTGTTTTCATACCATGACCCTTCACAGCAAGGCACAAATCCCCTACATTCCTCATCTTTGAATTACCTTTAGGCTGCTTCTTCATTGAACATTTAACAGAACCGGTGTTTCCCACATCACTTTCAGAAACATGGCTCATCCCTTTATTAACAGTTTGAAAGGAGCCCAACTTAAAATCACATAGCATCTTTCAATCACTTATCTTTTGATGGGCTTTTATGCCCAACCTCATCAGTTACTGCAACCATGCCCAAAAGCTTAACATCCTTTGCACAAAAATGAGGTTCACAAAGCCCAATCCCCTTCCCATAAATTGAACCCGATTGATAGCATATGCCAGGCCCACTGTCATAAATCCTTAAAGAACCTTCACCCTTCAAGTCTTGGAAATTAGAAAACAGCCCCTTGCCATTTACGATGACCGTTGAATTAGACCTTGTCTGACCATTAACAATTCCAGTTTCTACACAGCCCTTTCTTTTCTCTTTTGACAACTTAGCAATACCATTTGTGACAAACTTAGGGATCCTTTTCTTTACTTGGTGTGTAATGTTGTTAACACACTATCTAGTATACCTGTATTTGTTGTATTGTAGGAATAATTCCCAGGTCAAAGAAGGTTCGGATCTGTATAAAATTCGGATTGATATTTTGATAATGTGAATTTTCTTTTAAATCGAAGTTCGATCTTCATTATTAGGAGTATGATGTGTGTATACGTACATTTTCCTAAAACCAAACTGTGAACAATTCGATTTTCAAAATTTTGAACTAATTTAAAATTGTTTAAAGATATGAAACACAATTGAATACATATTTTGAATCGAACTGAAATGAATAAATTTGGGTTTGAACCACGAAACCACCGAACAACCATTTTCGTATCGGTTTGAAATTTAATGCTCTCCCCTAGCAAATTATGAAGGAATCTTAACTCTATGCTTGTTGGATATATATATTTTTTCAAAAACTATGATCAAGATCATGCTACTGTTGATGAAAATATTGTGAATCATAGTCCCACATCGCTTGGGCATGAAGGGGAAGTTCAATATATAAGTGTGAATGCAATCCTCACCCTACAAGCATACAAACTAGCTTTTGAGGTTGAGTTAGACCCAAGACCACTTTGACAAATATTATAAGTAGAGAAAACTTCTTTTATTTTTTATTTTTTATTGAAGCAGGGAAAACTTCATTTTAGTATCTTACTAATTTGGAATTGTCAGTTTTTCACTAATAGTTTTGGTCTTTATCACATGTTTATAATTGATAAAAAAATTAATTAAATGAATTAAAAAACAAATTCATCTCAAAATGTTAATATCTCCTAATGCCAAGTATTTAAATTCAGAAGATAATAACGAGAATCCACAATGTTCTCTAGAAAATATTTGTATTAATAATAGGGTGATTTTTGACAATTCAAGGATTACAAACTTTCATAATTTTGATCAACAAGGTTTAGATGAGATTTTAAAAGATAAAAGAGGAAAGATTAATTTGGAGAATATATCAGGAAGATCAAGATATTCATGCTTCAAATTCTAATCATTATCCAGTGGATCCCTTGTTTGACAATAACTGGATTCCCGCAGTGACCAAATTGAAAAGAAAAGTGAAGCCAACTTTTAAGATTTTATCTAGTTCCAAGTCTCAAATGCGTGAGAGAAGTTCTTAGCGCCTCCATGTCGTTGAGACTAAGATTCGCCCCTTATTCTGCGGCTTCAACTGTCTTAGCAGAATTAAACATTGTTGCTAATCACATGTTGAGGCAGAAAAAAAATGATTTTGCTAGTCTGGTTAATTAGGTTTATGTTTCTTTGCATTCTGTTGAAGCCTGAGTGCCTTATTAATCAATTTAGGGTCTGCGCGTCCCTCTGCTTTCATTTTTTTTTTCCCTTTTTTATTTATTATTATTAATAAATTCCATAGGTAACGTGTAGTAACCTATCTACATAAAAAAAAATGTACAGGGGAGAAAAAAATATAATTAAAAGGAAAAAAAAAACTGAAAAAATAAAATAGATGGATCTTTTAGTCCATTTGATGGTGGAGATCAACCTAAAAAAAAATTAAGAAAAACAAATCTCAAAAAAAAAAAAAAAAAAAAAAAAAAAAAAAAAAAAAAAAAAAACAGAGGTGGAGTCGTGGAGATCCAACGTACAACTCCATAGTGGATCTCCATTGCCCGTACAATGCAGATGGCAGGGAGGGCGTGCCTTCATCAGGAGGAGGTCAAGCCTTTGACGAAATCAAGGAAACGGAGGTAGATCTCCACTGTTCATCCATGTGGAGTGTACAAATTAATCAAGAAATACTTTCAGAAAACACAATAAAAGATATTAATGAAATCGTTCTTTTGAAAAAAAAAAAATCTTGTTATATATTAGACTATCATATCACTTTTCGTTTTGACATTTAAGACTTTGTTTGGTAGAAAGGAGAGATGGAGGGAGGGAGGGGGTTGGAGGGAGAGGGATGGGAGGAAGGCTCTAGCCAATCCATTGTTTGGTTGGAGAGAAAGAGAGAGGAGAGGAGATGAGAAGAGGAGGGATCTCAGCTCCCTCAGGGTCCACCAAAATGCATCCTTCCTTTATGGGACGGATGAGAGGGAAGAGAGATTTCAGTTCCCTCATGGCCCACCAATAGAGTAAATTTACAATTTACAATGATAGTCAATGCTTTAAAACTAAACATTGAAAATTTTGGGAAAAGAAAACAAATCTTGCAAATTGCTCCAAAACAATTCGCTAAGAGTATCTCCAAGCGGGCCTTAGCTAAAATAGCTAGTGATGATGGTTTTAAAGCACTCTCCAAATATAAGGAGTTATTTCAAGCTCTCTATCTTCTCTCTCTTATTATTATTATTTTTATTATTTTTAAGTTGATTGTTCTCTTTCTTACAATTTAAAATAAAATAAATTTATTTATATTTTAAATTCAAAAAACATTAAAATATTAATGACTAGAATGGTTGGAGTGACCTCATAAAAAGTTATTAGATAAAATAGCTTTTTTAGCTAAAAATATATATATTTATAAGATTCTCCTGCGCAAACCGTGGAGATGTTCCTGGAATATTTGCATTCGAGAATTTTTCATTACATAAATACTTGTATATATAGTAGCAATATATGTATTAATTAATTCATTTTGAACTTTCTAACAAAATTTATTCAAGACCATGACAAATATATGGATAGAAAATTGTACAACCTTACTGTCATTGCTAGCTTCAAATAACATGGTTCTTTCTCTTTATGTTTAATTAAAAAAAGTTGACCCACCAATCATGTGTTGGTGTGAGTGGTTCGGCGCTCTCATCCCTTAAGCAAGCTCGTGGGTTCAACTCCCCTTGTGAACGGAGCTACACATATTGGGAGCACTTTACCCCTTAGTGGGCCGACCCGGTGCGAATCTGGATTAGTTCGGGGTGTGGTCTGGACTGATTACACCGTATGGTGGATCCGTCCCACCCGAAAACCGGATGGTGTAAACCATAAAAAAAAAAAAAAAAAAAAGTTGACTCGGCCTCCTTAATAACTTTTTTTTAGCAAATAGCTGTTTTTATATTATATAATTAATATGAAAGAATTTTTATTGGGATGTGGGCGTTTTAATTAATTAATTAACAACTTGCCTCTACTTTCCATGGAGTTTCTTAGCAACTGGCCTGGTGTGAATTTTCAAATTTCAAATTTTTAATTGTTTAATGGGATAATTTGGACAAATGAGAATGAATATGCCACCCAACAAACTCACAAATCGAACTCTGAGTCCATTGTGCACCGAAAACATTTAATTAATTAATTTGTTCATACTAGATGAATAAATTTAATTTAATTTAGCAACTTTGAAGTCAACAAAAGAGTTGACTACATCAAAATTTATCTTCTGTTCTTGTATTTTCCCACAATCATATCTAGAATTTGGAAATTTCATGGCTTCTTCAACCAATCCTTCTGTAAAATCAAATTCTGGTCAGGTTTTGGAGGCCGAAGAAACCACTCATTCCATATCCACAGTTACACATGACAACACTGCAAAGAATGTCAGCGACAACAATGGCAACAGAAGAGGAACCAAGAACAAACATGGAAGGTCAAGGAATCAGAAAAAGAAGGTTTTATGCAATCCTCTCCAAGGGGCAAAATTCAGGGTCTCAATCAGAAAAACCAGCAAGAACAAGGACAGTGCGGCGCCGCCGCAGTCACAACATGCAGTACTAGAAACAGAAGAAGCCATTACTACAAGAGCATGTTCAACCGATTCTGACGCTTATGATCAATTGAAGCAAAGCTCCATTTTCAGAGACTTTCGCACAATCTTCGAGGACCTTGATCTTCAACGAAAGAACTGCTTGTTGTCGTTCGCTGTGTTCCCAGAAAACGCAGTAGTCCAGAAGAGGCTGCTGGTGTATTGGTGGATCGGAGAAGGCTTACTGGATCCTCCACCCAGCAGTAGTACTAATACTACCGGAGAAAAGACGGTCGAAAAAATTGCTACTGAAGTTCTTGAGGATTTCATGGCAAAGAGATTTATCATTCCTGTAAATAGGAAACGTAAAACCGTGGTGAACAGATTCAAGATGGATCCGATTTTGCGTTCTCTGGTGATTTTGCTTGCCAGAGAAAGTAAGTTCTTCGATTACGATTCTTCAGGAGAACTAACTTGCAAATATTCAGGGTCTGAGAGGGCATGCTTGATCGATTCTGAGAAGCTAGAATCGGAGAATCAGGAGAAAATAAAAACATTGTTCAATGTAAGCAGGAGGTTTCTTGATTTCACATTCGACTGGTTTCCGAAAATGAGAAACGTACAAGTTCTCTGTCTAGGAATGTGGTGGAGCTCCGGAGAGAATCATCATCACATTGAAGTGAAAAACACAGAGTTCTTAAAAGGGTTGAAGAGTATGGAATCGTTAAGGCTACTTAGCTTCCATGGAATTTCCGGGATTCAGGTGCTTCCCGGTTCCATATCGAAGCTCAGGAATTTGAGGATCTTAGATCTCAAAGCCTGTTACAATCTAGAGATTCTTCCAAAAGAGATAAAATCACTCAAAATGTTGACCCACTTGGATATATCAGAGTGCTACTTGCTAGATCACATGCCTAAAGAGCTCGCATCGCTCTCCGATCTCCAAGTCTTAAAAGGGTTTGTGGTTACTGATATAATAAGTCATGGGAACTACTGTAGCCTTGAAGATCTTGCAGGATTGAAAAAGCTAAGGAAGCTGAGCATCAATGTCAATAGTGAGACTTTCTCAATCAAAGAATTATTGACTACTTTATCCAAATTCGAAGAGCTCGAGAAGCTGAAAATAGCATGGGGAGGAGGATCCAAGGCGAAAGAGAGTACTGGTCCAGGAAAAACAATGGAGAGGCAGAAAAGTTTATTTGAAAAAGTAGTTAGAAAGCAGAAGAGTAAAGTAGACAGAGCAATGGAAATTAAGAAACTACAGAAGCTTGATCTCCAGTGTTTTCCACAGCAAACGCTACCGAATTGGCTGATTCCTGAAAACCTGAAAAACCTGAAGAAATTGTACATCAGAGGAGGAGGACTTAACAGCCTCAGCAACAAAATTCAAGGGGAAATTATAAAATGGGATGTTGAGGTTTTGCATTTGAAGTACTTGAGTGAACTAAAGATTAACTGGAGTGAATTGAAGGCAATGTTTCCAAAGTTGAGTTATTTGGAGAAATTCAAATGTCCCAAGGTCACTTTCTGTCCTTGTGATGGCAGTGGAGTCTGGTTAAAGTCTTCATCAAATTAAGGATCAATCAAGAGGAATTGTTGCTAAAAATAGTTCATGTTGGATTCTACCACCAGTCCGCCATTATTATTAATAAAATCGTTTTTTTTTTTCGAGCAAATTCTTGTTATGTATTCGACTATTTCATGGTTTTCGCTTCGATCATCATAGTTATAAGCAGAATAATTGTCTAGTCAGAACGTCCTGACTTTATAATTTCATGACGTCTTTACTAGAGAACCACCAGCTTTAAGCAAGTGATATTCACTTCAATGGTCTAAAAAAGTCAACACTTTGAAACTAACACATTGAAAAAAAAAAAATCGAAGAAAAAAAAAATCTTACATATACCTCCATATATAACAGTCTACTAACTATATAATATATGTTTCTCAAGCGCAAACCACGGATATAAATTGATGTTTGGGAGTTTGCACCCAAGAATTTTTTACTATAGAAATACTTGTATATATATATATATAGTAGCAATAGTATATGTATTAAATCGTTTTGGACTTTCTAACAAAATTTACTCAAGACCATGACAAATCGGTAGATAGAAATTTGTACAACCTTACTGTCAAATATTGCATCAAATAACATGGTTCTTTCACTTTCTGTGTAATTATCAAAATTGAGTCTGATGCGTTGAGTGTTATTAATTAATGGGTAGTTGTTATCATGTACCCTAATCTAGACACAGGATAATAACTACTTTATTTCCATTTATGGAAATAAAAGCATAGATCAACAGGTGCATTTATTGTTTTGTTACAATAAATACAGTGTTTTTATTTCTATAAATAGAAATAAAGTAATTGTTATCATGTGCCCTAGTAACATAAGTTAACACTGTCTATAACATAATTAATTTAGGGTGTTCCCTTTGTGCTGATATTGGCCTTGTTATTAATGATATTTTGAAAGTTTCAAGGTCTTCAGATGTCTAGGAAAGCATTTGTGGTTGAGTCTTACCTTGTGTGGGGAAGGTACTACCGGGGATACTCAAGGGAGAGAAGTTTGTTTTTTGTGTGTTTATTTTAATATTTTCCTTTAAAAAACAAACAAACAAACAAATTAGTGGAACCACCTTTAATAAAAAAAATAGATATTATATCAATAATATGAAAGACTTTTATTGGTATGTGGGAAGTTGAGGTTTTGCATTTGAATTACTTAAGTGAACTGAAGATTAATTGGAGTGAATTGAAGGCAATGTTTCCAAAGTTGAATTATTTGGAGAAGTTCAAATGTCTCAAGGTCACTTTCTGTCCATGTGGCAGCTGAGTTATTATTTGATGAGTGAATACACATTAATTAATTGTTGTGAGGATATATGGGTAAATGCGATAAATTACAATTAATATGTATCTACTCATCAAGTGACATATCAGTTGCCACATGTGTTGGGATGGAAATTGTGGGATTATAGGTGAGATGTTTAGCATTACTCATTTCATTAATATGAAAGAAATTTTATTGGCATATATGTGGGTACATATTTTAATTCACAAGTTGCCTAAAAAAAATTAAAAGTCGCTTACCTGCCCTGGAGTTTCTTAGCAGCTGACGTGATCAATTTTCAATTTCAATGTTTAATTTGTTTAATGGGATAATTTGGACAAATGAAAATGAATATGCCACAGTATTAAAAAAAGAAAAAAGAAAATGAATATTCCACCAAACAAATTCACAAATCGAACTCTGAGTCCATCGTTTAGTTGACTTCATACATAATTTGTTCATACTAGGTGGTGTATCATTTCGTAGTTCATTGTATGATATTACCCAATCTGTGTTCAAAATCTGAAAATAAATTTTCCTGAAGAAGAGTGAAGAATTAATGGTGAATCCTATCCCTCCGAAATTCAAGAAATTATGGGACGAATGGAATATCCGGGGCGTAATGCTGTTCAGTCTCTCAATGCAGACCTTCTTAATTTTGTTTGCTCCTCTACGAAAAGGCACGGCGAGTAAGCTGATCATCATGCTCCTCTGGTCAGTTTACTTGCTCGCTGACTGGGCAGCTAATTTCGCCGTTGGAATCATCTCCAACAGCCAAGGAAATACTCCTAACGCTTCTACGCCTTCAGATAACAGTGATCTGTTAGCATTTTGGCCTCCATTTCTTCTTTTACACCTCGGTGGTCCAGACACCATAACTGCTTTCGCTCTCGAGGATAACGAGCTGTGGCTCAGGCACTTGCTTGGACTCATATTCCAAGCTGTTGCTGCTGTTTACGTCTTCCTCTTATCACTTCCTAACAAGTTAGCTATTCCAATAATTCTCATGTTTGTCTCAGGAACTATCAAGTATCTGGAGCGGACTCGCGCTCTTTATCTTGCAAGCTTGGATAGATTCAGAGATTCCATGCTTAAAGCACCAGATCCTGGACCCAATTACGCGAAGCTCATGGACGAATATGCTTCGAAGAAAGAAGCTAAACATCCTGCAAAATAATCACCATTGAAGAGCCTGTTAACAGTTATGTAAAAACAGAAGCTTCAGGAGTGAGAGAATTGAATAACCTGGAGGTGGTACAGCAGGCTCATCGCTACTTTGTAATCTTCAAAGGGCTGATTGTTGATCTCATCTTCAGCTTCCATGAGCGGGATGAGAGCAGGGACTTTTTCGGAAAGCTATGTCAGGAAGATGCCTTGAGAGTGATAGAAGTTGAACTCAACTTCATATATGAAGTTTTCTATACCAAAGTCCAGGTTGTTCACTCTGTTAGAGGACATATAAGCCGGTTCGTATCGTTCAGTTTAGTTGTAGTAGCATTTTCGCTGTTCCATTTCAAGGTGAAGAAGAACAATTTTGACCATTTCGATGTCAAGATTACATACGCCTTGTTCTGGGGCGCGATAGGCCTGGATACTGTAGCTTTCTTCATGCTCGTTTTCTCCGATTGGACATTCGCTGCTCTCAGGATTTCAAGTAATGACTCCAAGTTACTTCGAAAGATCAAATCCACAGTAGCTTCTGTTCTCAGCTGGTTTCTCATTTTCAAGAGGCCGCGGTGGTATCAATGTCAGAATCAAAAGGTTTTAGCTACACCTTTTCTGTTTCGCAGGTGGTGTGGTTATGTCTCGGGATACAACTTGGTTCGATATTGCCTCAAGGGACGTCCAACCAGGATCCATCAAGTCCACAACTGTTTTCAACGCGCCATTCGGGGAACAATTCATTACTTGAAGATTGATAAATTCATCGAAAATGTGGGACTAGCTATAGCGAAGATCAGTCAATTTTCGTGCATCTGCGAAGTAATTCATTTTTTAGGCTTCATCAGAGGCAAATTCATTGAAATTTCTGGCCTCACTGATTTTGTTGATGAGATGAGATATGTGTCCCATGAGCCATTGACTAAAGAGCTCTGGGAATTCATATTTGCTGAAATGAAGAAGAAATCCGCGGAGCTGGATCGGTCCTCATCAGAACCAAAAGCTGCAAAGAAGATATCTTCAGCTAGAGGTGATTGGATTCTGCAGGATAAACCTAATCGCGAAAAATTATTGCCTTATGTCACTGAAGTTGCTTATGATGAAAGCCTCCTGTTGTGGCACATTGCTACTGAACTCCTTTACCACCATGAAGATGATCATCAACATATTTCCGGTGATGATAATAATCATCGCGAATTCAGCAAAGTCTTATCAGATTACATGTTGTATCTTTTAGTCATGCAGCCTAGTATGATGTCTGCAGTGGCAGGTATTGGGAAATTAAGATTTCGAGATACTTGTGCAGAGGCCAATAGATTCTTCAAAAGAAAAAGTCTAAAAGGTAATCAGGAAAAGGAAGCCTGCATGAAGATTCTCGACGTTAACACATATGTGAAACCTGTGACAGTGAAAGGAGATAGAAGCAAATCAGTGTTGTTTGATGCAAGTATGTTAGCTAAAGAGCTGAAAAAATTGGAAGATAAATGGGAATTATTGAGCAAAATGTGGGTGGAATTGTTGTCATATGCTGCATGTAATTGCAGTGCAAGAACACATGCTCAACAAGTTAGTAAAGGAGGAGAGCTTATTACTTTTGTTTGGTTGTTGATGGCTCATTTTGGTCTTGGAGATCAATTCCAAATTAATAAGGGTCAAGGAAGAGCAAAATTGATTGTCACCAAATAGCTCTCTTTCAACAATCTTATATGTCTCATTGTGTTAGCTAGAGATTATCACATTGTACTAGCTAGTTTTAAATTCTCTAAGCAAGAATTATGTTTATAAGAGCAAAAAGAAAGTTCTTTGGTCATGGTAGTTCTGAATTTTTTAATGTGGGATCTCCAATTGATACCGATGTAAAATAAAAAAAGATCTACATTTTAAGGAATTCAATCGAAATTTCGTTCAAAAAATTTCAAGACTGTCTTGACCAAGGAAGGACCCAACGAAAATCAAATGTCCATCACCATTGTATAATGCCACTAGAAAAAATTTCACCTTAAGAAAGGTTAAAGCTCTCAATCCTTCATGGCCTAAACGATGTACAAACACCCAATTTTCAATGAATAATGGTTGGGTACTGACCAGTCAGTACCTAAAATACTGACCCCATCAATGGGAGTATAACACGTGGTCTTTTTTCTTCTACTTTTTACATTTATCTCATAAATTGGGTCATGTACGTACTATACTCCTATTAATGAGGCTAGTATTTTAGGTACCGAATACTGAGTACCAAGAATTATTCATTTTCAATTAAATAATTTAAATGATAGTGTCGACAACAATTTTTTTTTTCTTTTTTCTGTAACTTAATTAATGTGATTAAATATCTTCTCTTTACAGATCTGAAGAAGGTAGGTGGCATCCCAAATAACTTTTGATTGTTAATGACTTGACTAGTATTTATCTAATTAATTACAAGCAAGTTGTTGATGGCAATTAAGAAAATACATATGAAATTAAAGTTAATTATATTTTCGAGTCCATTTTAGCTCACCCCCTACAAGGGGCTAAGCATTACCCTCATCCCAAAAAGATAACATGTGTTTAGGAAGAGGTAAATTTATCCAAAAGATAATCATGTTTGGACAAATTTATCCCCTCTATGGATACATGTCATCCATTTAGGAGTGGGGTAATGGTTACCTCCCTTAAAGGAGAGTGAGCAAAAGTATTCTCTATATTTTCCTGGTCTAGTTGGCTTATTATAAAATTTAAAAGGTCCAGCAAGACGACATAATTATAACTTTAACTTACAATTTTAAGGATGTTGGTGGCCTCCCACTGTACTAACTACTGACCAACATATTTCTCGATTATTTTTTAAAATTAGGATTTATTTTTTTAAATATTAAATCAATTTTAAAATAACAAGAATCATGTTCGCATGGTTCTATATATTGGGAATCTAGTGATTATTGATTATTAAAGTGTTAATTCAAGTTTCGAGATTCTGCACAGGGGAAGAGTTTTGTAGCATTTTTCAAAGCCTGTAAATATTATTAATTTACATTTATTTATTTATTAAAAGTACAATAATTGTCTGGACTGATGAGATTGGGCTCTACTGGTGCAGTCCAGACGAACAACTCCCACAAACGAGGAGAGACCACCCACAAACAAGTGAGACAACACCCACACACATGGTGGGAAAATTGGCGTATAGCTATGCATGTATGGCCACTTGAACCTTAGTGGAGAGGTCTCTTTTAGGAGAGCTATACCGTATTGACAAGTGGCCAAATACACATTTATTTATTTATTTGCTCGTAAGTTAAAAAATTTTATATAAGAAAAAGGTGTTTACAATCTGATTAGATTCTCGAGGTCATTAGTGTCTATACTCTATAGCCTCTAGTAAAAGTCATCGAAAAATTCAATTATTTGGGTAAAAAATTGGTTTTATTTGATAAAATATCTTAAACATCACATCACATGCTACTGAATTTGATTAGTGAAAGATTAAATCATATTCCAATGTCATTAACGAAAGAGACAATAATACCAATAAAAAAAACAAAAAGTCTTTAGTAGCTGGCAACTTGTGTGCAATGTGCAAGCAAGTGGCAACATCACATTTTTTTTTATATATTTTTTATTATTTTTGTAATCTTTATTATAATTGTCTAAGTAATTTATGGGCGTAATTTCTTTGAAAAAGTTTCCTATGTTTTTTTTTTTCCTTTTTTTTTTTTATAATATTGTAGTATTATTTTTTTAATATTGTAGTATTTGATCTAAACAAGTTCCAATAGAGTTGTAACCCTTATCTAGAAAAAATTGAAATATATTTTTGTAGAAACATTTATATATATATATATATATACGGTCACGTTCACATCAATACACACTAGGTAACTACATCAGTACCAATGTATGTGGATCACTGATTATAGAGAAGTTTTGATAAGTTGATACATTTTAAATCAAAGTATATAAATCTAATGGTTCACATCCAACGAACTGATGAAGTTATATCAGTGCGCACTGAGTTGAACATTTCTGTATATATATATATATTTGATAACATTAGCTAAACACAGGCCTGACCCTAGGGGGAGCCCAGTGAGGTAGCCGTTTAGGGCCCCCATCTTTAAGGGCCCCCAAATTGTAAAAAAATAATAATTTGATCTCAGGTATAACTCATGTATGATTTTAAACTAACAAATTCATAAATGAGTTTAAAATAGGCACATCAAACATATAATTTTTTAAAACTAACAAACTCATAAATGAGTTTAAAATAGGTTCACTGAACATATTTTTTTTTAGGCTAATTAGCACTGATGCCCCTAAACTCTTCCAAAATATGCACTAAGCTCTCTATACTTTTTTTTTCGTCACTAAACCCCCAGAACTCTCACAAATTGGCAAACACTTGGGTTTTTTGTCTCCTGTGAGGGGGTATCTACAGTCAGCACTTGCCAATTTGTGAGAGTTCAGGGAGTTTAGTGGTGAAAAAAAAAAATATAAGGGGCATAGTGTATATTTTGGAAGAGTTTATGGGGCATTAATGCCAATTAGCCTATCATTACACAAGTCAAACGTGGGTTGAATCATATTCCTAGCATTAATTGTCTTTTATATATCTAAAACGGGAAAACAACAATACAACACTACTCTTATCACTTATCAGACAACCAGAAGTAGACACCGAACAAAAATCAAAAAATCAAAAATCAAATTAAAGTTCTTCAAAACTCTCTTAAATCTTGTTACAAAAATTCATATTTCAGATACAAAATCTCAACTTGAAATCTCAGGGGCCCGAAATTTCATTTTCTACAATTCGCCTCAGGTCCCAAAAATCTCAAGGCTAGCCCTGGCTAAACATCACATGCTAATAATTTGATTAAAAAAATGTCATTAAATTTAAAGTAACAGAAAAGTAATTAAATTATGTTGTTCCTTTACAGCTCTTACAACTAAAAAAACAAATGTAGAATTTATTTGTGACTTACCTTAATACGAAAATTATAGGGCACCATAGATCCCCACAGATCCCGATTTATATCGGTACAAATTGAACTTTGAATCCATTATGCAGGATCCCACATGAAAAACAACATGCGACGTCCTGCACCCGTAAGTTACTATACTTTAAATATATTTTCCAGTTATATTATTATTATTTTGTTATAGAGGATATGTTTGAGATCTGAAACGTTTCTCTATCTCTGCATCCGTTTTCTAATCGGTACGTTGTTCTCTCTAAGTTCTCTTCTAAATTTCCTCTCTGCAGCTCTCTCTCTCTCTCTCTCTCTCTCTGTTGCACTGTTAGAGTTTTCATATCAGTTCATCAATATCATCTTCTAAGGAAAACAAAACTTTTATCCGGATCCACCATATCTCAGAGGTACCTTTCTCTGCTCACCATTTTCTTTCATTGTTTTTTCTTTATAAAAAAAAATCATTTGGTAGAAATAAGTGTGTATGTATGATTGTATGTCAATAGAAATTCTATTTAGTATAAAGTGAACTCACTCGATCGGTCATTTTTTAGTCAAGTCGATCGTGAAGAAGCTATAAACACAGTTAGAAAACTAAAAGTTTAGTTACATAATATTGTGAAACCAATTTCATAACATTCTAAACAAAAAAAAAGACTGGAATTACTCAATCTATATGCCTTTTTAGGATATTTAATTACTAAAATATAAAACTGTTGTTTAAATGGCTTTTTTGAAACAAATTAATTGAGTTGAAAATCAACTGAAGTTCAATTATAAGAGAATGTTTGATTGAAATTATTTAATTCTCTTATGTCATCAGAACCATAATGCTATTCAGAGGATTTGTTTTTCTTCAGATTTCTTAACCTTTTTTTATCAGGAATATTGAAACTAAAGAAATGGAAGAACATAAAAAGGAAATACTACAACTTTTGAGAAATGGAAGCAATTCACCGGTCATTCTTGCTGGGGTGGAGATGGGAACCGCATCTTGGATGGCAAGATTGATAATTGAATGTGCAACGTCCTGATGGTTTCTGCTCTGAGTCTCTTTGGGTGTCTCTGACCAAAAACTATGACATGAAATGGCTTTACAGGGCCATTTACGATCAATTGTCTTCCGGTTCCATTCCTGAAGAGTGGGAATATGAAGACAACAACAGCCAACTAGACAAGACTGCACAAGGCTTGAAGGTGAATACCGTGGACTGGGAACAAGAAGAAGAAAATCAAAATGCTGAACAGGAAACCGAAGAGGAGACTACAGATAACTTGAAGCTCAAGATACAAGCACAACTCGAGAAAAGAAAACCTGTGTTGCTTGTTCTTGATTGTGAGGGAAATAGCATGGATAACAATGAATTCGAGGAAATTGTTTTGCCAGCACTTTCTTCCATCAGCCACAACCATTTAAAGATTATAATTACTAGATGTGAAACTGGGGGAGGAGATGCTATTCAAGAGCAGATCGAGTTGGGGCCTCTGTCGCCTGATGATTCATTATCTTTATTGAAGGAAAGAGTTGGTGAGCAGATAGTTTCTAAGATTCCTGATTTTAATATACAGTTCTCTGATGCAGTGATGCTATAAAAGAAAAGACAAGCATGCATTGTCCTGCTGCGATCACTGTGGTAGCAGGATCCTTCAATGACATTTCCGGATATGATACATTGAAAAGTGCTTTACAGAAAGCTGTTTATTATGAGAAACCATGCCAGGATGGTGTGAATCCGCTACTTTACTATGCATACGACCTGATGCAAAGCGATGTTACGAAGAACTGCTTTTGGCATAGCTTGCAATTTGTTCGCAATTATGGTGGCGTGCATTACAACGAGTTGATCACTCATTGGATAATGGAAGGCTATTTCGATGCCTTTGATCGTATCGATAGGGCATATCAGGCAGGACATGTTGTTCTAATGGAACTCATCGATCGTTCCATTCTGAAGATGTTAGAGAACAATATTGTTGTGGTGGAAGGGGCGGCATTGAACATGATTGATACGCGTCCTCGTGGATTTGGGGGTACAGCCAGTCTAGGACTAGTTCGTGTGTTCGAAAATGGTGAAGGTTTTGGGAGTCACACATATTGATGGCATGATAAAAACATTATGCAATCCTAAAAATGTGAAGGATGTCTCTACATTATTGATTGATGGTGCTCATCCCGACCGAGAATTGCACAAAGAATTCTTCAGTTCCATGTCAGGACTCACGGTTCTTGGTGTTTTCAATTCTGGATACAAGCCACTGATCTCATACTTGTCTGGATTGAAGGAGCTGGATGTTCTTGTTTTGAGGAACTGCGATCTGTTGGACGACACCACACACATTAGTAATCTTAGGAACATTGAAAGTTCTGGAGATATCTGACAGCAGAGCTGGTGAATACAGTTCCTTAATGTCAATGCCAGAGAATCTGTTCGATGAGATGACTCATCTTCGAAGCCTGAACCTATCTGGACTACAGATTGAATCACTGCCTTCACTTTCCAAACTAATCGAACTACGTTTGCTCATCCTGAAGCGGTGCTCTCGCTTGAAAAAACTGCAAAGCCTTAAAGGACTTGCTAACCTTGAGACACTTGATCTTTCCGGTGCCAAGTCCTTTGAAAACTTCCACGACTCAAGTTTTTCAGAAATTCCAAACATTCAATTGATCGACTTCTCTCATACCAAAATTCAAAAATTACCGGTGTTTGGTGAACTTAAACACCTGACACGGATCTTATTGAGAGGCTGTTCTAATAAATTACGGCAGCTTCCCAGATTGCAGCACTTAGCAAGTCTCCAGATTCTTGATCTTTCGGGGGCAAGCGAATTTAGAAACTTCATGTTCAAGGATCCCATTGCGGAGTTGAATCAACTCAAAATCCTCAATCTGTCGAAAACTAAAATCAGTAAGTTGCCTCCAATCCCTTGCAATCTCTCAGAACTCAATTTGAGTGGTTGTTCCGAACTTGTAGAGCTTCCATCCACTACATTCCTCAAGAACCTCGAGTTACTTGATGTCTCCGACACTCCTAAATTGGCTAAAATCAACCACGAATCCTTTCAACATCTGACGTATCTTCGCTACCTCAACTTCTCGAACACCAAAGTTGAAAATTTACCAACCCTTTCGAATCTCAGAAACCTTCGCCAGCTCTTGCTACGGAATTGTACGTTTTTACGAAATCTGCCAGCAATGGAAGAAGTTACAAGACTTGAAGAGCTGGACTTATCAGGTTGCTGTAGTGCTTTGCAGGTAAATGATAGTATTATTTATTCTTTCCAGATCAATATGTAGACAGCAACAACAACGTAATTTACTGTAATTTAGCATATACAATGAAAATATAGATTTTACCATTTTCATTTTCAGAATACATCCTTCTGCACTGCATATGCTATCAAATGCATTTTCAGATTTCAAAAAAGAAATCAAAAACATTAATTTTTTTCCTTAAAAAAACAGCCAATGAAAAACATCTGCCGTAGACACCCGTACCAAATGTTATTTTTCTTCTACTTATGAAATAAGTAATTATTTGACGTAGCGTGAAATATAAAAGGAATAAGACCAACGTCTATATTCCGAAATAACTAGAATCCACAAGAAAAAGAGATAAAACTCTTTAAATAAATTCTGGATTTTTATTGAATAAAAGATAATGAGCCTTTCGGCTTACAAGCATATTTAAAGCAAATAAAACCTAACCCTAATCTTTGTTGGACAAGAAACGGGACTAATTAGCAAAAATTACCAAAAATAGCAAAATTGAGATAATTGCGGAAATAAATACTACTAACGACCCTAAGCAAGCCAGAATTGATGGTAGACGATTCTGACTTGTCAAACTCAACTTATGACTAAAACGAAACTTTCCTAAAATGGCAAAAACGACAATTACAGGGCCTAAATGATAGAATTTGACTGAAAAAGGACATGCCTCATCCCAAAGGCGATGATTATTGAAGATCTCGCCGATTCGCTTCAATCGTGAAAGTTTCACATCATTCCGAATCTGACGCCAGCACTAGTAGAAATCACTAAGCCTTGAATTTAATTAGGTTGGTCCCTCAAAGCGATATAAGAATCTGCTACTTGTTCCCTTCCCCACCTTAACGGACACCTAAATACTTGAAGAACAATTTCAAAAAAGACCTTACAAAAATTCAAAAGTCATAAAGACACTTTTTGAAAATTTGCATATGATTGGTCTCTAAGCATAGAGCCAATGAGAAACTCCCGTTTTTGATAGGATTCGGGAGTATGTACACCATCCCTTCAAAGATCACACTAGCGGGTCCCATATACATTGGTGGGCCCCACCCAAAGTCCGAATCATAAACAGGCAACCGCATCCAACTCACCACATTAAGGTTTGGACACTTAAAAGTATGGGCCCCTCTCTTTAGAACCGTTAGGTCAGGTTGTTGTTCTATGAAAGCAAGGGCTGATTTCAAGTACTCATCATCCATCTTCTTTAACGCTTCATGGATTTTCTCCACAATGGAAATCAACGGCTGTGATTGGATATCACCCGACTTGAGAATCGATGTACATGAGAAGAGCACATTGCCCATAAATCCATAAGGGAGCGGAGGATTCAATCTGGATCGTCCATCTATAGGCATGTATAACTTGCTAGTTTGATCATCAGACAACCCACGTGCCTTGCACATGCAACGCCATATATGTGCGGTTAGAATCTCGTACGTGCTGTACCTAATAGTGGTTCCATGGTCTGGCTTTGACTTTGCTCTAAGGGCGTTGATCTGATCAAAGGATAGTTTAAGGATGGCAGTCGAGCAAGGACTTGATTGTATTTCTACAGTTTTAGTAGGGGTATTCATGGTAGGAGGTGGGTCGTATTCAATGTGGTCAAATGTAGGGTAAGGTGGGATCCCAAGACGTAGAATCGTTCGATCAATGTACGGTGGGATACTAGTCGAGATGCCACGTGTCCAATCAGCCCACGTGTTGATGAAATGGATGGCTGATGATCCATCTGATAATGTGTGGTGAAGTCCTACTCCTAGGCAAACTCCTCCACACTTGAAATGAGTTACCTGCCCATAGTCAATACCATACAGAGAGATCAACCGTTAGAAGAACGATTCAGAATACAAATTTTATCAAATAAATGAACGGAGAAGTTCACAATTTCACTTTGCTAATGCCTAATAGTGAATGTACATTTCAACTCATATTCTAATATAAAATGAATCATTCATTCTTATTTGTTTATCTTTCACTCTCAAACACTATCTCACCTAACCTATAAATACCTTTGTGATCATATGTTGTGGTATATCATTATAAATTTTGGTAAACTAAAATTAATGAAAAAATTAAAAGATTATTTGACAACATTTTTTTTTTTTTTTTTAAATCCAAACTGATAATACCATTAGATTGAATCTATCGAAAATTATAAAAAGATTATTTGACAACATTTGTTTTTAACTTGTATATAAAATTTTTAATTGAAAATTATAGTTATATAGTCAATATATCATTAATAACATTTCCAAGACGGCAAGACATCAATTTATTTTAAAGACAAAAAATTTATTTGGCAAAAAGTAAAATTAAATGAAACAACAAAAAGTGTTTTATAAAATTTCAAGTTTCATAAAACATTTTTTTTTCTTTTAAATTATTACAAATTTGGGGTTGGAGGTATTCAAACACAAAATCTTATTAATATAAGTATAAAGGACTTAAAGTGAGTCACCTCAAGTAGTTAAATTCCATCGAAATACAATATTTTTTAAAAGAGTAATGTTATACAACCCAAATAACAAATCTAAATTTCAACCCAAATGATGTAATAAATGAGTTGTCATGAGCTGAAATTTGGGATAAATTTTTGGATTGTCTAGCATTAGTGTTCTTAAAAAGAAAATTAAACTTTTCCAACTTTCCTTTTTTTTTTTTTTTTTTTTTTTTTTTGAAAAGGATAATTTATTCAAGGCCAACAAGGCCACAAGCAACACAAACAACACAACGGGAAAGCCCACCAGGCAAGACCAAAAAAGGACAGCTGGGGAAACAAACAGAGACCCCAGACTAACGAAAAAACAGCACCAAACAGCAAAGCAAAAATACCAGCAACCCACATGACAAAAGGAAAAAAACACGGCACCAACACCCACGACCAGCAAAACTCAATCCATGGTCCACACCAATTCAACTTTCCATTGATTGACACCTTGAAAAATGATTGACTTTATGATCTAACAAAACCCTAACTTTTTAATAATTAGAAAAAAAATATTGAAGGAATCCACCGTTAACTTAAAGTGAATAGCATGGTAATTTTGACATTTTATAGGTTATTACAAAGGTCAACATAATTCAAGAGAGGTTTGTGTCATTTTGGAAAACGTTTTTGCTTAATGCAATATTTATTAAACTCACGGGATCGATGTACTTTATTCATTTCTCTTTTAAATATGTGAGTGACATAGGGAATACTATCGATATTGATACATTAAATACTGAGAAGTGTGTGATGTACCTGTAACAGAAGCAATGGATGAGAATAGATGTCTTTGCTATAATCCACAGTCGGCACCAGCAGCTCTTGCAGTTTCAAGCTCGGTGTAAAATCCTCAAGATCATCAAAAGCGACATCGTGTAATTCGGCCTCCACGAACAAAACTCCATCTCCATTACACCAGATTTCCAGTCTGCCATTTTCGTCCAACCCAAGCCTCCCCGCCATGGGGAAGAACTGCACCAGAGCACAGCTTAGAGCCTTCTTCAATATGTGTGGATCGAAAAAATCTGACGAGTCATTGGGCGGCTGCCGGTAAAAGTAGACAGTAGAAATGTGAACCGTGGGGACTAAGAGGTCTAGATTTGAGTTCCAGAGTTTCTTTTCTGGAGTTTCCAGTGCTGGGCGGACTATTGATGATTTCTTTACGTGGATTTTCATAATTCTGATCAAAATCACAAATCTATAAATATGCATAGTATATATTTAACTTTTTTTTTTTTTTTTTTTGTTCTCCTATTTGAGCACCAAATATGATTTCCATGCATGGATTCTATTATTTTGCTTGCAACATGAAATAATTGATGGAATTCAATGATCATTACGTCTTAAGCAAAATGTAATACAAGAAATATAATAATTATTATAATATGAAAAGTTTAATTGAAGAGTCGCGTACCTTGTTTTGTTGAATGAGTTCTACAAAAAGATTTCTGTGCTGGTTGATTTGTATTGTAGAGAGTATATATATAGAATGTACGTGTGTAGGAGATATAATGGTTTCAACTTTTTTAGTCTAAAATGTGATGCAAATTGCAATTGTTTGTAGGGTAGTGTTAACCTGTAAAAAAAATATCTAAAAAAGGAAAATATTAACTACTTCTGTTATCTTAATCAATGCAATAAATAGACATAAGGGTACCCAAGTTAGCACGACTCTTATTTATTTATAATAGACCTTTACAATTTGGGGCAGCTGCAATTAATGAACAACATTCAAGGCAATGTCAGCCCTAATCGACCTCATTAATTGTCACTGACCGGTTCGACATCGATGACCAATTTGTACTCCAAAAGCTTGAATGTGTGAGTCATCACACACGTGGAGAAGAAGGAATCATTTGTTTCTAACTTAATGAGTATATGGGAGAGTTTGAGACAGCAATGCATATATAAGGAAATTACAATAAGGACCCCTATATGTTTACTTGGCTAGAAATATGTCATTTCTAATGTAATTGTTTGGTTAGTTTGGAAATCAATACAAATCTAAATAAGTAAATATTCTCTCTAATCTTTCTCATATATCTCTTTCTTTATTTATTATTTCATTTATTTACAATATGCTATCAACACGATTGTATATAAGTAAAAAGGATCTCCTGATTGGTGATTTAATTACATCTCAATATTCGTATTTATTTATTTATACGCAATATGTAAGACTGGCTAATGCTGCAATAGTTATGGATTTATTTATTATGCTATTTAAATATTTGTATTTATTTATTTATACGCAAAATATAAGAGGATTAGCTAGACCAACTAACCAAAACATGAAGTTTATGGGTTTATTATTATGATATTTAAGTTGGCGCGGTTTTGCTAACCAAGCAGAACCTGAAATTTTGAATCTTAAATTTCATTAAGAACATAAAGTTCTGGATTCGTTGTTATATACATGAATGTCATATTTTATTATTTGGAACCTAAAGTTTCAAATTCAAATTCAATATATAACTTGAAGTTATGAATTTGAATATAAAGTATTAAATTATGAACCTGAAGTTCTGAATTTTAATTTTATTAAGAACCTGGATTTCTGGATTCATTGTTTTATACATAAATACCATACTTTATTATTTGGACCTTGAAGTTTCAAATTCAAATTAATTATATAACTGGAAGTTATGAATTTAAATATAAAGTATTAAATTTTGAATCTGAAGTTCTAATCAGACTTGAAGACCTGAATTCAATTTAAATTGTGATACTAAAATTTAAATATCAAAGTTTATCAGAACCTGTAGTTTTGAATCTGATCAAGTTATGATTCTTTCATCTGGAAAGTCAAATTGTAATTTCCATTCATAATTTTATATTTGAACTTGCAGTTCATGGTTGAACCAGAAGTTTGAAAAATCAATATGACTCATAAGTTTGTTTTATCTCATATTTATAAGTGATATGTTTACATGTCATTCATTTGAGGAAAAAAAATCTAAATATCCTAGCAGAATGTTGTGAAAATCATAAAAGGATTTAAGATCCTAATATCACGTATAATGAGATTGAAAAGGATATTTTATCCATTTTTGTACTTGCTCCTGAAGGAGCAATATCAAGAGAGTAAATTTAAATATATTTATATACATGAGATATCAAAACATACCCTAGGAGTAGATGTTTGTAAATGACAACAGAAAATATTTACAGAATAAACCTATTAAAAATATGTATATATTATAATTTCATATGAGATATAAAATGGTATTATAAATAATGTCCATACAATTTCTAGAATGAAAAATATATGTCTTGTCGATATCAGTAGAAAGAAAATTTATCTTGCTAATGGTTAATACCAGATCAGCTCTGATAGATCTAATTAAAGGCTCAAGAAGAGCCACAATTTTATTACCAAAATTAAAGATACAAGTGAAGAAAATCTAAAGGGTGTGCTGTAAAATTAGTTGGATTTCCACCACTTTAATGTGTGTCATCACACACGTGGAGAAGAAGCAATCATTTGTTTCTAACTTAAGGAGTTTGTGGGAGAGTTTGAGACAGCAATGCATACATAAGGAAATTACAATAAGGACCCCTATGTTTACTTGGCTAGAAATATGTCATTTCTATTGTATTTGTTTGGTTAGTCTGGAAATCAATGCAAATCTAAATAAGTAAATCTTCTCTCTGATCTTTCTCATCTCTCTTTATTTATTTATTGTTTCATTTATTTACTAACAAATGAAAATTTATCCCTATATATATAATATATGAGCCTTTAATATCTTTCAAGCTATCAAGGGACCCAGTTTGTTTTAATATATAAAGAGACGCAGGTCTATTTATTACGTCCTACAGATAAGATGAGGTCTATTTAAAACTAGTAAGCTTGAACTGAAATCTACTTCGTGAAGCACATAGCAGATTTATTGAAATTTACTACTTGACCAGAGGCGATGGAATAGCAATCCAGAACATTTTTAATAGTATGACAATCTGTTGGAGAAGCTCTAGTGAACAACATCATGTCATCCTAAAAAAGAAAAAGAAAAAAAAAAGTCTTTGATAAAAATAATTGTGTTTGTTTAGATTCTGATGTAGTAAAAATTACTCTCAATTAAAATTAAGTTCGTTCACTGGGATCGGTGATTCAATTGGTTAAAACTACTTAGTCTAGGGAAAAATTAAAACTAATCTAAGTGCGTAAAATTAAATTGCATAATGCTTTTGAGTTGGAAAAGTGATTTGGTTTCTTGAAAATACTTAAAAATGTAAACTTGTAAGCTAAAAATGTAAACTTTAACCTAAAGATGCAAACTTGAACAATAAAAATGTAATCTTGCAACAAAAGACTAGGCTAACACAACAAATGAACACACAAGTAGTGAAATGATAGGAGAAATCACTAGGGAATTAATATAACCTCTTAGACCACTCAATGTCCTTACTCAGTCTCATTAAGCACTTCAAATCCAATTTTAGGGCTTGTTTATCATTAAAAGCTAGGTTCTTCTCATTACCCCCACAAGGTCATCTGCCGAGCAATGGTCATAACCCATTAATTGTATAAACTCTAAGCCAAAACAACATGGCATGGTCATGCACATATTATCTTTCTCAATTACCAAACTCATAATTGGTATTAAGGTGGAAAGGTCTTTCACACCAAAATCCAATTTTTAGATAATTTACACTAAACACCCACATCAATTGAGGTCTCAAAATAACATGAGTAGTAGGCAAACACAATATAATCAAGTAAAAGAGACTAAAATTGAATTGAATTAAGAAATAGACTAATTAGTTCATAAAGTGGTCCAATACAATTACATTAATCCCCTAGCTAAATGCTTAGTTACACATTAATGGAAAAAGAAAGAAGAAAGCAAAAGAGTAGAGAAAACCCATTTTCTTGAGAGCTTCCTTTTCCTTGCAAAACCTCCGAAGATGGATGGAATGGTGGTGGAGAAGGAGAAAATGTGAAGAGATGATGAAAATGGTGAAGAAAGGTGGGAACTTGGATGATTTTTGTGAGGTTGAAGATGGTGGAATATGAGAGGTTTTCTTTTGAGTGGGTGTTTATTTTGGATCTAGGGTTGAGAGAGTGTATGGTATGTTTTCAGCTAAGAGAATATGATATATAAATAGTGGGAGGCCAAAAAAACTGATGCTGAGTTCGTAGCTTTGCTGAGCTGGAAATGGGAGGTCGCTACCAAGTTGGCTAGCTACTAGCGACCACCTTGGTAGCGAACCTTACTGATCTTGGGTGAAAAAAATAGAGGTCGCTAGCAAGTTGGCTAGCTACTAGCGACCACTTCACTAGCGAACTTCACTGATCCTGATGGCGAAAAATATTAGGTCGCTACCAAGTTGGCTAGTAGGTAGCGACCACCTTGGTAGCCAACATCACTGCCTCAGGTGCCAAAAATATAGGTTGCTGGCAAGTTGGCTAGCTACTAGCGACTTTGGTGGCGACCACCACCATGAAAGAATTCTTGCAGCCAATCCTCTCCAATTTTGGCCCGGAACATGGACTTCTCAAAATATGCTCTCGAATCCCCTAACTTGCTCGACTTAGCACACTTGCCTCTGAAAACTGAAAATCTGCGAAACAACTAATTTCGAGCCATTAGACACTCGATTTTTCCCGAGAACCGAACAAAAGCGACGGAAATGGGGGCCAAAATCTAGTATAGAAATGGCTCGATCAAACACCCCCAAACCTAGCCTTTGCTCGTCCTCGAGCAAAACCGAAATAAAACAAACAAATAAGCAAGACTCAAGACACACGACTCAAGGACTCACGTTGTGGACAACAACGACGACACTAACTCGATAAAAGCGAAGCCACCGTGATGAGATGCAACCCAAGTCATGCAATTAAGGAGGGAATGCATGCAAGAATAGCTAAGCGGGTTTTTTAAAAATATGGTAATGATGTGAATACACCGCGCGCATGCAATCCCACACTCAAAATGCCCATGCTTCAAAAACAACACACTCTCCAACAAGGGATGTAATTCGCCTCGACTCTATCCTCACGGATTTCTCTCAATACACTCCGAATCCTAGGCAACACACCTCAAAACATGCAATATGAGTTCATGTAATGGAATCAATTTTAATTGCATGTGATCATGAAAGAACGCCATTTTTGTGATTAAGTCTCATGGAAGGAACCGAATGTCATGAACGTGGAGAGAACATGCTTCAACTAAAATTCCCTATCTAGACTTTCCCTAAGATCAAGTAGGACTTTTCCTTGGTTGTAACGGGGCCTTGGGTGATTAGGTAACGAATGAATGGAAAATGTGCGATACGAAAACTAATTGAATCCACTAAGGCATTACACTCTAAATTCCGAGGATTGGCTCTTTACAACCTTTAACTATACATTGGCGTCCAGGCAACAATTTGCTCAATTTGTGCTTCAAATACTACTTTTAATGATTCAAGCACTATTTACACAATAACATATGGCCCTTAAGCCTTTATTCACTGATTTTTTTTTTTTTTTTTTTTTTTTTTTTTTTTTTTTTTTTGAATTGAGTTGAATTGAAATCTAAAATCTACACAACTTTTACTCCACCTAGGTACACGCCATCATGACAAGAGCCCTAATTACAATAATCCTAAGCCTTAACTTCATCAATTAGTTAAAGGGACGGTTAGTGTTATGTTGTGAGGTTATGGATGATGTGGGTGATGAAATGAAAGGTTAAATGTGTTTGGCTTCAACATTGGCTTGGGAGCACACACATATGGGATGGAAAAGTGTTTAGGCCATATTTGAGTGGTTAAGCACACATTGCCTACAATCCTTTCTAGAGGTCCATCTATCAAGGGAATAACAATTTCAGCAAGCAGTCCACAAATGATTGAGTGTTCTATGACAAACGACAATTTAAGTGCAAAGAGACTTTTTATTTAATATATATGTGTTTAGAAGTGTGTGTGAAGAGTGGAATGAAATTACCCTCAAAATAAAAGCTAATAGGCTCAAATACTCACGGGTAGTCTCCACTATTAATCCCTCACTTTCAAGCATGGTGCCCCATCCACACGGGCACTAAGAGAAAGGGACTAACCGCACTTGCGCGGCGCACCCAAAAATAACTCAGCACAAAATGCATACAACACTCCTCAACGGCACACACTTAAGAGCATCTCACCGAACAATATATGATCAACATGGCCTTTTCGCAAAAATTGACACAAAACGACTCAAAACGACACCTAACACCTAAAAAAAACATGCCAAAAATCAAACAAAAACTACATGCAAAAATTAAAAATTTTAATGAAAAGACGCGGCGTCGCCACACCCCCAAACCTAAATCCAACATTGTCCCCAATGTTGACAATGAGAACCCGGCGGAGAGGCGCACAACACCACACTAACGACTCAAGGACATGTGGGACAAGACAATATCAAAAATGACTCAATAATGGCTCAAAAAGTACAAGCATCTCAAAACATTTAAAGCGCAATTTCGCAAGAATGCAGCACAAAATTCCTATGATCCACTAAGCACAATACATCTCACACCCTTAGTCTAAACTGAAAGAAAATGCAATTATATCTAATCCGAATAAAATACTAGTAACTCCTATAATTTAAAGAGAAAATGCAATTTAAAGAGCAACTAAGCTAACTAAAGGAAAATAAAGTGCAACTAAATTAAATTAAACTAAACTACTGGACCTTCCGTGGCTCGTCCTACGCCACTCTCTTCCCTTTTGGATCTTTTTCTGCTGCTGCTCGGTCTTCGGCTTCCTTCCTTGATAATTCCATGGCTCTTCTCAGGGCACCGCCTTCATCAATGATTGGTCCACCACGAGGGGCTGCTGAGGGAGTCGAAGCAGTGGGACCTCTCCTTCTCCTAGAATAGACGGACAAGCCTAGCTCTCTTCTCAGTTCTGTCATGTCGAAACCCCAATCCTCATCCATCTGGTCCAACCTCTTATGTATGCTTGCCTCAACCTGCTGAATTGCACCTTGATTTTCCTTGATTGCAGCTAGAATGCGATCCACCGGAGTCTGAGGTCTGCTATCTCTTGGGATCTCTCCCTCATCGCCCACTGTGGCGTCTACATCATCCTGTAATGCCGCCTCAGAATACCAGCGGTCATCATCATCAGTAGCTGCCTTTCTCCTCTTCTTTCGACTCGGCCCATGACTCTGACCAGCGGGTACAGGTATTTTCTTGGACTTTTTCTGGAGGCCCTTCCAAGTAGCTGCATCCATCACTCCTAGCGGAAGGTAGAATGAGGTTGCAAGCCCTGGATCATTCATGTCTACCCCTGCCTCTCTACAGAATTCCGTGATTAAGCACGGAAATGGAAGTATATCGTCATGGCGTTTGCTGTCACCTACTCTACCAATCTCCATCTTAATCAAGTGCCCCACATCAATGTCTAGCTCGGCCTGAAATGCATAAAGTATATTGGCAACGTCGAAGGAGATTGTGCTTAGGTGTGTACTCGGTCTCAGATTGTGGGAGATGAAGGTATGCCAAAAGGCGAGTTCCTTTGTTAGGTTGGACTGCCTTATTGGACTTTCTTTTGAGTGCCAACGGTGCATGGGCTCAACCACTAGACTGTTTGCAAATCTCATGTTCTGCCTAAGAAATAGAGTCTGGTGCTCCACTCCTATCGGGATCGGGTTCGCAAGAGTCGTCTTGTGATACCTATTGATGTCAGCAGCCTGAATTTTAACTTGTTTGCCCCTCACTATGACGGCACACCCATTGTAGTAGTCTTTAACAACTATGCCGGCATAAAACTCACGCACGATCCTCTCACAGTATGGTGGCGGATTCAAAACAAAATCCTCCCATCCTCTAGCTTGAACTACCCTTGGGACCGGTGTGTGCTCAAGCTCACTTACATCAATTCCCCTTTCTGTGTGGCACTCCTTCGTTTCAAAAACCCTCAACCGTTCCTCAAAGTCGGGATTCAAAATAGCTCTTCTATTGACTCTTTCCCTGGCTGGCTCTCTCGGGTTAGTGGAACCCGAAGCATCATCATCAAAATTTACAATCTTTACCCTTGGCATTTTGTTGCTCAGAAAACCACAACAAAACTTCAATCACTGTGACGAGCCCTACACACAAGCAACAACAACAACAAGCACACCGAGCACTAATTTGCCCAAAATTAACCACACCAAGCTCAAATGGCAACAACAAAAATTCTTTACTTGCAATCTAACTAACCCAAATACATGCAATTTCCGAAATTGATAGTCCAAATTCTATAAATCCACCACAACTCCTTAAATCATACTTCAATGCATCAATTAATGAAGACCCAAGCAATTACAAGCAAAACCCACACAATTTCGGTCAAATAAAGGCACAATTCACAAATATCCACCCTTAATTTCTCTAACTCAATTAAATCAATCAAACCCACAAAAATAATGCTTAGAGAAATGAGAAACAAGAATTAGAATCAGAAATTAGAACAAATTTACCCAATGTAGGCGTGCCCTAGGTTGGTCTTGCCAAGGAGGAGTTATGGAGGAAGAGTGGAGTGAATTGGGAGTGTTTTTCCCCAATTAAGTGCCCAGAATCAGGTTTGGAAACCCAAATTCGCGTGGGTCGCCGGCGCTAAGGTCGCTAGTGTGCGGCGAACTTGGTAGCGACCCCAAAACGACGGCGTTTCAGGGGCAGGTCGCTGGCGGTGGGTTCGCTAGTGAGCAGCGAACATGGTGGCGACCGCAGAACGACGTCGTTTCCGTCGGTGGTCGCTGGCGCTGACTTCGCTGGTGGGGGGCGAACGTCGTGGCGACCTCGCTTTTCCTTCGACGAGGCAGTGATCTTCGCGGGAGAGCTGGTCGCCACCTTCCGGCGAACTTCGTGGCGACCTCACCTGGAACTCCTTCTCACTGCTCCTTTTCTTGACCTGCACTTTTCTAATCTCATCCACTCACAAAACAATTCAGAACACACATTTGTTTGACCATTTGGCTTTTAAGCTCAACATATAGTAAAATAAAATAAACTAAAATAATGGCAACTAAAATTGGAAAAATTACCATCCCCACCCCCAAACCTATGTTTTTCTACACCATGCATTTAATAACATCACACATTCTCATTAAAATGTGTTGAACAACATAGATTTGGCAATGAGGTAATGCACCAAAATTATCAAAATCAAATCAACTAAAATTAAAGCAACTAGTAAAAATAAAAGGGGTACCTAGGTGGGTTGCCTCCCACCAAGCGCACGATTTAACGTCTAGGCAAGACGGTTGATGAGAGCACTACGGCTCTTCAAGCGCAAGGACCTCCAACCAAGTGACGTCTCCCAATTTGTAAGGTTTGACCCTATGCCCATTGACCTTGAATTTGCCACCCGTATTCTCATTCTCTACTTCCACCGCTCCGTGAGAAAATATTTGTGTCACCCGGAACGGTCCAAACCATCTAGACTTCAATTTTCCGGGGAATAACCTCAAGCGGGAGTTGAACACGAGCACTAGCATACCCGGGCGAAGCTCCTTACGGACAATCATCTTGTCATGGATCAACTTGGTTTTTTCTTTGTACAACCTTGAACTCTCGTATGCATCCAAGCGAAATTCTTCGAGTTCACAAAGTTGAAGTTTCCTCTCCTCTCCGGCTTTATCATCATCAAAGTTCAATTTCCGGACCGCCCACAAGGCACGGTGTTCAAGTTCAACCGGGAGGTGGCACGCTTTCCCAAAGACCAACCTATATGGGCTCATCCCAATAGGTGTCTTGAAAGCCGTCCGATAGGCCCACAAGGCGTCATCTAGCTTCAAAGCCCAATCTTTCCTTGTTGAATTCACGGTCTTCTCTAGGATTCCTTTGATTTGCCGGTTGCTCACTTCCACTTGGCTCGAAGTTTGTGGGTGGTATGGGGTGGCTATCTTATGCCTCACACCGTATTTTTTCAAAAGGGCAACAAATGACTTGTTGCAAAAGTGTGTTCCCCCATCACTTATAATCGCCCTAGGAGTCCCGAATCTTGCAAAGATCGTCTCCTTCACAAATTTCACCACACATTTGCTATCATTGGTCTTCGTAGCCTTTGCCTCCACCCATTTGGAGACATAGTCAACCGCCACAAGGATATAACTATAACCACAAGATGATGGGAAGGGTCCCATAAAGTCGATGCCCCACACATCGAAAAGCTCTATCACCAAGTCTAAGGATAAGGGCATCTCATTCCTCTTGCTTATGTTCCCCGTGCGTTGGCACCTATCACATGCCGAGCAAAACCGGACCGCATCCTTGAATAGGGATTCCCAAAAGAATCCGGATTGCAACACCTTCAATGCCGTCTTCCGTGCACCAAAGTGCCCCCCACATTGTAACTCATGGCAAAACTTCAAGATGTCATCTTGCTCATTCTCGGGAATGTATCTTCTAATTACCGAATCGGGGCCATGCTTGTACAAGAATGGGTCATCCCAAAAGTACCTCCTTGCTTTTGATAAAAACCTCTTCTTCCCTTGTGAATTCAATTCTTTTGGAATGATGCCACTCACCAAGTAATTCACCATGTCGGCAAACCATGGCTCCTTTTCTTGCACCACCAAAAGTTGCTCATCCGGAAAACTCTCTCTCAAGGGTAACTCATCCTCCTCCTCCGGATTTTCTTGCACCAATCTACTCAAGTGATCCGCAACCACATTCTCACTACCCTTTTTGTCTCGTATCTCTAAATCAAACTCTTGAAGTAGAAGGATCCACCGAATCAATCGAGGCTTGGCATCCTTTTTCCGTAGGAGATACCTAAGGGCTGCATGGTCGGAGAATACGATGACCTTGGCTCCCACCAAATATGCTCGGAACTTCTCTAAAGCAAAGACCACGGCTAGGAGTTCTTTCTCCGTGGTAGAGTAGTTCAATTGGGCGTCATTTAAGGTCCGTGAAGCATAGTAGATCACGTGCGGGACCTTATCAACCCGCTGCCCCAAAACGGCTCCAATAGCATAATCCGAAGCATCACACATCAACTCAAAGGGCAACTCCCAATTTGGTGGAACTATCACCGGTGCGGTTGTCAAGGCATCCTTCAAAGTGTCAAATGCCACCATACACTCATCACTCATATCAAACTCCGTCTCTTTTTGTAGAAGAACACACAAGGGTCTTGTTATCTTAGAGAAATCCTTGATGAAACGCCGGTAAAACCCCGCATGTCCTAGGAAAGATCTAATGTCCTTGACCGATCTTGGAGGTTGCAGGCTTCGGATCACCTCCACCTTGGCCTTGTCTACTTCTATCCCTTTGTGAGAGATCACATGCCCGAGAACTATACCCGATTGCACCATGAAGTGACACTTTTCCCAATTCAACACCAAGTTGCTCTCTTCGCATCTTTGAAGGACTAAGGTGAGGTTCTTCAAACATAGGTCAAAGGAATCTCCAAAGACAGAGAAATCATCCATAAATACCTCTATGATCTCTTCCACCATATCCGAAAAGATAGACATCATGCACCGTTGAAAGGTGCCCGGTGCATTACAAAGTCCGAATGGCATCCGTCTATAGGCAAACGTCCCGAATGGACAAGTGAAAGTGGTCTTCTCTTGGTCTTCCGGTGCTATGACTATTTGATTGTACCCCGAATACCCATCAAGGAAACAATAGTGACTATGCCCCGCCAAGCGCTCTAGCATTTGGTCAATAAACGGGAGCGGGAAGTGGTCCTTTCTTGTGGCCGTGTTTAGCTTCCTATAGTCAATACACACCCTCCATCCCGTTTGAAGCCTTTGTGGGACCAACTCATTTTGCTCATTCCGGACCACCGTGATACCCGATTTCTTAGGCACCACATGGATCGGACTAACCCATTTGCTATCCGATATGGGATATATGATCCCCACTTCTAAAAGCTTCAAGACTTCTTTCTTTACCACTTCTTTCATGATCGGATTCAACCGCCTTTGAGCTTCTCTTATCGGTTTGGCTTCTTCTTCAAGGAAAATCTTGTGCATGCAAACCGTTGGGCTTATCCCTTAATGTCTTCAAGTGACCACCCAATCGCCGACTTGTGCTTTTGTAGCACCTCTATGAGTCTCTTTTCTTCCTCATCCTTCAATTCCGAAGCCACAATAACCGGATAGGTTTCATTCTCCCCCAAGTAAACATACTTCAATGTAGTTGGAAGTTCCTTGAGTTCCAACTTAGGGGGTGGATCTTTGGCAAGGCTCACATTTGAGACTTCAAGGTCTTCAAATTCTTCTTTTCTCTCTTGCTCTTCTTCGGATTCAAAATTTTCTTCTACCTCTTGGTCTTGATCCTCCCAATCCCATTCGGCCAACTCTTCCAAATCTTCATCCTTGAACACACCATCAACTCCGGGGTCTAGTATCCCAACAAAAGAACAATCATCCGCTCCCACCGGGTATGATGATGCCTCAAAGAGCTTGAACTCTATAGTCTCATCCAACACGGTCATAGTGAGTTTCCCATGTTGCACATCAATGAAAGTCTTCGCGGTTGCCATGAATGGCCTACCCAAGAGGATAGGTCTCATATTTGTTTCTCCGCTCATGTCATCCATATCCATGACCACAAAATCCGCCGGGATGATCAACTTGTCCGCTTGCACCAACACGTCTTCCACGATCCCTCTCGGATATCTCACGGACCCGTCGGCTAGAAGTAGTGACATGGTGGTCGGCTTTAGCTCATTTAACTCCAACTGCTTGTAGATGGCAAAGGGCATCAAATTGATGCTCGCCCCTAAGTCCAACATGGCTCTCTCAAGCTTGGCACCTCCGATCGTGATGTTAATACAAAAACTACCCGGGTCCTTAAGCTTGGGCGGGAGCTCCTTCTGTAGAACGGCACTAGCATTTCCCATGATACACTCTTGGTGGTTTGGCCCAAACTTCTGCCGGTTGGTGTGGAGGCTCTTGAAAAATTTTGCATATGCCGGTATTTTTTCGATCATGTCAAGTAGGGGGATGTTTACATTCACTTTGGAGAGGATGTCAAATATATCCTTAAAATACTTGCTCAACTTGTCCCTTGCTACCCTCCCTGGATACGGAATTAGTGGTATGTAAGGGTTTTGTGATTTGTGTAGAGTGGAGGTCTTTTTAAGGGTTGGTTCAACTACTACTTCTTCCTCTCTAGTCTCATTGACCCTAGAGTCTTCAACTCGAGTGTCTTCCCCAATATCAACTTCGGACTCCTTGGGCTTTTTCCTCTTGGGTTCACCAACATCTCCGGTATCTAGCACACGGCCACTCCTCAACACGGTCATAGACTTGGCTTGCTCTGACTGGCTAGGGAATCTTCCCGGCTCATTTCGGTGTACCGTGTCGGATATTTGCCCCATTTGCGTTTCTAGCTTCTTCATGGAGGCCTCCATGTTGGTAAACTTCCGGTCGGTTGCTTGTATGAAGTTGTTGAGACTTTGATCAGTGGTTTGAGAACTTTGAGCAAGGGAAGTCACCATATCCTCCAACGATGGCTTCCTTGGTTGATAGGGAACGTTGTCTCGGTTTGTGGAATTGTGCCATTGTTGAGGTGGATTGCTTGAACTTTGGCCTTGGTAATTTCCCCGGTAATTCCCTCGGTTGTACTCTCCTTGGTTGTTTGGTGGAATGATTTGATGGCTATTCAAAGCGGTGTTTGGGTCGGAATAGGAGAAATTTGGGTGGTTGCGTAATCCGGGATTGTAGGTATTTGAATACGGGTCATTTCTTCCCCTTTGGTAATTCAAGGCTTGTACTTCCTCGGGCTCCTCTTGGTTCTCACTCCTATAATGATGACCACTATCGCGCACATGACTTGCTCCGGCTTGTAGTTTACTCACATTCTTAGCTAGAGCCTCCATTTGCTTGGTCATGGTGGAGAGTTGAATGGCCACTTCGGTATTTCGATCAACATCATATCTTCCTCCCTTCCTTGCGGTTGAGCCTCTATGGTAGGAGTTGAGAGCTAGTGTCTCATAAATCTCGGTGATCTCGGCTGCGGACTTCTTGGTAAGCACACCTCCACAAGCGTTGTCAACAAGTGCTTGAGTGAAGGGTGTCAATCCATCATAGAATGTGCGAACCTTGTACTCTCCGGATATCATGTGGGGCGGGCATTGCTCTAGAAGCTCCTTGTACCTTCTCCATGCTTGATGGAAGGGCTCACCGTCTTCCTCACTGAAACTTGCAATCTGGATCCGGATATCCTTTGTCTTTGGGGCAGGGAAGAATCTACCAAAGAACCCTTGGCACACATCGTTCCATGTAGCGAAAGTTCCGGACCTCAATGACCCGAACCATGTCTTGGCTGCGCCCTTCAAGCAATAGCGGAAGCACCTCATCTTCAATTGCTCCTCTGTGAGTCGGCCTATTGGGAAGCTCTCCACAACGGATAGATAATCCTTCATGAACTGAAGAGGGTCTTCCGTATCTGTGCCATTATAGGTTGGAAGCATGCTCATGTGCATACTCCTCAATTCGTAGCTCCTTGCCGCCGCATCGAGCACGATAGGTGAGGGTTGGTCTCCAAGCATTGGTTGACCGGACTCCTTCATTGCCCGGATATCATCATCAAAGTCCCGTGTAGGGGAACCCGGTGGACTCCCATGAACATCTCGGCCTTCTCTAACCCCTTGTCCACCATGAACACCTCGTTCCTCTCTGTCACCCGGAGCGCCTTGCTCACCGTCTCTATCCATTTCTGTAGTAGAAATGTCGAGGTTGCCTAAATCCACAACAATGTCTAACCCCTCAAACTATCTAGCAAGCTGGCCCACACGGTTGATGTTGTCGTTGGCAGGGAACAGAAATCCTCCTTGCGAACGGCGTCCGTGCATGCACCTGAAAAACCTGAAACACTAGAAACAAAACTACCAATCGGAGTAAAGGAATACAAAAACTAAAATAAACTAAAAGGTAAAATGACACACACTACTCTAAAAAGAACTAACTAGATTCAACTAATGAATCCACGCCGATCCCCGGCAGCGGCGCCAAAATTGATGTAGTAAAAATTACTCTCAATTAAAATTAAGTTCGTTCACTGGGATCGGTGATTCAATTGGTTAAAACTACTTAGTCTAGGGAAAAATTAAAACTAATCTAAGTGCGTAAAATTAAATTGCATAATGCTTTTGAGTTGGAAAAGTGATTTGGTTTCTTGAAAATACTTAAAAATGTAAACTTGTAAGCTAAAAATGTAAACTTTAACCTAAAGATGCAAACTTGAACAATAAAAATGTAATCTTGCAACAAAAGACTAGGCTAACACAACAAATGAACACACAAGTAGTGAAATGATAGGAGAAATCACTAGGGAATTAATATAACCTCTTAGACCACTCAATGTCCTTACTCAGTCTCATTAAGCACTTCAAATCCAATTTTAGGGCTTGTTTATCATTAAAAGCTAGGTTCTTCCCATTACCCCCACAAGGTCATCTGCCGAGCAATGGTCATAACCCATTAATTGTATAAACTCTAAGCCAAAACAACATGGCATGGTCATGCACATATTATCTTTCTCAATTACCAAACTCATAATTGGTATTAAGGTGGAAAGGTCTTTCACACCAAAATCCAATTTTTAGATAATTTACACTAAACACCCACATCAATTGAGGTCTCAAAATAACATGAGTAGTAGGCAAACACAATATAATCAAGTAAAAGAGACTAAAATTGAATTGAATTAAGAAATAGACTAATTAGTTCATAAAGTGGTCCAATACAATTACATTAATCCCCTAGCTAAATGCTTAGTTACACATTAATGGAAAAAGAAAGAAGAAAGCAAAAGAGTAGAGAAAACCCATTTTCTTGAGAGCTTCCTTTTCCTTGCAAAACCTCCGAAGATGGATGGAATGGTGGTGGAGAAGGAGAAAATGTGAAGAGATGATGAAAATGGTGAAGAAAGGTGGGAACTTGGATGATTTTTGTGAGGTTGAAGATGGTGGAATATGAGAGGTTTTCTTTTGGGTGGGTGGTTATTTTGGATCTAGGGTTGAGAGAGTGTATGGTATGTTTTCAGCTAAGAGAATATGATATATAAATAGTGGGAGGCCAAAAAAACTGATGCTGAGTTCGTAGCTTTGCTGAGCTGGAAATGGGAGGTCGCTACCAAGTTGGCTAGCTACTAGCGACCACCTTGGTAGCGAACCTTACTGATCTTGGGTGAAAAAAATAGAGGTCGCTAGCAAGTTGGCTAGCTACTAGCGACCACTTCACTAGCGAACTTCACTGATCCTGATGGCGAAAAATATTAGGTCGCTACCAAGTTGGCTAGTAGGTAGCGACCACCTTGGTAGCCAACATCACTGCCTCAGGTGCCAAAAATATAAGTTGCTGGCAAGTTGGCTAGCTACTAGCGACTTTGGTGGCGACCACCACCATGAAAGAATTCTTGCAGCCAATCCTCTCCAATTTTGGCCCGGAACATGGACTTCTCAAAATATGCTCTCGAATCCCCTAACTTGCTCGACTTAGCACACTTGCCTCTGAAAACTGAAAATCTGCGAAACAACTAATTTCGAGCCATTAGACACTCGATTTTTCCCGAGAACCGAACAAAAGCGACGGAAATGGGGGCCAAAATCTAGTATAGAAATGGCTCGATCAGATTCTCTACTCAAAATAAACAAGTGTGGGGTTTTACACGTTTTGATCTGTTGGAGAAGCTCTAGTGAACAACATCATGTCATCCTAAAAAAGAAAAAGAAAAAAAAAAAGTCTTTGATAAAAATAATTGTGTTTGTTTAGATTCTCTACTCAAAATAAACAAGTGTGGGGTTTTACACGTTTTGCCCAAATAATTTTTAGATTCTTTTATTTGGAAGACTCAAATCAGCTGTCAAATTTTGGTGTCCCAATTTGTATCCAACCAATTATATTAGGATATGTGTGTACATTTATAGCACTTTTATCCATTTTTTTCAACTTCTTTTATAAATGTGCACACATGTTCCAATTTGGTTGGTTGGACACAAATTGGGACACCAAAATTTAACAGCTGATTTGAGTTCTTATTTGGAATGTCGGCACAAAGTTATAAAAATAAAAAAATAAAAAAAATCAATTCTACATATTTATAAATTGATTGGTACTAAGTACATATTTAATATTATTTGGAATTAGTTTTACACATTTGAGTCACAAACATTTTTTTTTTCAGATTGCTTTCACAAAATTTTATATATTTTACACGTCCACTCTTTGGTTCTTTATCCAATTTTACTTCAAGTCCACAATAATTTTACTATTGACTATTATGTTGAAAATTTTTATAAATTTGTTAATGTTTCTTCTAAAATAATTTTCAATATAAATTATTTTAGCAATAATTTAATTGTTTAGGATTAAAAAAAATTATTTTAATAATATGCAAAATATCCATGGACTTTCGGGTGAAATTCATGAAATTTCGGGAATATTGGGAGATTTTTACGGATATTTCGAAATTAGTCGGATATTCTGTAGGATATTAGATATTTGTCTGTTTTGATATCGATCCCTTCAAAATATAGATATATCGGTTAATATTTCGGTATATCTATCAATATTCATTTCCTTAGGTCTATTTACGACTAGCAAACAAACTTTTTTATCTCCACTCGCGAAATTGGGGGGGCCTAGGTATTTCTCAACTCTCATCGCATTCAACAACCTTAACACCCAAAATCGTGGCCAAACTAGCTCCAGCTTGAATTGAAATCTGCTTAGTGAAGCACGTAGCAAATTTATTGAAATTTCGTACTACTTGACGAAAGGCGATGGAATAGCAATCCAGAACATTTTTAATAGTACGACAGTCTGATGGAGAAGCCCTAGTGAACAACATCATGTCATCCTAAAAAAAAAAAAAAAAAAAAAAAAAGGTGGGTAACCTTTCAAGTTTTAAAGGGACCCAATTTGTTTTAATATATAAAGGGTTAATTGCATAAACATACCCTCTGTTTATCTAATAAAGTAAATTTTTAAACAAATGCTCAATTCAAACACTTATGAAAAGTCAATAGTGCCATTGGGTAAAAGGGAGAGGTTATTTTGGTGGGTAAATTTCACAAACAACCCTTAATTTAGGTGTAATTTTATAAATATTCATTTTTTCTAATAATTATATAAATATACTATATAGTCAGTTGACTTTCATTAACTTTAACCTTTAACCACATTTGTATCCCGAAACGACTAAACTACCCTTAAAAACATATTTATCTATTCTTTTATTATTTAAATATATTTAAAAAATATTTACTTAAAAGATAAAAAAAATCGGTACAATTTTTTTATTACTTTCTTTCTATCATTTTTTTTTAACACAATCAGAACCCACAAAACTGGAAAAATGGCTATGTTTAGTGGGTTTTTATTGTGTTTAATGAGTTTTGTGGGTTTTGATTTTGTTGATTAGATGTAATTGTTGGTGAGTTTTGATTGTATTGATGAAATAAAATTGTTTGTGGGTTGATGAGTATGAAATTAAATGTTTTGGTGATAAAGTTGGTTTTTGAAATCTGAAAATTTGGTGTTTGGGGACATGGAAAATGTAAAAAAAAAAAAAAAAAAAAAAAAAAAAAAAAAAAAAAATGGTAGAAAGAAAAAGAAAATAAAAGCAAAAAAAAAAATGTACTGATTTTTTCAATTTTTAAGTAAATATTTTTTAATATTTTTAAATAATAAAAGAAAAGATAAATAAGTTTTCAAGGGTAGTTTAGTCATTTTGGGATACAAATGTGGTTAAAGGTTAAAGTTAATAAAAGTCAAATGACGGTAGGGTATATTTATGTAATTATTAGAAAAAACATGAATATTTATCCCATTATACCTAAGTTCAAGGTTGTTTGTGAAATTTACCCACCAAAATAACCCCTCCCTTATACTGAAAGGCACTATTAACTTTCCATACTCTATGCACATTCTAATTGAGATGTTTGTGTTTGAATAGGGCATTTGTTTGAAAATTTGTTTTATTAGATATATAGAAGGTATGTTTTTGCAATTAACCCATATATAAACAGAAGCAAGTCAATTTAATATATCGATCTTACGAACAAATAAGGTCGGTGCAATGATATGTCCTTCACCCCTATAGTCCTATACTAAGAGATAATAGGTTCGAGTCTCCCCTCCCTCCCCAAACCTCAAATTATTGTAATATTTCAAAAAGGCAATTACCCATTAGATATTTGACTTTTTTAAAAATTCTAAGTTGTTTACGACTTTTACAGAAGTGACCAAATTGGTCTTTACATTTTTCCCAAGTGCTAAATTAGTCTCTCTAACTAAGTTCTGTTAGTCAACTTTAACTGTGTAAGGGTAAGATTATACTTTACTCATAAAACAATATATTAATGACACGTGCACAATTTTTTTTAACAGACATCTATTTTTGTTTATTTTATTTGTGAGTTTTGATTTTTAAATAATTTTTAGATTGACATTGTCTTACTAATTTTTTTATAGATTTTTTATAGATATTTTTAATTAAAAAATGTACAAATGGTGTTTCATTAATAATATTTTTAGATTTTGTTGTAATTATACTTATAATTATGAATTTAATGTACAAAAGACAAAACAATTTTGCTTTAATATGACAAATAAATGATATTTATGTACTTTAACTAAAATTGTTAAAGTCAAATGTTATATTTAACACCGTTAAATCGTTAGAGGGGTCAATTTGGTCACTCCTAAAAAGTGAGGGACTAATTTGGCACTTGAGAAAAATGTGAGGACCAATTTGGTCACTTCTATAAAAGTTGCAAACAACTTGAAATTTTAAAAAAATTATTGCCTTATGTCACTGAAGTTGCTTATGATGAAAGCCTCTTGTTGTGGCACATTGCTTATGGTTCCACAAGAACCTGGAGTAGAACCAGCAATTCTAAATCTGATCAAGTTATGATTCTTTCATTTGGAAAGTCAAATTGTAATTTCCATTCAGAATCTGAAGTTTTCTGAATTTTCTATTTGAACTTGCAATTCATGGTCGAACTAGAAGTTTGAAAAATTAATATGACTCATAAGTTTGTTTTATCTCATATTTATAAAGTGATATGTTTACTTAAATTGTTAAATAAATGATATTTATGTACTTTAACTAAAATTGTTAAAGTCAAATGTTATATTTAACACCGTTAAATCGTTAGAGGGGTCAATTTGAGGAAAAAATCTACATATCCTAGCAGAATGCTATGAACATCATAAAAAGGATTTAAGATGCTAATATCACGTATAATGAGATTGGAAAGGATATTTTATCCATTTTTGTACTTGCTCCTAAAGGAGCAATATCAAGAGAGTAAATTTGAATATATTCTTATTCATGAGATATCAAAACACACCCTAGGAGTAGATGTTTGTAAATGACAAGAGAAAATATTTACCGAATAAACCTATTAAAAATATGTATATATAATCATTTTAGATGAGATATAAAATGGTATAACAAATAATGTCTATACAATTTCCAGAATGAAAAATATATATCTTGTTGATATCGGAAGAAAGAAAATTTATCTTGCTAATGGTTAATACCATATCAAATCCGACGGATCTAAATAAAGGCTCCGGAAGAGCCACAATCTTATTACCAAAATTAAAGATATAAGTGATGAAAATCTACGGGGTGTTGTAAAATTAGTTGGATTTCCACCACTTGAATGTGTGTCATCACACACGTGGAGAAGAAGCAATCATTTGTTTCTAACTTAATGAGTATATGGGAGAGTTTGAGACAGCAATGCATACATAAAGGAAATTACAATAAGGACCCCTATGTTTAATAGGCTAGAAATATGTCATTTCTATTGTGATTGTTTGGTTAGTCTGGAAATCAATGTAAATCTAAATGAGTAAATATTCTCTCTAATCTTTCTCTTCTCTCTTTCTTTATTTATTGTACACATGAAAAATTATCCCTATATATATATATATATATATATATATAATATATGAGCCTTTATTATCTTTCAAGCTATCAAGGGACCCAGTTTGTTTTAATATAATAAAGAATACATCCTACGGATAAAGCTGAGGTCTATTTAATACTAGCAAACAAACTTTTTTTTATCTCTACTCGCGAAATTGGGGGGACCAACTCTCAAGGCATTCAACAACTTGACGCCCAAACTAGCTCCAGCTTGAATTGAAATCTGCTTAGTGAAGCACATAGCAGATTTATTGAAATTTCGTACTACTTGACCAGAGGCGATGGAATAGCAATCCAGAACATTTTTAATAGGACTAATTGCACAAACGTCCCTTGAGTTTAGGCATAATTGCATGTATATGGAATTGTTACCTATAATTGTACAAACATCCCCTGTAATTAGTTGACTTCGTTAAATCTAACCATTGACCACAATTTTAACCAAAAAATGACCAAAGTGCCCCTAGTTACCTATTTTATTATTAATTATATATATACTTTTCTTTTTTTTGACAATTTATATATATACTTAAAATAATAATTATATACAATACTTAATTTATTTATTTAACAATTTTATAATCCATTTTTAATCCATTTTTTACATTTTTATAATCCATTTTTTTAAATAAATAAATTAAGTATTATATATAATTATTATTTTTAAGTATATATATAATTATTTTTTTAAGTATGTATATAAATTGTCAAAAAAAAAGTATATATATAATTAATTATAAACTAGGTAACTAGGGGCACTTTAGTCATTTTGGGTTAAAATTATGGTCAATGGTTAGATTTAACAAAGTCAACTAATTACAGGGGATGTTTATATAATTATGGGTAAAAATTTCATATACATACAATTATACCTAAACTCAGGGGTGTTTGTGCAATTAGTCCTTTTTAATACTACGACAATCTGTTGCAGAAGCTCTGGTGAACAACATCATGTCATCCTAAAAGAAAAAAAAAGGTGGGCAATCTTTCAAGTTATAAAGGGACCCAATTTGTTTTAATATATAAACAGAAGCAGATCAATTTAATATATCTTCCGGACAAATAAGGTTGGCGTAGTCAGGGGCGTAGCTGGAAAAAATTTTCGGGGTGTGCTAATCTAATTTTTTTTTTTCTTATTTAAAAATCATAAAATTTTAAACTAACTACCAAGTAAAATTTTTCTTTGTAAGAATCAAATCAAAACAATAAGAGAGAAATTTCGTTAAAAAAAAAAATAAAAAAAATCAAGGATACAACTAGTAAGAGATAATGGTAACACATAATAAAAAATTTCAATGTATATTTTTCTTTTCGATCCCCAAAAGTAAAATAAACCTTAGCTTTCCTAAGAGTTTTCTTCTCTTTTCTAACTTTGCTATCCCATAAGAAGACACCTTAAAATACAAAACCTAAATCTCAATAATAAAATACAATACTTAAATAACAATCATAAAATATAGAACCTAAAATCAAATTCGTTCTAAGTAAATAAATAAAAAAGATTAAAGTTAAGGGAAACTTTCAAATTGAGAGATTTAAGAGAAGAGATAAGTTAGAGTTTGAGATTTGGGAAAGTGGAAAAGAAAGAAAAAGTGAAGAAAGAGGAGTTTTTTTTTTTTTTTTTTTTACCGATCTATTTTAATAAAGTTTTTGGGCTAGTTAAACATATTTTATAAAGTTTTGTTTATTGGGCGTTAGTAAGTTTAGAGTTAATATTAAACTATTATGGGCCAAGCAAATATTCTAATTGGAATAACTACTTTTTTATTTAATTAACCAAAACTTAAAATATTTTTTCAAAAAACTTGGGTGGGCTGTAGCCCACCCAAACCCTTGAAGAGCTTCGCCTTTGGGCGTAGTGATATGTCCTTCTCCCCTATTGTCCTATACTAAAAGATTATAGGTTCGAGTCTCTCCTTCCTCCCCAAACCTTAAATTATTATAACATTTTAAAATAAAATAATTAATATATATTTAACTTTGTCCGTTGGAAATCGAAAAGTCTCATCTCATGTTGGAAACCAAGTCATCTTTTACTTTTAAAAACCAAGGCCGCATTTGGTGTGCAGAATTATGTTGGACTATTTTATGGGATTGAATTGGATTGGACTAGGTTGGATAAGATTAAATATAACACTATCTATTGTTTGGTGTAACACGGGATATGACTAAAATAGTTCAATTTTGGAATGATTTGGGATTGGATTAAAAATAATATGATGAATAATTTATATTTTCATTATTATTTTTTACTTTTTTCAATAAATTTAATTTATATGATTTTATTCTTCAACTAAATTTTAACAATCTATTTTAGTATTTTTATAACATTTTTAATTTTCTATCACTACAAAAAAAGTGTCTATTAGCGACCAACTATTTTTCAATGGCCATAATTACCATTGGTGATTCAGTCTTTTTTGATGGGCATTTCAACACTGTCGAAAATGATGAAAAAAGTAATACCACATTTTCGATGGTAAAAGGCCGTTGAAAATAGTTGAATAAACCATAAAAAATGATTCACAATTTCGACGGCACTATTTGTACCGTTGAAAATGACACATTTTCAGCACTATTTGTACCGTTGAAAATGACACATTTTCGACAACATTATTTGTACCATCGAAAATGACCCACATTTTTTAAGGCACTATTTACACCGTGGAAGGCTGATGTTTCTTTAATTTGTCTTGCTTGTGGGGTCATAATTATATTTTAATTTTTATTCTTGGTGCAGTGGACCACATACATGTGCATGCATTTCCACATACAAAATTATTTCTCCCATTAAAGTGTTTTGTCTTTTATTTTACTTTTTATATTTTGGGTAATAGGGTCCCTCCTTTGGTGTATGCTTTAGCTTCTCATGAATAGAAAATATATATACTGATGTTTACATCTGCAGATGCGAGAAAAACAGACGAAACCAAGCAGAAAAGAGCAAAGGAAAAGAAGAGTCAATTAAGTTCAATAGCATCTTTTTAATTCAATAATGCTAGAGGATCAAAAAAGTGACCCAAATTTTAGACCCAAGCCTATGTGGCAACATCACACATAACATGGGCCCACGTCACTCTTCCCAAAGATCCCATGTGATGTTATCACATATGTTTGGGTCCAAAATTTAGGTCACTTTTTTGGATCCTTTAGCATTATTGTTTTTAATTTTTTTCCTACCCAACAAGTTACTTTTTATTGATACAATATTCTTTGAAGTAAGAAGCAATTGCATCCCAAAAGATTCTTCAAATAAGATATTTGTTAAAGTCCAACGAGCCACATCAGCATATTTGATTCCAACTGACTCTTCAAATAAGACTTTTCAAATAAGATTTTGTTTCTCTCTGTTCAATATTAAAGAGCAACTTTACCATCTTCAATTATTATTATATTATTTTTTATATCACATCATCATTAATATTTGACATCTATATCTTTTTTTATCTTTTTAATTAAATTCAATTAATATATAATAAGTTTTAATTTATAAATTTTATCATCACAAAAATTATACCATTAGAAATGTTTCATCTATATCTTTAAAATGAGACTAATATTGAATATTTAATAATAACATATTAATAATTTGGAATGTCATTTAAATGATTTTCATATCCACCTAAAAATAAAACTAGTTTCACATGTATGAAACTAGTTCATTTCAAAAATTTATTATTCCTAACTTTAAAAAAATGGAGGGTAATTAGATTTGTTGGTGGGGAGGGTAATATAAACCTATTTCTAATTGAAGAGTCTTTTGGAAGGACTCTTCTTTTTTCACTCCTCAAATTGCAACATAATTAAGTAAATAGATATTTGAAGAGAGAAAATAGAAGAGTCTTTTGGAGATACTCTAATGTTCTGCTTTCCTTTCACTTGTCTACAATTGTTGATGTAGTAAAAATTACTTTCAATTTAATTTAAGTTCGTTCACTGGGATCGATGATTCAAATAGCTAAAACTACTTAGTCTAGGGAAAAATTAAAACTAATCTAAGTGCGTGAAAAGTAAATTGCATAATGCTTTGAGTTGAAAAGTGGTTTGGTTCTTGAAAATGCTTAAAAATGCAAGCTTGTAAGTTAAAAATAGAAACTTGACACTAAAGATGCAAACTTGAGAATTGAAAATTAAGCTAAGCACAACACACAATCACAAATGGATGGATATAAGGGAGAAAGCACTAGGGAATCGATGCAACCTTCTTAGACCACTCTATGTTATTACTTAGTCTCGTTAAGCATTTCAATCCAATTTTAGGACTTGTTTATCATTAAGAGCTAGGTTCTTCCCATTGCTCCCACAAGGTTATGTGCTAAGCAATGGTCATCACCTAATAATTGTATAAACTCTAAGTCAAAACAACATGGCACGGTCATGCACATATTATCTTTCTCAATTACTAAGCTCATTATTGGTATTAAGGTGGAAAGGTCTTTCTCACCAAAATCTAATTTCATAAATAGTTTACACTAAACACCCACATCAATTGAGATCTCAAAATAATATGAGTAATAGGCAAACACAAACCAATCAAGTTAAAGAGACTAAAATTGAATTGAATTAAGAAAAATAGTCTAATTAATTTATAGAGTAGTCCAATACGGTTACATCAATCCCCTCGCTATAGAACTAGTTACACATTAATGGAAAATAAAAAGAGGAAGAAAAGGTGTAGAGAAAACCCAATAAGTCCATATGAGCTTCTTCTTGCATGCTAGCCTGGAATCCTCCTTCTCCTTCCTTGTATCTTCCAAAAATGAGTGGAAATGGTTGTGGAGAAGGAAATATGTGAAGTGATGATGAAAATGGTGAAGAAAGGTGGTGGTTTGTGTGGTTTTTGTATGTAAGGTGATGATGAAGGAGAGTGAAAGCTGCTGGGTATGATCTCTGATGATGAGGATGAGCAGAAGATGCATTTAAATAGATAGGGCACGAGTTGGGCTTGAAAATACTGTTTTATCCCTGTTTGCTGCGAGGCGAGTGTTGTGGCGACTTCATTGGTCGCCATGAGAAGTCGCCACACACACTGGAATTGTGTGGCGAGATGGTGAGGCGAGAAGGCTAAGTCGCCTTGTCTGGTCGCCATGCACACTAGAATTGTGGCTCGAAGCTGAAGCGAGATATTATGAAGTTTAGGGTTTATTTCTGCGTTTTTCGCACAATCTGGCTGTGAATGAGAAATGCAAACCGGTGGTGCAGAAAAGGAGAAGCTTCAACCCAGAAAGAAGTGCAGTGATAAAAGAGGAAGTATCAAAGTTGCTCGCCGCAGGGTCAATTAGAGAAGTTAAGTACCCAGAATGGGTGGCGAATGTGGTCTTAGTAAAAAAGAAAAACAATCAATGGAGGATGTGCGTCGACTTCACCGATCTGAACAAAGCCTGCCTCAAGGACAGCTTCCCGCTACCAAGGATTGACCAGTTAGTCAATGCAACAGCCGGGCATGAGACGTTGAGCTTCATGGATGCATATTCAGGATATAACCAGATAAAGATGTACAAGCCAGACGAAGAGAAGACATCGTTCACCACAGATCAGGAGTTGTATTGTTACACAGTTATGCCATTCGGCCTGAAGAACGCTGGGGCAACTTACCAGCGCTTGGTCAACAAAATGTTCGCCAGGCAAATAGGGAGAAATATGGAGGTCTACGTTGACGATATGTTGACAAAAGCATCACCGCAGATAGACATGCAGATGACCTGAGGGAAACGTTCAACGTGCTGGTCAAGTATGGAATGAAGTTGAATCCAGCAAAATGTGTATTCGGCGTACCATCTGGGGGGTTTCTCGGATATCAAGTACACTAAAGAGGAATAGAGGTGAACCCTGAAAAAATCCAAGCACTAGCGAGAATGGTCTCGCCAAAGACTCTGAAGGACGTCCAAAAACTCACGGGGTGCCTAGCATCGCTGAGCAGATTCATAGCCAAGTCAACAGACCGATGCCTACCATTTTTCAAAGCTCTAAAAAAGGGAAAGGGAATCGAGTGGAATGAGGATTGCGAAAAAACCTTCCAGGCCTTGAAAGATTACCTTGGACAGGCACCACTGCTATCAAAACCAGAAACAGGAGAAACATTGTACATGTACTTGTCCGTCTCTGAAGCAGCCACAAGTTCCGTGCTAGTGCGACAGGAAGATGGAATCCAAAAGCCAATATACTACACCAGCAAAGCACTCTTACCAGCCGAAACAAGGTACTCGCCGGCTGAAAAAATGGCACTCGCCCTAATAACAGCAGCAAGGAAACTAAGACCATATTTCCAGGCTCATAAAATCGGGGTATACACCAACTGCCCACTAAAATTAATCCTGCAGAAACCAGAAGTATCCGGGCGATTAACGAAGTGGGCGATCGAATTCACTTAATTCGATCAAAGTATCCGGGCGATTAACGAAGTGGGCGATCGAATTAAGTGAATTCGATGTAGAGTATCTCCCAAGGACAGCAATTAAAGCCTAGGCAATGGCAGACTTTGTAGCAGAGTTCACCGAGCCAAGTATAGAGGTGGCGAGAATGATAGTAGAGCAAAATAAGAAAATATTCAAATGGCAACTTCGCGTTGATGGCTCATCAAACACGCACGGCAGCGGGGCAGGGGTAGTGGTGTCAACCCCGGAGGGAGATTCAATCGAATGTGCCTTGCGTTTTGACTTCAAAGCTACTAACAATCAAGCCGAATACGAGGCACTCATAGCAGGTTTAAAAGTTTGCACAATCCTAGGAGCAGATGAGGTAGAAATATTCAGCGACTCTCAAGTCGTAGTCAATCAGGTGTTAGATGAATACCAGGCGAGAGATGAAAGCATGATCACCTACCTGGAATTAGCAAAAGAGCTTTTAGAAAGATTTAAAGAATACAGGATTGTTCACATCCCCTGAGAAGAAAACGAAAAGGCTGATGCCTTAGCCAAGTTGGCATCTGCCACAATCAACATCTGGCCCAAAAATATCTCTATGATTCACCTATCGCAGCCGAGTATAGTTAAAACAAAGGAAGTTGGGGCAGTCTTTGGCGAAAGGAACAGCTGGATCACACCAATCAAAGAATATCTCGTTAATGATGTACTCCCAAGTGACTCATTAGAAGCAAAGCGGCTGAAGTACAAAGCTACAAGATACTCAGTACTCAATGGAGAACTGTACAAAAGGGGATACTCGAGGGCGCTGCAGAGATGTGTCGGACCTGAAGAAGCAGAAGGTATCCTAAGAAGCATACACAGTGGAAATTACGGGAACCACGCAGGGAGTGCCAGCCTAGCCCACAAAACATTAAGGCAGTGTTTTTACTGGCCAACACTGTTCGCCGACTCCAAAAGGGTGGCAGCGAGATGCGAGGCGTGTCAGAAAATCGCCAACAACATCCGACAGCCACCTGAACTCTTGCAAAGTATTACCTCGCCTTGGCCATTCGCCATGTGGGGAATTGATTTGATCGGCCCAATGCCAACAACAACTGGAGGAGCGAAGCATGCCATAGTAGCAGTGGATTATTTTACAAAATGGGTAGAAGCCGAGCCGTTGGTACACATAACAGAAGCAAACACCATAAGCTTTGTGAAGAAAAACATCCTGTACAGATTCGGGATACCAAATACCATTATCACAGACAATGGGACCCAATTCGATGGCAGGAAATTCAGGGAGCTATGTGATAAATATGGCATCAACAACTACTACGCCTCTCCAGCACATCCACAGACAAATGGCCAGACTGAAGCAGTGAACAAAATCATAAAGCATAACTTAAAGGCTAAATTGGCAGCAAAAAAGGGCAGCTGGGCGGATGAATTACCACAAGTGCTTTGGGCATACCGAACCACAGAAAGGAGTTCAACAGGCGAGACTCCATATTCCATGGCATATGGAGCTGAGGCCGTCATCCCCGTGGAAACATCTTTCTCTTTACCAAGGGTACAACTCTTTCAGCCAAAAATCAACATTGATATGCTAAAGTGCGGCTTAGATGAGTTAGAAGAAAAAAGAGAGCGCGCGCAAATAAGGAATGCTGCGTACCAACAAAGGGTAGCCAGATATTACAACTCACATGTGTGTGAAAGAAGGTTCTCGCTGGGTGACTTAGTGCTGAAAAGGGTGAACCCAGGAACAAAAGACAAAGCTGCAGGGTCACTCGCAGATAAATGGGAAGGGCCTTATCAGATTACAGGCATAGCTGGCCACGGGGCATATCACATCACTCGAGAAGGATTTGGCGAACTACCCCGTCCATGCAATGCCCAGTACTTGAAGATATATTATCCTTAACCCGGGGATCAAGTTTAAAATTTTTGTGAGCCTTTTATTTTTTTCTTAGAGCAGTTATTCGTTTTAGCATTTTTCTTTATGACTGTGTTAACAAAGTTGCAGGAAGTATTCAATAGAGTAATTTATTACTGAGAGATTCTCGATTTCACTTGCCAAACGCAAAAGGCATTCGCCATCACACGTTGCTATCATCACATAAAAACTAGTTTTATGCTCGCTGCAGCGATAACTGGCGAGAAATAAAAAGCCAAAACTCAGCAATGGCAGCTGAACAAACAAAAAGCATGTTAAAAACTCGGTGCATGGTCGGATAAATCCTGACAAAACACTGAGTACGCCAAAATACAACAACGGCAGCTGAATAAAAGATATAAGACATGCTAAAAAACTTGGTGCATGGTCGGATACGTCCTGACAAACACTGAGTATGCCGAAAATACAGCAAAGGCAGCTGAATAAAGCTATAAAATATGCTAAAAAGAACTTGGTGAAAAAACTAAACAAAGCCGAAAAATCAGCAAAGGCAGCTGAACACAAAAAAGAGAAGGAGAGTTTATAACTTGAACAAAAGTTATTTACAATTAAAGAATTACAAATAATGAAGCAAAAATAAGATTTACAATCCTAAAAACAACTCAACCAGCTGTAGGAGGGCCCTCGCTATCCTCCTCATCTTCCATCTCTTCCTCTGAAGGCCAGGTGACTTCCTCATCCTCTTCTGGCATGAATGGCTCATAATCCCTTCCAGCAACAGGGCCCAAATCTGGCTCAGCACCCGAACCAGAAAAACTGCCTTTCTGACCTGAGTAGTATGTATTGAAGGCGCGCTTGCTGGGGATCTCCAAATGCATGGGATGAAGGTCAGTCTTATTATAACGGCAGTGGGCTCGCCATCGTTTTATTTGCTCTTTAATCGAGCCCACACCACTGGCCATGTGCTGCTGAAGAGACTTGTCAAAACGCCGCAGAGCTTTCTTGGTTGAATGATCCTTCATGGCAAAAAACTTTTTCGCCTGCCTCATGCCCTTTTCAAACTCACGCAGCAAAAGCGCGTCATAGGCAGGGGATCTTTTGAAACGATCAACCGCTTCAACCTCCAATACGGCCTTAAGATCAGTCAAAATGACTTCATGCGAGGCTAACTGGTTGCGCAAATCTACAGCCTCACATTCGGCTTTCTCCTTCGCATCCTCAGCTAGTCGCTCAACCTTAAAGCGTGCAGCGAGCAATTCTTGACTAACAGAGAGTTGCTCTCGCAGTAAACGAATCTCTTCCTCAGCAACACCTAGTTTCTCCTCAGCAGCCAATTGGGCTGAAAGGTGCCCATTTGCCGATTCTCTTAGTTGTGCAAGCTGCTGAGCGTGGGTTTCCTCAGCCGAAAGCTTCTCAGCTTCCAAAAGAGAGGCCTGCTCCCGCAGGCGCTTCAAATCCCTCGATAAAAAATTTCCTCGCCTGTAGTTATCAGTCAACTCAGACAGCATCTGAAAAGAAAAGAAGAGAAAAACAGAAGTCAGGAAACACGCTAAACAAAAATACATAAGTACAGCGAGAGGCTCACCAGAGAATGGCAGTTGAAAAAGAATTCCATTTTCTTGTTGCAGGATCCCTTCTTCATCTGCTCCCAACTCTCACCAACATAGATATCGTTATTCATTATATAAGAACAAATCTCAGCAGCCGTAAAATCCGAGAGGGAGACAAACTCATCCCCCTCACCAGCCTCAGCTGGATCAATGGGAGGAGCTCCGTGAGCAACGCCAGAACCAGATGTAGAAGCCCTATCATGTCTGGACGACCCCGGTTTATCAGTTGGCCCTTGTCGACCAGGTGACCCAGGTTGACCAACAAAAGAGGTATTCGGTTTGTCCGCAGCTACCGGATGAGGAGTTGCACTGGTTGGGGGAATGGCAGAAGCACCAAAACTACTTACCCCCTTCGGGAAGGGAGATTCCACCAAATCTGGTCCCTCAACAGAAGCCTTAGGGACAGTTGTCTCAGCAGAAGGAACCTCGGCGAGCACAGGTTCTTCAGCGACCTCCTCATCTGAAGAAACCACGTATTGCACGACCCTTGACGCCCGCTTTACAGGTCGGGCAGTGTGGTCAAGCGTGCCCTCTGCCGGACGCTTACCTCTACCAGTTCTGGGGGTTAGGTCGCTTGAAGGATCCGGGGGAGTCTCGGGGACATCCGCATCAAAAGAAGGGATCTCACTAGCCACCCCCGAAACCCCCACTTTCTCTTTTCCCTTACGGCTAGGAGCTGTCGCAGTAGTACTCGCAGCCACAGTAGCAGTAGTAGCAGTAGTAGCAGTAGCAGCAGGGGTACTCGCAGCAGCCCCCGGACGAACAGGAGATGGCCTCAACTCGACCCGCCCCCCATCGACATCGCCAGTTTCCTTATCATCTGAAGGGTCACCGCCATCCGGGCTAGCGACACCTTCCTTGGCCAAACCAGAGGCGTGTCTCTTGCTGGCAGCCTCAGAATTTTTTACCGCCCGAGCTTGCAGATCACAAACTCTGTCAAAATCATATACTGCAGAAACCTACCAAACGTTAGCGAATGGACACAAGAAAACTATAAAGAAAGCAAGTAAAACTTACGGCGAGGAAGTCTGGCTGGTAGACGAGGGAACAGCCCTTGTTCGATCATTTTATCCTCGTCCAGAAGAAATGATCAGCCCCTTTCATCCAGAGGGAGGACGGCTACAGCAGCGAGGTGAGATACCTCCGCATCCAACAAAACAGGGACAGCTTTTGACTAGGCATCAGGAGAAGTAAAATGCCTAGGAACTTTCTTCGCTGCAAGACTTAGGCAACCACTTGCGGACACGTTTCTACCCCATTCGCCGCCGATAAAAAACCAGCTGTTTTTCCATCTTTTGTTTGAAGAAGGAAAGCCCCAAATAAAGCCTTTCTTCTTCTCATCGTTGGAAACCTCCACTTGCCCAGGGTTCGACACACCCTCTGGAATCCAGTTCTCCACAGGCGAAGAAAGCAGAAAATATATCCCACTATTGCCAGCCTGCCTCAAAGTATAGAAATGGCGAATCTCGCGGGGCGTAGGGGATCCATAGCCTTTCAACTTCCACATTAAACCCAAACACATGAGGATCCTATAGCTATTCGGGGCAAGTTGAGCAGGTGCAATTTTTGCCTCCGCAAGGAACCGAGCAATAAAAGGTTGCAGAGGAAGGGTGATCCCGTAGCTAAGCATGGCGCCATAAATGGCAACTGCGTTCTCAGGAGGATTCCACGCTGCTCGGCTACCAGGTAGTATCAAAGTCACAGAGTCTGGGATCCCAAAGCGACTCTTGAACTTGCTGAGCTCCGCCTCGCCAACCACGTTGACTTCAGTATCAAAGGAGCACGGGCGATCAAACGAAAAATTCAGCCTGTCCCGTTGATGGTTATCAACATCTGAATCAACGGTCGTTTGGGCATCCAAAAGGGATCCACGAGGAGCCCTAGAAGCACGTCGTCTGCTTCCGCTTGGCTTAGAAGATCTCGACATCGTGGGAGAATCACTGTTAGAAGACGGAGGAGAGATATTAGGTATAAAAGCATCCTCAAAGGACGGAACATAAACAGAAATTGGCACCGGAGAACCCGGATGAAAATTACGAATCAGAGATTTGATTTTGTCCGCAGTACTTTTATCACCAAGCTCCATGGCTTGCATCATCCGATTAAAAAGAGAAGAACGTAAAGAAGGGTCCATGAGAACTCACCAGAAAACCCTAGATTCACGAAGGATACGCAGAGAAGCGAGAATAGTCGATTCTGGTGAAACCGTCCGGTAATAAAAAACACAGGGAAAGGACTGTAGCAAGTACTCGAAGAAATGAGGCAGATAAAAACGAGGAATCAAACTGTTCTTTTCTGCTCTGAAAAAATGGTGGGGAAATAAATGAAAGAGTGAAGTGGAGAAAAGGAAACGATCGGGCCTTAAAAAGAGGGAACTTTGAAATTAAAAAAAAAATCAAGTGCAATGATGCACAATTAATGAGAATGACGGCCAGTCACCAAAACCGCGATAGTCACCGCCAAACAAATGACATGTGGCGTCTCGGGGACAACCAAGCAGTCAGAATGTCTTTTCACCTGTTAAACAAGTGGAAGCGCCAGAAGTTGTGTGGCTCAAATTGAAAGCTTGCACCAGAAGAATCAATTAATAAATACAGCGCGTGGTAAAAAGAAAAAGGAGGAGTTATTACAAAGTGTTCCAAAAATCTTGTAAGCATAAATATAAATACTGCTCGCAAAAGCAAACGAAGTGGGAAGAAAAAGTCATTCGCTCAGCTCGAAGTATTTATGGGGGTATTGTTGTGTGTATAAATTCGCCAACCTGACACGTCAACAAAAGAGCCAATGAAAGACTGCCACGTCACTCATTGACCGGGTCAAGGGAGGAAGTTTGACAAGTCAGAATGCTAAAATAGCTCAAAGACAAAGGGAGTCAAAGATATGGTCGCCGAAGCTAGAGACCTACTCGCCGAATGCAAAAATGTGCTCGCCAAATATACGATACCCAGAAAGTAAAGATACTCGTTGGACCAATACACTGGGCCCGAACCGACTCGGCAGAAACGCAGAAATAAACCCTAAACTTCTAGAAGACCCAGGACAACGAGAAATCATAAAAAGAAAGTAGACCTGACCCGTGACAGAAAAGGGTACTAGTATGAACCAAAGAGGGAAACTTTCCATCCACATGACTAAAAACAAGGGGAAACCCTAAATAAACATGTATAAATAGAACCACCTATCCCATGAGGAGGGGGTTCAGAAATCAAAAAAGGAGAGAGCAATTGTAAGAGAGATCTAAGTGTATAACAAAGCAAACCGAGTATTATTTTTCTGCCCTCAGGGGCGCTGTGGTTTTTCCCATTCAAGGGTTTTCCACGTAAAATTTATCTTTTGCATGCGTTCTTAATTTTCTTGTTTTATATTAAATTGATATAATTGTTGAGTGCGTGGCAATCCAAATTTCACCGTCAACAATGATGAATAATTTATATTTTCATTATTATTTTTTACTTTCTTTAATAAATTATTTTTATATGATTTTATTCTTCAACTAAATTTTAACAACCTATTTTTATAACATTTTTAATTTTCTATCACTACAAAAAAAAATGTCTATTAGCGATCAACTATTTTCGATGGTCATAATTACCGTCAGTGATTTAGTCTTTTTCGATGGGCATTTCAACACTATCGAAAATGATGAAAAAAGTAATACCACATTTTCGACGGTAAAAGGCCGTCGAAAATAGTTGAATAAACTATTGAAAATGACCCACATTTTGGACAACACTATTTGTACCATTGAAAATGACACATTTTCGAAAGCATTATTTGTACCGTCGAAAATGACCCACATTTTGGATAGCACTATTTGCATTGTCGAAAATGACCCACATTAAAGATATATTTAATTTTTGATCTTTTAGGGAAACCAAATGCAAACTTGTTTTTGAGTAAAGTATTTAAACGATACTAGTTTCAAGTGTATGAAACTAGTGCATTTGAAAAATCATACTAGATTTACATGTATGAAACTAATGCATTTGTAAAACAATAATAGTTTCACGTGTATGAAACATTTGTAAAAAAAAAAAAAAACATACTAGTTTTACGTGTATGAAACTAGTACATTAGTAAAACCATATTAATTTCGCGTGTATGAAACTAGTGCATTTGTAAAACAATACCAGTTTCACGTGTATGAAACTTGTATAACAATACCGGTTTCACGTGTATGAAACTAGTGCATTTGTAAAACAATAATAGTTTCACGTGTATGAAACTAGTGTATTTATTAAAAAAAAAAAAATACTAGTTTTACGTGTATGAAACTAGTACATTTGTAAAACCATACTAGTTTCACGTGTTTGAAACTAGTGCATTTGTAAAACAATACTAGTTTCACATGTATGAAACTAGTGCATTTGTAAACCATACTAGTTTCACGTATATAAAATTAGTGCATTTATGAAACAATACTAGTTTCACGTGTATGAAACCAATGCATTTGTAAAACAATACCAGTTTTACGTGTATGAAACAAGTGCATTTGTAAAATAATACCAGTTTCACGTGTATAAAACGAGTGCATTTGTAAAACCATACTAGTTTCATGTGTATGAAACTAGTGCATTTGTAAAACAATATACCAGTTTCACATGTATGAAACTTGTATAACAATACCAATTTCACATGTATGAAACTAGTGCACTTGTAAAACAGTACTAGTTTCACATGTATGAAACTAGTGCATTTGTAAAACCATAACAGTTTCACATATATGAAACTAGTACATTTGTAAAACAATATTACTTTCACATGTATGAAACTACTACATTTGTAAAACAATACTTGTTTCATGTATATGAAACTAGTATATTTGTAAAACAATATTAATTTCACATGTATCGAACTAATACATTTGTAAAACAATCATAGGGTCCAAAACATTAATATGTTATTGCTGTAGGTATAAATTTGCCAAACAGACACGTCATCAAAGGAGTCAATAAATGCTGAAAAATAAGTTGCCACGTCACTCGTTGACCGGGTCAAGGGAGAAAATGTGGCCAGATAGTATGTCAACGTCTAAGTCAATAAAGTCAAAGGTGTGGTCGCCAGAGCTAGATATATACTCGCCAAAGGTAGAAACGTGGTTGCCGAAGGGTAATACCCAGGAGTGGAGGTGTTCGCTGCATTAGCGTACTGGGCCCAAACCGACTCGGCAGAAACACAAAAATAAACCCTAACTTCCAAAAGACCCATGGCAATGAGGAATCATAAAAAGAGAGGGAGATAAAGCATATCCGGATCCGTGACAACATGGGAATCCTAGTACGAATCAAAGGGGGAATCATACCACCAACACGGCTAAAAACAAGGGGAAACCTTAATTATCATGTATAAATAGAACAATCTATCCCATGAAGAAGGGGTTCGAAAACTGAGAGAAGAGAGCAATTGTATGAGAGATCTGAGTGTGTAACAAAACAATAAGCCTGGTATTATCTTTCTGCCTTCTAGGGCGCCGTGGTTTTTTCTCATTCAAGGGTTTTCCACGTAAAATCTGTCTCTTGTATGCATTGATTATTTTCTCGTTTTACCTTGAGTTGATATAATTGTTGAGTGCATGGTAATCCAAATTTCACCGTCAACAGTTATATTGCTATTATTTAAGTATTTTGTTATTTTTTTTCTTTTGCTATTATTATTTTAATGTCTAGGTTATTGTATTTTTCATTTGGAAGTTTTAATGTCATTATGTATCATTTTTATTTTATTGCTAACTTATAATTATTAATATGCCAATAATATAAATTAAGTACAGTAAGAATAAGTAAATTTCACCAAACGCAGGATAAGGACTAAAATTGTTCAATCCCAAGCAAATCTGGTGCGCCAAACAGGGCCTAAAAGTTTTCCTTAATGATAATAAATTGAGGGTTCGATTTGAGTACAAACTTGAGTTTTTCGTTGTTGTTTGCATGTTATATTTCAAAAAAGTTTTTAAATTCAAAAGATTTTTTGAGATTGTTTGATCGAAACACTTTAAAATCCTTCTAACTATAATATGATATTTTTACCCTTCTGAATGAGCTCTCGAGCATTTATTTATTTGTTTTTAAAAATATATATATATATATATATATATATATATATATATTGGTTACAACATTTTAACATCTCCTCTAACTATAATATCACATTTGAACTTTATCTGGTGTATATTTTTGCAATAGAAGTAATAATTGATATTTATCACCATCCAATGTGGCTTGATGATAAAGAGTTCTTATATAGTCTGAAAATATCCCATATTCAAGTCGATATTTATGAGTTCCATACCAATCAAGAAATGATTGAATAGAACTTGCAATTGCAATGGCCAAAAATCCCGTCTTCCATGGTCGAAGTACAAAACACATTGCAATCAAGTATCACTTCCTACAAGAAGCTGAAGCGAACAAAGAAATTAAACTCGAGTATTGCAGAATTGAAGAACAATTAGCAAACATTTTCACTAAGGCATTGCCGAAAGCAAGGTTCGAACTACTTCGAAGCTTGTTAGGAGTCACCAAAATGTGCATCAAGGAGGAGTGTTGAAGTCTGCTGCACATTCTAGAAGGTAACCAGAAGTTCAAGACAATTGAGTCTGCTGCACATTCTAGAAGGTAACTAGAAGTTCAAGACAATTCTAACATAATCCGTTCTTAGGCAATTATGTAAAAAATAATAATATTTTTTATTAGATATAACTTAGTTGCTGGAAGCTTCAAGAAATTAGAATTGTATTAGTGTTTCACCGACATAAAGAGCCTATAAAATAGGCTTCAAAGTTTGTAATTTGAATAACTTGAAAAACAGAGAGCTCACATACTTTAATAAAAAACAGAGGAGATAATAAAGCTCCTTACTTTCCACAACCAATTCTTCAACAAAATCCTTGTCTTCTTGTGTCCATTGTGTTTCAACTATCTACTAATACTAACATGAACAATAGCATTGGATTTTTCAATTGAACAATGTTGTGTTACTTCAACCTCAGTACATTCTTGCTGTTGCTATATCAATTGAACAATGGTTTTTTTTTTTTTTTTTTTTTTTTTTTTGTGCTGTTTGCTAGTGTATCATTCTTATATCAATTTTGTGATAAGCTCAAGGACATGGATTCTATGTTGAGTTGAACTTTTATGTGATTGATATTTAAAAGATATGAAAAATGGTGGAAGTGGCCTCAATCTTTGCTCTCTAGGAATGGGTTATAGTCACTTTATCACCACGTCATATAAACATTATTCATAGTTTCCTACGACAAAATACTAATCATTTTGAGATAGTTTTTTCATTTTTGATCGGACATGTATGAATCAACCGTTACAAACATTAACCGAATAATTATTCCTGTAATCATTCTTACATGCCTAAATCAACCACTATAACTATGATCCAAATAGTAATTACTTTTGTAATTGGAGATTGTCTGTATAAACTTATCTTCTTTTTATGATATGAGAGTCATAGAGTAGTAGTAGTATATTGTCACCGTTTTAAAATAAAAACATTTCATATCTCAATTCTGAAATTAAGTAAGAAACATAAATACATTTAAGAAAGTACTATACATATAAGACAAACAAGTCAGAAAACAAAACAACATAAGATATTTTGTCTGGAAATAAAAAGTCTTTCAGGATCACATGATGATGGTTGTACACTTGAGAAAAAATACTTCACAGAAGTTTCAGTTTCCAAACTCTCTCTGATTCGATCTTACTGTTTCAGGTAAACACACTTCTCTGTCTACTCTACAGTCTACACTCAATTCTATTAGTGTTAAATTGAATCAAAATTGTATCTTTTTGAAGGTAACACACCAGCAGTGTTTGTGGTATATGTATGTATGTATCTATGACACATATGCACATGTACAAAGATGTTGTGAGAGTTAAAAAAATAGTGGGTTTTGTGAAATTTAGTGTTAATTAGTTAATAGATATACACTTTGGTACATATGAAGCTATTTTATGATCCGTAGATGAAAATGTTTTAGTTGTTTGGTAGAATTTTTTGTCACATGCTAATTTGGGGCTAAATCATGAATTGTTCTTTCATGATAGCTCCCAAATGTTTCTTTTGGGTAATTCATGATTGAATTACTTGTGAAAACGTTGTACTGATGTTGATATTTCCAGGTCAAATGGCCGCAGAACCAGTGAATGTGAGTGAGTTCCAGGAATTAGCTAGGCTAGCTCTACCAAAAATGTACTATGATTTCTACTCTGGAGGAGCTGAGGATCAGCATACTCTGAGAGAGAATGTGGAAGCCTTTCGTAGAATCACGTAATGTCTCAAATTAGTAAATAATTAATGTAGAACTAGAAATCATTTTACAACATTTTTACCAAATTGGATTTTTATGGTTTCTCAGGTTTCGGCCTAGAATTCTTATTGATGTGAGTAGAGTAGATTTATCAACTAGTATTCTTGGTTACAATATCTCCGCGCCTATCATTGTTGCTCCAACATCTTTGCATCAACTGGCACACCCACAAGGTCTTTTTCGTTCTTGAAGAGTTTTCGATTAATATTTAGTCCGAATTCTGATATGACAAGCTGTTTGTGTGTATTTCCAGGAGAGGTTGCCACAGCCAAAGCGGCAGCTACTTGTAACACTATAATGGTATTCGTGTTCATAGATAATAAATCGATTTTGTTACCTTTAAGTCCTTATAATGAGGTAGTTATTAATATTTTTGCTTTTTCGAATTCTATTCCAGGTTTTATCCTTCTCATCTAGCTGCACTATAGAAGAGGTTGCTACCAGCTGCAATGCTGTTCGGTTCTATCAATTATATGTATTGGTCTTTCTTGAGCTCCTTAAATTTCAGTTAGCAAATGTCACTGCTCGGAATATAACAGCAGTTTGTTTTCCTTTTCACGAATAGATATACAAGAGGCGAGATATAGCAGCTACTCTGGTGCAGAGAGCCGAAAAGAATGGATTTAAGGCTATCGTTCTCACTGCTGATAATCCAAGACTTGGTCGAAGGGAGGCAGACATAAAGAACAAGTGAATTACCATCTCTTACTCTTTCGTTCTCTTTTCGAATACTTAGATTAAGCGTTTATAGAATGAAGATCATACAAAAATGTTATTGTCTAATATTATTTGACTCACTATGTCTCTGAATCTGATATAATAACTTGTCCAGAATGATTTCACCACAGCGGAAGAACTTAGACGGCCTATTTTCAACCAAAGTCACATCCGTGAGTGGAATTGTTTTATTTCAATGATGCTTCAAAAGGTTTTTTCGGTTCAAATCCTGCATTTGCTTGTTCTGATGCTCAGCATTTCTACTATTTTTAGTCATTATGTGAAGTGTTGTTATCAACCTGCTTTGGATTTCGTTAGATTCATTACAGTATTTAATGAGACTTTTGCAGGATGGAGGTTCAAATTTGGACTCCTTTGTCAAAGAAACCATGGATCCTTCCTTGTCTTGGAAGGTATAAATCTGTAAAGTATCAATTATACCACTACATATAGACAAGTGAATTATCGTAATCATATTGCTTAATTGATCATCTCAATTTTCTCGGTAAAGTTTAAGTCTTAGGATCGTCAAGTAGATTTACGCTAAACCATGGTTATCTCAAATTTCTCTGGGTGGTTTTTGTAGGATATAGAATGGTTAAGATCTATCACAAAGTTGCCAATTCTGATCAAGGGGGTGCTCACTTGTGAAGATGGTAAGATAAAGCTCCGTCTAATGAATAATTTTCGTCAAATTTGTTATTGTTGATCTAACTATTGAATCGTGTTTATTTCCGATACTCAAATTTCACCATAAATGTTCTTCCTTTTTAGAGTTCATAATCGAAGATACTCTCACTTGATTCATTTTATAGCCCTTGTAGTGCTTTTAACAATTTATCAAACTTACCAACCTTGACTCTGTGATGATTTTTGTTTGTTTTCACCCTACTTATTCCATGGTCGAATAAGGTTGTTTAACACTTGATATTCTACAATTTGCAGCAATAAAAGCTGTGCAAGTAGGTCTCGATGGGATTATCGTCTCCAATCATGGAGCTCGGCAGCTAGATTACTCTCCTGCCACAATTTCTGTTCTCGAAGAGGTGACTGTCAGATTTACAATGTAATCACACTTCAGTTTCATATCCAAATCATTTCTAGTCACTTGTGCAAGTATGCAAATCATCGCAAAATTGCAATAGAATAAAATGTGTTAAATATATGTAACTCATCAAGTTACTTTATCATTTTGTAGCATGTTTTCAACACATTCTTTTTACTTGTTCCCTGTTCATTTCTACCAATACTCCGTTGAAGAATGTGATTGCTGCTGCTGATTTTACAAAAATGTTGTGATTGATAAACAGACTGTATATCGAACTTTGTAAAGATGGTTTTAGATGTTATATAATTAGTTTGAGGAAACTATACCGTTTCATTTTATACCCGTGAACACTGAGCTTGCAGGTGGTTCAAGCTGTCGAAGGGAGAGTTCCTGTTCTCATGGATGGAGGAATCCGGCGAGGAACGGATGTTTTCAAGGCATTGGCCCTCGGTGCACAAGCTGTTCTTGTAAACTCAACACAACTCACCCTTCAAGTTTATTATAAGCTTAAATTGTTGAGTTGAATGGTTACTTAATATGTGCTAGTACCATGTGACAAGTCTGTCAAGCATTTTGAGTTTTGAGTTTAGCGGTTATTACTTCACAAAGTTCTGATTCATGTTAATGCAGGTCGGGAGGCCAGTGATCTATGGCCTGGCTGCTAAGGGGGAATATGGGGTGAGACGGGTCCTTGAAATGCTGAAGGATGAGTTTGAGCTAACGATGGCACTTTCAGGCTGTTCAAGCATAAAGGATATTACTAGACGCCACGTGAGAACAGAGCATGAGAGACTCCTCTCCATGATATAATGTTATTTATGATGGAGAAATATCTATGTATATATGGATATGAATAAGAGTATTAAGACAACGAACAAGCAAGCAATTCAAACAATGAAAGTTTGGAGAATTGTGGATCATTTGCTAACACTTTTTTATCTACCTATATAAACAAATCTCTCAATGCAGCTAACAAAATGGATTACTACAACATGTGGGGAACTTCTTGTTATATTGTGTAGACACATTTCAAGTCAAAACTTTAAGAAAGGAGAAGAAAAAGTAATATATGACAAGATAGTAATTTAAGAATTCAATTTTCCTCCAAGAACAAACCTTGACAGTAAGAGGACATTTTATTAAATCAAAACAAAGGAAATTTTTACAGTCATACCTCTCCTATCCATTATAAAAAGATAACAGAAACAAGAAAACAAACATATTATTAAGAGTACATGCATGCACATGTAGTTCAAATATATACAATGCTCCTTTTGTGTTTCCAATGGTGACAAAGTTTCATATCAGCCAAGTTATCAGCAACTGTTGTTTCCTTGATCCCTACTAAATATATGTGAAGCACCAAACTTTGTGTTCTTCTGAGTATAGACACAATTCTGCCAGAGAGTTCGAATCTGTCAAGTACGCTGAGAAAAATTCTGTGAATGAAAACTGCAATCAATACCAATGAAGAATATATCTTTAACATAAACTAATTTGTGGTGGACAAATGAAAAAGGATCGAACCTCATTCTGCCAAGCTTGTTTTTCAAGAAATGAAGACATGGCATGATTTTACAATCCTCCCACCTTGTATTAATCTCATAATTCCACTCTTCCCATTTTTTCCATTTTCTGAAATTCAAGAGATTTCAACTTGGAAAGGCAAATATTGATATACTGTCACTACTTTCTAGTCCCAAAAATTCATCACCCACTCGTTTCACGCTTAAAGTTGGTGCCCGCAATGGTTTAATGACATGAACTTGAGCTTGGTTAATGACATTGTCCAGTTGGATTATTGTTGCCTCTGTTGATTTGGATGTGGTTGTATGGCTTCAAGAACTACTTCATCCTTTTTATTTATACAAATCAAGGAGGTTTATTTTATTCCCAAGTCCTGCTCTATAAAATTCACCCACATTTTTCACATTTCCCAACATTTTTATCTTCAGTGACCCCCCAAGTTTTTTCAAGTTTTGCAGACACTGAAGAGTGCTTGCTCTGCCATTATTGCCAGCACGGCAGCACCACTCACAACGAATTCGTGTAAAGTCTGAAAACAAGTTAATCTCTCAATTCCTTTTGGCATGTAACTTAAAGAAATTGTCTCATTATTCACTAGATTCCTCATATTGATCAACTTCCACATCCCTTGAGGTAGCTAGTTTCTTGAGATTGGTACATGCATGAATTCAGCTCTAAAGCTTGCAAATTATATAAATCACACAACGTTTCAGCCAACTCCTTGATTTTTGTGTTCTTCGACAAGTTAAAATATCTCAAATGAATCAATCTTTCGGGAATTTCTATGATTAATTTACACCATAGGCTATCAAGGTTGCTCAAATCCAATGTCCTTAGACATATATGTCAAATAATCAAATAACTTGGATAGATCTATGTCAACAATAAAACCGCCCCTAGGCTCAACCACAAGACTCCGCAACTTTGTTCCATTATATAAAGAAATTGGAAAAGGGTTGTGATCTCTTTCCATCACTGTCATCAAATGTTGAACCTTTTTAAGAGGAAGCTCAAATTGACACTTTTCAAAACCATCAAGCTATAAAATGAAACATTCATTCTTTGTAAAAAATTGAGCAAATTCATGTAGCATATATATCATGCATCTAGCACCTCACTGTACTACCATCATATTCATCTCTCTGAAAATCTTGAAAGTAAGAGAGCTTTGCTAAGAGTCTAAGACTATCTCCAACCCCCCCGCCATTCTTTGCGGCATCTCCAATTTGCAGCAAAAAAACCCTCCAACGCAGTGCCATTCTTTGCGGCATCTGTATGTAGATGAACACTGTCATGCAATATATTGTGCGATACCGTTCATTTTGGGCAAAAATGGGTCCTATTTTCTTTTTTTTTTGTATCCCTCAACTTTTATAAAATCACACTTTAACCCTATATATTAAAATCTATGCTGATTATATCCTTTATTTAAAGGTTTTGTTTAATCACAGTTTTACACTTAATCAATTAAATTTATTCCAATTTGGTCCTTTTTATTACTTAATGATTTTGTTTTGATTTAATTATTATTGATATTAACATTTATAATAAACTAAAATGAAGTATATACTTATAAAAAAAAAAAAAAAATTAATGCATTTTTTTTTTAAATAAATCAATTAATTCAAAACAGAGGAAATTAAAGCAAAATACATTAATTAATAAAAACATTAAAAATGAAATACAAACTTTATAGTGATAAAATAAATTACCACTAATTTTAAGACACTAAAATTAAGGAAAAATACAACATAAATTACAATAAAGATTTAGCAGTCTAGAAGACCAAGAATTCCTAGCTCGACATAGAGAAACAAGGGATAAAAAGGCTTACATTGCACTCTGAAATGCCTTATTAGATCATTTGTGGGATGAATATACTAATTCAGATAATTAGATGATGATCAATATGTACTTTTATTTTTATACTTTTTCTTTTTTATTTTATGAAATTTAATGTTTAAGTTATTTTAATAATAAATGCAATATTTTACTAATTAAATTTAATTTCTTTTAATGTATTAATTTCATAATTTCTTATCGTATTACAATATTATGTTAATTATGGGATGAAATGTTAATTGTGGAGAAATATTAAAAAAAAAAGGGGGGGGGGGGGGGGGGGGGGGGGGGGGGGGGGGGGGGGGGGGGGTGGAAGAAAGGAAATATTGAAGGGAATGTTCTTTTTAGTGTAAAATTTGGTACAGTGGATTGGAGATGAAATAGTGAAATAATATGAAAGTTACACTATTTTATATTCAGGTTGGAGATGCCCTAACCCTGCACTGTCTTAGAGTAAAACTCCCCTCCAACCCAGCTCTATCTTCTGCGTTTTTTTTTTGCTTCAAGGAACAGTGTCGCACAATATCAAGCATGACACTATTCATTTTGTGCAAAAAAAACGCCTTATTTCCTTTTCTTTTTTTTCTTTTTTTTCAATCCCTCAACTTTGGATTTTCCACAGCTCTTTAGTCAATGGCTCATGGGATACATATCTTATCTCATCAACGAAATCAGTGAGGCCAGAAATTTCAATGAATCTCTCTGATGAAGCCTAGAAAACAAATGACTTCATTGATGCAAAAAAATTGACTGATCTTCGCGATAGCAAACCCCAGAGTTTTGATGAATTTATCAATCTTCAAATATTGAATGGTTTCCTGAACGGCACATTGAAAACGGTTGTGGACTTTATGGATCCTGGTTGGACGTCCCTTGAGGCAATATCGAACCAAGTTGTGTCCCGAGACATAGCCGCACCACCTGCGAAACAGGAAAGGTGTAGCTAAAACCTCTTGGTTCTGACTTTGATACCACCGTGGCTTCTTGAAAATGAGAAACCAGCTGAGAACAGAAGCTACGCTGGACTTGATCTTTCGAAGTAACTTGGAGTCATTACTTGAAATCCTGAGAGCAGCGAAAGTCCAATCGGAGAAAATGAGCATGAAGAAAGCTACACGGTATCCAGGCCTATTGCGCCCCTGAACAAGGCGTATGTAATCTTGACATCGAAATGGTAAAAATTGTTCTTCTTCACCTTGAAATGGAACAGCGAAAAGGCTGCCACAACTAAACTGAATGATACGAACCGGTTAATATATCCTGTAACAGAGTGAACTACCTGGATCTTGGTATAGAAAACTTCACATATGAAGTTGAGTTCAACTTCAATCACCTCAAGGCATCTTCCTGACGTAGCTTTCCGAAAAATTCCCAGCTCTCGTCCCGCTCATGGAAGTTGAAGATGAGATCGACAATCAGCCCTTTAAAGATTTCGAAGTAACGATGAGCCTGTTGTACCACCTCCAGGTTATTCAATTCTGTTGGTCCGGAAGCTTCACTTTTTACGGAACACTACAAGAAAAAGATGTTTTATGACATTTATTTATGATGGTTTTTTTTAACCATCAATCAAGTGTGATGGTTTTTAAGAACTTAATGGTTTTTAAAAAGTGTCAAGTCTTGATGATGCTCCTAGATAATATCATTAAATGTTGATGGTTTTTAAAAACCATCAAGAAGTGTTGATGTTTAAAAACCATCGAGAACCGTTGATATTTAAAAACCGTCAAGAAATATTGATGTTTAAAAACCATCAAAAAGAGTTAATATCTTTTTGATATTAAAATCCATTTCTAAATTCCATAACCAAAATAGTTTTAAAAAAAAAATTAATAGTAAACATGACAGAAAAAATAAGATTTATTATTTATATATTCACTAAAAAAAAATTAAAAAAAAAATTAAACAATTGGTTAAATGTCTACAATTTTTTCCCTCACATAAAAACTCAAAAACCTATTACTTATCTTTTTAACTCTCATCAAACCTAGCCGCCTCCAAATGGTTCTCAAACCTAATACTTATCTTTTTTTTCGTCTTTACAACTATAAGTCCAAAGTTTTTCATCTCTTCGAAAGAGACATGGCTGTCCATAAGGTTCTCGGTGGTGAAAAACGTAGGTTTGTTCTTTATTTTCTTGAATTATTTTTTTCTTACTTTTTTTGATTTTGATCTATGATTTTTTTTTTTTCATTTAAGATGTTGTTTTATTGTGTGATTGCTTATGGAGAATGTATATACTTTGAATCAAATATCTAGATAGATCTGGCTTGTTAGTTAATCGAATCGAACATCTTGTTTTTCTTTCTTTATTAAAGTTCACTTTTTTTAATCATGTTTAATTAAGGTTTGAGTGAAAATTGTCCTGGGTTCCAGAATTTTCTTGTCAAAACTGGTTTGAATATAAGACAATTTATTGTCAATTCTCTTTAGATTTTAGAAATTGGAGACACCAAATTAATTATTTTTTTTTTCCAGGTAAAGTTCGATAATAATTCTCTCATTATGGCAAGATTGAACCAATGACCACAATTACACATGGAAATTTTGCTACATTGGACAGCAAAAGGAAAAGAAATTTGGGAACAACATTGATGAATACAAGTTGACAGCTAATCTTGTATCCAAATTCTTTGTTTGGATCCAATGTACGTTTGTGTAAAATTTGTAAATATATTTCAATATATATTGTGTAAAAATTTGTCATTACTTGTATTATATATAAATTTTAATTGTTATAATAAAATATTTTTTATTTGTTCCTGTAATCCTTTTAATAATTTGGGATTCAATTTTAATATATTATATTTATTTACTACAATATTAATGTAATAATTGCTATTAAATTAATTATAATTTTTTTTTAAAAAATAAAATACTGTTTTTGATGGTTAAATACTGTCAAAATTTCATGATAGTTATAACCACCAATATTTATTGACATTTTTTTTAATGGATATTCACCGTCATTGGTTTAAGACGGTTAAAAAGCGTTAAGAAGTAATGACATTTTTTAAACTGTCTAGTGCATTTGTATAACAATACCAGTTTCACGTGTATGAAATTAGTGCATTTGTAAAACAATGTTAATTTCACGTGTATGAAACTAGTACATTTGTAAAATAATCATAGGTTCCAAAACATTAATATGTTATATTGCTATTATTTAAGGTTTTTGTTATTTTTTTTTCTTTTTGCTATCATTATTTTAATGTCTAGGTTATTGTATTTTTCATTTGGAAGTTTTAATGTCATTATGTTTCGTTTTTATTATATTGCTAACTTATAATTATTAATATGCCAATAATATTAAGTATGGTAAGAATAAGTAAATTTCACCAAATCTAGGATAAGGACTAAAATTGTCCAATCCCAAGCAAATCTGGTGCACCAAACAGAGCCTAAAAGTTTTCCTTGATGATAATAAATTGAGGGTTCGATTTGAGTTTTCCGTTGTTGTTTGTATGTTGTATTTCAAAAAAGTTTTTGAATTCAAATGATTTTTTGAGATTGTTTGATTGAAACACTTTAAAATCCTTTTAACTATAATATGATCGTTTTACCCTTCCAAATGAGCTCTCGAGCATTTATTTATTTGTTTTTTTTTTTTTTCAAAAAGAAAATATTGGTTACAACATTTTAACATCTTTTCTAACTATAATATCACATTTGAACTTTTAATATATGTATATTTTTGCAATAGAAGTAATAATTGATATCTATCACCGTCCAATGTGGCTTGATGATAAAGAGTTCTTATAAAGTGAAGTGTTTGAGGAAATCAAAACATAGAAGCTTCAACAAGAAGAATATGTATTGACTCAAATTCAACTAACATTTCCAAAATTTATGCAGATTTTAACCAACTGCCAAGTCAGCTTCCTGGCCTAACTAACTGAATCCAAAATCTCATTGACGTGGACATGTGAGGAGCTTACAACTGAGCCTAACGAGCTTGGAGATTGATTGGAACTATTTGTGATTGCTAAATTGGAGCCACATTGATCAAGGTTGAGCTTAAGGTATGGCATGTTGATCCTGAAAGATTCAATAACGCTTTCATTTACCTGCAAAGCACTACAACCTGATAAGTCCAGCTCTTCAAGTCTCGTAACTCCTTCCATTGCTGGCAGATTTCGTAACAATGTACAATTCTTTAGCAAGAGCTGACGAAGGTTTCTGAGGTTGGAAAGGGTTGGTAAATTTTCGACTTTGGTGTTCGAAAAGTTGAGGTAGCGAAGATACGTCAGATGTTGAAAGGATTCGTGGTTGATTTTAGCCAATTTAGGAGCATCGGAAACATCAAGTAACTCGAGGTTAGTAAGAGATGTGATGGATGGAAGTTCTACAAGTTCAGAACAACCACTCAAATTGAGTTCTGAGAGATTGCAAGGAATTGGAGGCAACTTGCTGATTTTAGTTTTTGAAAGATTAAGAACTTTGAGGTGATTCAGCTCCGCAATGGAATCCCTGAACATGAAGCTTCTAAACTGGCTTGTCCCCGAAAGATCAAGAATCAGGAGACTTGTTAACTGCTGCAATTTGGGAAGTTGACGTAAATTGTCTTGACAGCCTCTTAATAAGATCCGTGTCAAGTCTTTAAGTTCACCGAACACTGGTAACTTTCGAATTTTGGTATAAGAGAGGTTGATCAATTGAATTTTTGGAATTTTTGAAAAACCTGTGTCGTGGAAGTTCTCAAAGGACTCGGCACCAGAAAGATCAAGTATCTCAAGGTTAGCAAGTCCTATAAGGCTTTGCAGTTTTTTCAAGCGAGAGCATCGCCTTAGGATGAGCAAACGTAGTTGGATAAGTTTTGAAAGTGAAGGCAGTGATTCAATCTGTAGTCCAGATAGGTTTAGGCTTTGAAGTTGAGTCATCTCATCGAACAGATTCTCCGGCATTGACATTAAGGAACTGTCACCAGCTCTGCTGTCAGATACCTCCAAAACTCTCAATGTTTTAAGATTACTAATGTCTGTGGTGTCTTCCAACAGATCGCAGTTCCTCAAAACAAGAACATCCAGATCCTTCAATCCAGAAAAGGATGAGATCAGTGGTTTGTATCCAGAATTGAAAACACCAAGAAACTTGAGTCGTGACATGGAACTGAAGAATTCTTTGTGCACTTCTCGGTTGAGACGAGAACCATCAATCAATAATGTAGAGACATCCGTCACAATTTTAGGATTGCATAATGTTTTTATCATGCCATCTATATGTGTGACTCTCCCAAAACTTTCACCATTTTTGTACACACGAACTAGTCCCAGACTGGCTGTACCACCAAATCCACAAGGACGAGTATCAATCATATCCAATGCCGCTCCTTCTACAACAACAATATTATTGTCTTGCATCTTCAACATGGCACGATCCATGAGCTCCATTAGAACAAGATGTCCTGCCTGATATGCCTTCTCAATATGATCAAAGGGATCAAAATAACCTTCCATTATCCAATGAGTGATCAACTGGTTATAATGAACGCCACCATAATTGCGAACAAATTGCAAGCTATGCCAAAAGCACTTCTTCGTAACATCGCTTTGCATCATGTCGTATGCATAGTAAAGTAGCGGATTCACACCATCCTGGCATGGTTTCTCATAATAAACAGCTTTCTGTAAAGCACTTTTCAATGTATCATATCCGGAAATGTCATTGAAGGATCCTGCTACCACAGTGATCGCAGCAGGACAATGCATTCTTGTCTTTTCTTTTATAGCATCAGAGAACTGTATATTAAAATCAGGAATCTTGGAAACTCTCTGCTCACCAACTCTTTCCTTCAATAAAGACAATGAATCATCAGGGGACAGAGGCTCCAACTCGATCTGCTCTTGAATAGCATCCCCTCCCTCAGTTACACATCTATTAATTATAATCTTTAAATGCCTGTGGTTGATGGAAGAAAGCACCGGCAAAACATTTTGCTTGAATTCAATGTCATCCATGACATTTCCCTCACAATCAAGAACCAGCAACACAGGTTTTCTTTTATCCAGTTGTGCTTGTATCTTCAGCTTCAAGTTATCCGTAGTCTCCTCTTTGGTTTCCTGTTTAGCATTTTGATTTTCTTCTTCTTGTTCCCAGTTCACGGTATTCACCTTCAAGCCTTGTGCAATCTTGTCTAGTTGGCTGTTGTTGTCTTCATATTCCCACTCTTCAGGAATGGAACCGGAAGACAATTGATCGTAAATGGCCTTGTAAAGCGATTTCATGTCATAGTTTTTGGTCAGAGACATCCAAAGAGACTCAGAGCAGAAACCATCAATACTGGTGGACGTTGCACATTCAATTATCAATCTTGCCATCCAGGATGCTGTTCCCATCTCCATCCCAGCAAGAATGACTAGTGAATTGCTTTCATCTCTCAAAAGTTGTAGTATTTCCTGTTTATGTTCTTCCATTTTCTTTAGTTTCAATATTCCTGATTAAAAAAAAAAATCATAAGCAAAAAAAAAAAAAGGCTTCTGCATAAATAGCATTATGGTTCTGATGAATTAAGAGAATTACATAATTTCAATCAAACCATAAAATGACATTCTCTGAATTGAACTTCAGTTGATTCTCAACTCGATTAATTTATTGCAAAACAGCTAATAACTACTATAGAGAAGAATATAAGTCTAATTAATTACCATAATCTAATTAAAAAACTAGTATCATTCAATGTTCAAACATAATAGAAAACCAGGATTCCCTCCTAACCTAAGCTCTCCCTAAGAATTATTTTATGTATTTTATTATTTTTATAAAAAATAAATAAATGAAAGATTATGCATAGAGTGATCAACAAAGCAGTAAAAGAAGGTAAAGCTCTGGGTTTCCTTGAAGAGAATATATAAGGTGCAAAAATGAAGAGAAAATTTGGTAGACAATCTATGCCCTTTTTTTTTTTTTTTTTTTTTTTACATACAAAAGAAAATAAAACGATATATATAACGATATAAATTTTATGAGAAGTAACCTGTGCAGCAGCAGAGAGAGATACAAGAGAGGAAGTTATGAGAGAACTTGAGAGAACTGATATTAGAAAACGGATGCAGAGAAAGAGAAACATTTCAGATCTCAGACAAAAGACTTTAACAATTTTGATTCATAGTCAACTCATTCAGAAACTCACTTGATTCATGAACACGTGGCATGAATGATTGAGTTTAGGTGTGTGTATATACGGTGGCGGACATATTGAAGCATTTCTCATTCAGAAAATTAATTCAGAATTTGAGTGAAGGGGGAGATGATTGGAAATAAGGGTGGACGTTTAGTAGATCGATTCATTTTTTAATAAAACTGATAAAGTTCGGTTTTTGAAAATATGAACCGATCCAATAAAATTTACAAATGTCAACCGATAAAAAATCAATTGAATTGGACCGGTTCGGTTCGGTTTGATTTTTTCGATTTTGGTCTTACTGGGCCATATTTATGGGCTTTAATTAATACACATATTTTCATATTTTAATCCTTTTGGATCTTTGACCAAATTAAATTATGGGTTTTGAACAATTTGAAAATACTAGTTTAAAATAATATTTAACGAAAGAAACAAAGAAATATATATATATATATATTATGTGACACACTTTCATAGTTTTATAGTTTTATGGACTGTTGAACATTAAATTAGAGTTTTTTTTTTAATATATAAGTTGGATCTCGGTTCGGTTTTTTGGTTTGGGATAGTGAACCGGGAAACAAATCAATCCAATCGGTTTTCAAAAAAATGAACCAAATTGAACCGACCAACATTAAAAAAAACCAAAAAAAAAAAAAAATCAATTTGACCGTTTTCGGTTTGGTTTATTGGTTTTTTGCCCACCCCTAATTGAAACTCACAACTTCATATGTAGCCACGTAGGTGTGAGATGTATATTATCGGGAAGTAAACATAAATAATGTCATGTTGTGAAGAAATATAATATATATATATTTTTTCCTTTTATTATAGCGACATTTTCAATGAAATTACGCTCATAAATTACTTGGAAAATAAAGATAAAAAAAATGTCATGTTGCTACTTGCTACATATTGCACAACATGTTGCCAGTTACCAAATACTTTTTTTAATAATTTCTTTTTTCTTATTGTCTCTTTCGTTAATGACATTGGAGGATGAATCAATTAGATTATTAATATTTCATTAGCATGTGATGTTTAAGATATTTTATCAAATAAAAACTTTTTTTACCCAAAGAATTTAATTTTTCGATGACTTTGTCTTTGACTCGAGGCCATAGACCGTTAATGACTTCAAGAATCTAATCCAATTGTAAGTACATTTTTAAATTCAACTAGCAGTAAGAAAATGTAATATATATATATACGGTCCCGTTCCTATTAGTGCATCCTGATATAACAGTGTATACACTTGTCAAATCACTGTTATAAATGAGTGGCTCATATTCAATATCCTTATATAATTCTATCAGTGCGCACTGATATGACAACTCACTTGCACATTATTTAGGTTGAATTTTGGGTTAGTTTTGAATTTAGTTTTTAGTTTTGACAACTCACCCTGACTAATCCGGACTCACATCGGGTCGGCCCACTAAGGGGTAAAGTGCTCACAATATGTGTAACTCCGTTCACAAGGGGGGTTGAACCCATGACCTTGCTTAAGGGATAAGAGCGCCGAACCACTCACACCAACACATGATTGGTTACAGAGTATTACTTTGTTTGACAAAATGATTTGAGAAGCTTGAGAGAGCTTCAAGCTTCTCCAATTAACTAAACGAAATGACTCTAGTTTTATTCATAAGCAGTTCCACATTTATTCTTGTGGATTTTCTACTTTTTCGTTTTCATTAATTTCCCTGTACTCTTTTTTCTTAATTAATATTTTATTCTTAGATTCTTCATTGATCAGAACAGTCCTGAAATTTTTCGTGTGGATTCAGGATTGGCATAGGTGTTTTTATTTTATACCGGTACCAATTGGAGATCGCACATAAAAATTTCAGGGCCGAACTTTTTTATTATTATTATTATTTTTTTTTTGTTCTTAGGATGGTCTTTTGATCTTTTGTGCTTGCTTAAAAAAATTCATTTCTCAACTAATGTCTCACTTGTTTTTAATGCTTTGACAATGAAAAGAATTGGCAACCCATAATCGGGTTTAGATCTTCTCTAATGCTGATAGTTACAGACGATCAGCTTAGTAAAGAATCCCAATACCAATAATCACCAAAGTTTAGTCGGAAAAATCCTTACAAACAAAATTCTTGCTTAGACAATTTAAAACCTAGCTAGTATAAGTATGGGCAAGAAAGCGATTGTTGAATGATGAGAGCTATTTTTTTTTTTTTTTTTTTAATAAATAAAATCAAATTGGAAGAGTGTTGCATCATAAAGAGTATATATGGAGCATCCCAACTAAGGGGTCGTTTGTTTTTTTTTCACTTATAACTTAATGAATCTGAATCATAACTATTAAGTTGTTTTGTTTGTTTTTTTAAGTGGTCAAACAACTTAAAAATACCAAAAAACAACTTAAAATAAAAAGTAAAAAATTCTGACTTTTAACTTAATTGTAAATTATTGAATTGCATTAAATGCAATTCAAAATCTTTTCTTCCGATACTATCCTCCATATATAACATATATCCAATTTCATCATAATTATATATTGTATATAAATCTTTATTTTTATATATTGCTTATTTTAAATAGCTTTAAAAATACAAAAGAACCCTAATCACTTCTCATATTGGTGTTTAATATCAATAATTTATTATGATATTTGGGTGATGTATTTATATAGTATTTTTTTTAGAGTGTTTTGTATGAGTTTTCCTGTAGCCCCTTTTACTTTTTGAAAAAAAAATACTTTTCTTTTCTTAGTAAAAATAAAATTTGTTTGTAATAGAAGAAGAAGATCATGATCATAAGTGTTCATATATAATTATTATTTTTGTATTGTTTTTATTATATATTATATGTATAATTGTTTAACATGGGTATAGATATAAAATTACTTCTTTTCAGACAATTTTATTTTTAAAAAACAAACATGTTGACAGTACATTCAGATGTGAGGAAAAAAAAAAAAAAAACATGTCATTCAGATTCAGGTTTCATTCACTATTCAATCTTCAGTAAAATTCAGGACTATTCACTCTTCAGACAAAAAAACAAACGACCCCTAAGTTGGCACCCAATAAGACCTTAAATCATGTGCACGTAACTCTCCAAGCCTACCAATTTTGCTCTTCCTTGACCCTTATTAATTTGGAATTGATCTCCAAGACCAAAATGAGCCATCAACAACCAAACAAAAGTAATAAGCTCTCCTCCTTTACTAACTTGCTGTGCATGTGTTCTTGCACTGCAATTACAAGCAGCATATGACAACAATTCCACCCACATTTTGCTCAATAACTCCCATTTATCATCCAATTTTTTCAGCTCTTTAGCTAACATACTTGCATCAAACAACACTGATTTGCTTCTATCTCCTTTCACTGTTACAGGTTTAACATATGTATTCACATCTAGAATCTTCCCATAGGCTTCCTTTTCCCGGTTCCCTTCTAGACTCTTCCTTTTCAAGAATCTCTTGGCCTCTGCACCGTTATAGGAGGCTTTCATCATAAGCAACTTCAGTCACATAAGGCAACAATTTGTCACGATAAGGTTTCTCCTGCAGAATCCAATCACCTCTAGCTGAAGAAATCTTCTTGGCAGCTTCTGGTTCTGATGAGGAACGATCCAGCTTCCCGGATTTTTTAATCAGCTCATTAAATATGAATTTCCACAGCTCTTTAGTCAATGGCTCATGGGACACATATTTTATCTCATCAACAAAATCAGTAACGCCACCCATGGAATCAAGGCCTAAACAATGAACGATTTTGTCACGGATGAAGCCCAGAAAATGAATTACTTTGCCCCCGATCTGGCCTAAAAAGGGAATTCTGTTCGGTCGTTTTGTTGTTGACACGTTACTTAAATCATCGTTGATGAAACAGTTGTCGGCATTGTCGATCTGTTTGGAGGTTCTGTTTGGACGTCCCTTGATGCAATATCTTATCAAGTTGTGTCCTGAAACATATCCAGACCACCTGCGAAACAAGAAAGGTGTAGCTAGCACCTCGTGCTTGGGCTCGACAGAATGCTTCTGACATTCATACCACTTCGGCTTCTTGAAAATGAGAAACCAGCTGAGAAGAGAAGCTATGCGCGATTTGATCTTTTTACGTAATCTGGATTCATTGTTAGAAATCCGTAGAGCAGAAAATGTCCAATCAGAGAAAACGAGCATGAAGAAGGCTAAGGTATCCAGGCCTATTGCACCCCAGAACAAGATATAAGTAATTCTAACATCGAATTTATCATAATTATGCTTATTCACCTTGAAATTGAACAGCGAAAAAGCTGCAACAACCGAAACCAAAGGACATGAACCGCATAATATATCCTGTAACAGAATGCACAACCTGGATCTTGGTATAGAAAACTTCATAAATGAAGTTGAGTTCAACCTCAATTACTCTCAAGGCATCTTCAGGAAATAGCTTTTCAAAGAAATCGCGGCTCTCATCGCGCTCATGAAAGCTGAAGATTAGATCAACAATCAGCCCTTTGAAAATGTTGAAGTAGTAATGTGCCTGCTGTACCACCTCAAGATTATTTAATTCTTCCTTCTCCGCATTAGCTGCATCTCCAGCTTTGTATTCTTTGTCAGGCTCTTCTATTGTAATTATTTTCGCAGGAAGTCTTGCACCGACTTTCAAAGAGTATTCATCCATGAGCTTGGCATAGTTGGTTCCAGGATCAGGCTGTTTAAGCATGGAGTCTCTGAATCAATCCAAGCTTGCAAGATACAAAGCGCGAGTCCGCTCAAGATACTTGATAGTTCCTGAGAGAAACATGAGAATGTTGGAATAGCTATAGCTAGTTTTCAGGAAGTGATTGGAGGAAGAGATAAACAGCAGCAACTGCCTGGATTATGAATCCAAGCAAGTGCCAAAGCTCGTTGTCCTCCAGAGCAAACGCGGTTATAGTGTCTGGACCACCAAGATGTAACAAGAGAAATGGAGGCCAAAATGCTAACAGATCACTGTTCTCTGAAGGCGTAGAAGCGTCAGGAGTATTGCCTTGGCTGTTAGAGATGAGTCCAACCGCGAAATTAGCTGCCCAGTCGGCGAGCAAATAAACTGACCAGAGGAGCATGATGATCAGCTTATTCGCCGTGCCTTTGAGGAGCAAACAAAATTAAGAAGGTCTGCATTGAGAGACTGAACAGCATTACGCCACGGATATTCCATTCGTCCCATAATTTCTTGAATTTTGGAGGGATCGGATCAACCATTCTTCACTCTCTGTCAGGAAATTTTGAAGTTTCAGATTTTGAACAGATTGAAAGCAGTTGTGTTAGTGTGAATTGGATCATAAGAATACAATGAGCTGATGCACCTAGCTAGTATGAACAAATTATGAAGTCAATTAATGGTTTATATATATATATAATATATAATATATTAAATCATAAATAATTCCTATATTTTAGAATCCAAATAAATCGTATAAAATGATAATATTATATCGTAATTTCCAAAACGACAAATCGTCCTGCCGTTTCGACTTTTACTACTTAAAAAAAGCACAGAAAACGCAAGCTCCATCGAGTGGGGGTGCGCACGTTCTTAACCTGCGCACCACTGGCAGAGATAGAGAGAGAGAGAGACCTTGAACAAAAACCAGAGATCCACAGAGAGAGAGAGAGAGGAGCATCGAAGCTCAAACATGGCAGAAAACCAAACAGCAGAAGACGACGACGAAGAGGGATTCGGCGACTTCACTTTCGCAGCACCCGCTGCCGTACCACCTCAGACGAATATCAAAATCAACGGTGGCGGCCCTGATCTCTCATTCAACAATCTCAAAATCAACGGTGGTGGTAATTATGACGACGACGATGATGATTGGGGCGATTTCGTGACGTTCCCAACTGTGTCTCACAGCCAGTCAATGAAAGCAAAACCGTTTGATGATCCGTTTAGTTTCGTCTCGGATCCGGCACCCAACCCGGTTGAATCCAAGTGGGTGAACCAGGTGGAGCGTTTGCCGTTATCTTGTTTGGAGAAGTGGAAGAGGAGGAGGAGGAGGAGGAGGAGGAGGAGGAGAAAGTATCAGGTGTAGCGGGTCTACAAGTGTTCAGTGGTCCAGCTGAATTGAAGACAAATAAAGACGCGAAGCAGAAGAGAGGATCGGAGCTGAATGTCAGTGATTTGGTTTCGGATTTGTTGAAACAGAGCCAGCAGAGCAAGGCTTCAAATGGGTCGGGGTTTGAATTTGGAGAATTCGAGCTCGCGTGGGATGAATTTGGATTTAAATGGATTGAATTCGGATTTGAACGGGTTGAATTTGGATTTAAATGGATTGAAATCGGATTCGAATGGCTTGAATTGGGATAATTCGAGCTCGCGTGGGCCGAATTTGGATTTAAATGGATTGAACTGGATTCGAATGGGTTGAATTCAGTTTCGGATGGAGATTTCAGTTGGGAATTCAAAGGATCAGAGCCTAAATTAGCTGCTGGAGATTTCAATTTCAAGGTAATTCTGTTTGGTTGCTGAGAAAAAAAAATTGAGGAAATGACTAGAAAGTAAATTATTGATATTTATTTTATTGTTTTGGTTTCTGAATAATCATGACTTTGATTTAAATGTTTGCGTTAGAAGCATTTTTTTAATTAGCAACTAAAATATGACATTTTGAAGGTTACAAGTTTTGATTTTTTGATTTTGAATTTTTTATTTTTTCGAGTCTCTTGTATGTTTCTGGATGGTTTAATGATGATGCTAATATTACGAATTTGTGTGACCAGACTGATCACCTGGTGAAGGCTGGCAATGGGCCTGATTCGGATTTTAGTGTCTTTAATTTGGGTAGGAATGTGTTGGGTTCAGATTTGAATGGATTGAGTTCAAAGCCTAGTGGAGTGAATCAAATGACTTTGAACTTTAATGGAGTAGTTCTTGACACAAATGGATTGAGCTCAAATTTTAATGGAGTGAATCTGGATGCAAACCGATTGAGTTCAAACTTTAATGGAGTAAATGCGGATGCAAATGGCTCGTCTTTAGTTGATGACAATGAAAATTTTGGGGATGATGATGAGTGGGAATTCCAGGATGCAAAATCAGAAATGCAGTCAGAAAATAGCAATAGTAAGGTAACATCAAAGCTTCTCTCGTTGGTTTCTTAGCTTTTTAGTTGCATTTTGTTATGTCTGTTAGAAAATTGTAGAACATGTAGGAAAAAATAGTTTCGTCTCTTGATTTTGTGCTGCTCTTTGAATACCAATTCTATGATAAGGCAAATATGTGTAGTATTCTTATTTCTAATTTATGAACAGAGGTATTCAAGGTTTGAATTCTCCATACGAACTTCAGGAATAATTAATTATTTTTACACTCTGTACTTCATGATACCAAAGTCTTCCTTTGTTTGTTAAACTTTTTTGTAATTTTTTTCCCACCATATTTATACTTCTCAATAAGCACCAGTATACTTTTGTTTGTGGGTGTTAATTTCATTTGGTAATTGGCTTGTCAATGACCGACATCCTTTAATTTGAAGGTCAACAGCAAAGAACCAGAAAATTTTGTGGGCAATGGTGTACATGATCCTACTAACTTGTTTGTTGCATCAGACGGAATCTCCCAAAAGTCTGGTGAATGGGACTTTGGTTTTGAATTCAACAAGAGTTCTGTGACCCAAGATGTTACTAATTGCAATTCATACTCAAGCACCAAGGCAAAAGAACGATAATGAAAATGGATTGAATGCTACTCGATTAATGGACATGTTAATAATGGAGAAAATTTTTGGGAATTCAAGGATGCGTTTACAGAACTGGATCAAAGGATAATGAATTCAATGATAATGAAAATGGATTGAATTCTACTCCAGTTAATGGACAGGTGAATAATGGAGAAAATGTCTGGGAATTCAAGGACGCGTTTTCGGAAACCGGATCAAACTGATAAGGTGATGCATTAAATCAATCTTCATCTTAAATGTGTTTACTAGTTCATTTTTTTTTCATGATTTTAATTGTGAAATGAGTCTTAAGTTGCTGCAATATCTCCTGCTGCTGTCTAAGTGTTTAATGGTGACATTTAGATTTGGTTCTTTTGATCTGCTTATTTGTTTATAAAACTGTGACTGGATTTTGTAAAATCTAAATATCTGGTATTAAGGCCTATAAATTAGGGGAAATTTTTATTGATGGAAATATGTATCCTATCTAAATTTTGATTCTGACTTAGAAATTGGTTAACCTGAATCTTTTGTTGGTTTTGAATGCACAAGTTTTTCTCCTTCTAGTCATGTAATTTTGCTCCTTTTTTAATGCAGGGCAATGAGGTAAAAATTGAGAACCACAAGGGAGCTTTGCCTTTGTCCTTTTTTGGGGATGAAGAACTGCAAATTGGTGATCATTTGAATCCTCAAGATGTTTCCACTCACAGTCCTACCTCCACAGTAAAGGACATTAAAACAGAGTCATCGTTCAACTATCTCTCTCAATGATCTCATATCCAATTTATACAATCAAACTGAGCAGAATACTTCTGCTAATCATACACGAAGTAAAAGTGAAAATGCTTTAGATTCCATGCATGAAGCAGTGGATTCAAATTTAGTAGTTAGTGATGATGATTTTGATGATGATTCCTGGGAATTTAAAGGTTCCTTTTCTGAGTCAATAGCTATAAATCAGACTTCAGTTCCTAATCATGGTGATTCACATATAACATACTCTACCAAAGTGGAGCCAAAAGACTATGTGGATTTTTATGCCAAACTGAATCATGAATTATGCTTTGTATCACAATTCCATATTGACAGTCTAAAGGTTAGTAGATTTCTTAAGATTCGTCTTTTCTTCCCCTCAACATGTAGTTGTTTCAAGTACTAAACTTTATAAATATGCTTTGTGTTAGAACGCTCGAAGTACAGCTGCTCTTTGTGGCAAAGATGCCTGAGGTAAAAGCTCTTGATGGGGAAATCCAGGTTGGTACTTCTGCACTTGTATTCTTGTTGTTGTAAATTGTTAATTGGATTTCTGTTCTATTGTTCAGACAACATTCTTGTAAGAGAATACAGACCTTATTACCTTTTTTTATTTTAACTCTCTGGTTCGCTGGGGAGTGAGGATCTTCAATAAATTTGGTATATGCTTAGCTTTGATTCTTAATAATTTTGCACTGCACTCACACACAAGCACAGAAGTAGTGACATATTTAAGGAATCTTGACATGATTTAGATCTGCGGATCAACAGTTATTATTGTCCTTTTTGTTTGAGGATTCAATTGTCTAATGCTTGTTTCAATGTGAATCTAAGCAAAATAACTATGCCTTTCATAATGATTGAGTAAGAAGCAATGACTTAGTAATCTTTTCTATGTCTGCTGTTGTAGGATTTGTATAATGAATTGCACCAAGATAGTATTATGTCCAAAGAAGCTCACTCTAGAGAATCGCTCACCGAACAATATTCGCCTCAACGAATTTGTTGAAGTTCTTCGGGAACCAAAGTTCCATGTACTTGAGTCAGAATACCATTTATCAAGCAATTGTCATCAGTAAGTGTTCCGAATTCTTTACTTTTTGATGTGAACCACAAGTTTTGTTGTTTAAAAGAAGTTACATGCTTTTAGTCTGAATGCCATTTTCCGAGAGTTGCATCTTACAAATTGTTTGGTTTGGTTTTGCACCACTTCATATACTTTTTCTTTTGAACAGGCAGAGAAGGATTGGAGGTCAGCAATTGAACTCCTAAAACATGCGGCATCAACATCAAAGATTCTGAATTTGGGATCAAGGGAAGATCAGTCGAATTATGTTTCCACATGGTTCAAGATGTTATCTGTTTGTGCTCAAGAGTTGAGACATGGTGCCTTGATTTGGAAGCAGTCATTAGAACAGAATGTCCACAGTCAAATTTTATCTCACCCTCAAGGTTTTGAATAATATCTTTCACGACAATGATTGTGAATGTTTCTACATTGTTCTGAAATATCTAACTTTCTCATGTTTGTATATATCAACTGTAAAATTACTTGCTGGTACAGGCAAGCAGTATATCCTTGCCCTTGGTGAAATTTACAGACTTGTTGAAGTTCTTGGATGCTCTGTCAAAGTTACAAGCCTTGGGTGCTATTAAACTCAACAGATCCCTCAGGCATGTTCACACTTCTAAGCGAATGTTCTACCTTATGGTCAAGTTCAGGACTTGAAGAAGCTTTCCGGAATATTTCTGAAACAGCAGGTTCCGAGTATAATGGAACTCCCAAGGACTTAATAGAATCTGTCAAGTGTATTCATAATCTTGACGTGCTTGCACTTCATAGCCATGTTTTCTCCGGAGAAGAACCTACTTGCGGAATCTCAGCACTCACTGCAGGAACAGTGCCAGGTGTGTACATATTGTTTTTATTTAAAGTAGACAGGCCATGTTATGAAATTAGAATCCCTACCACTTTTTACAGGTTCCCGTCTCATTTCCTAGTTTCTGTCGGTTTGCTTGTATCAGGTATGAAACTGGTGGTCTGGAATGAGCAGCACTATTTCGTTACACTTGCAAACTTGTGGGCAAATCTCATACGCAGTGAATCCTCCAAATTTGCCTCAGATCGTTGGCTAACGAAGATGCTAATGGAGTTCGAAAAAGTATTCAACTAGAAGAATCAAAGCCAGTCATAGAATGAAGCTTCTGGGGCATTAATCACAAGCCGGTCTGCCCAGAGGACTGCACTCGAAAAAGGGGAGGAAAAACACACACACACAGGTATACACAGTTTTCATTTACAAGAACGTAAAGGCCACTCGAGCTGCTCAGTCTGATCGGTAAAAAATCCCAAATTCGATATTTTTCATTTTATTGCTAAATTGATTGCCATTCTTTTTGTGGAAGCTGTAGCATAGCAAGTGAATGTAGTAGAAATAAGAGTTGTATTTATTTATTTTGTTGTCTAGTTGTGGTCGGGTGAAAATCAAAATAAGCACCCATATACAAAAAATATATAGAGAGAGTTGTAAAACAAATGAGAATTTGTTTTCATATTAATTTTTTGAACTCATTGTTTGATATTGTAATGTGAGTTACAGTGATTGATGGACTCATAAAGAGGAGGGAATAATCATCCATTGTGTTATATAGAATTTCTTTTGTTGTCACTCAATTTATTCTATTCTTGCCTTGTACAAGTTTATATGAATTTATTCTATTTTGAATATTTTTCAATATTTTTATGGAGTAATTGCACAAACCTCCCCTGAGTTTAAGCCTAATTGCAGCTAAATGGACCTTTTGCTCAAAATTACACAAACCTCACCTTGTATTGGTTGACTTCCGTTAAAATTAACTTTGACCAAACTTTAGGATAAAATGACTTTAATGCCCCTATTTGTATTATTTTATAACCTAAAATAAATATTATATAATAAAAATTTAAAATTTTATTAAAATAATGAGGATAATGTTGTTATTTTTTTAGATATTCATCACCATTTTCAGAGATAGTTATATAATTATAATATAAATATTGAGGATAATGCTGTTATTTTTTTTTAGGTTAATTGCACATTATCCTCAACATTTTGATATTATATATAATATATTTCTGAAAATGAGTGATGAATATCTTTAAAAAAAAATAATAACAACATTATCTTCATATTTTATTATATAATATTATTTGATTATTTATTTTAGGTTTTAAAATAATACAAATAGGGGCATTAAAGTCATTTTACTTTTAAAAGTTTGGTCAAACGTTAAGTTTAAATGAAATAAACCAATGAAGGGAGGTTTGTGTAATTTTAAGTAAATGGTCCATTTAGCTACAATTAGACTAAACTTAAGGGAGGTTGTGCAATTACTCCTATTTTAATCTGCAGCTGCTACGATGGCCCTGGAGATCGTTCGGCCGACCTCTCTTGCACCGAAGGGTCTTTTACGGCCGACTCCGGCAGCCGTTCAGATCGGCCCGACCTCATGGTTCCTGCCAGATCTAGAGTGTCTCGACATGAGCAGCGGTCCGGATCTTGTGTGTTTCGCATGGGCTGCGATCCAGCCAGATCCTCTCCGTCGGAACTCTTGCCGGCAACGGGACTCGTCCTCCTCGGACGGTGTTAGGTTTGGTCGGATAGTTAGGTCTCCTGTGAGGTTTTGTTAGTTTTTTGTTTATTTTCAGTTCGGTCCCTCTTGTGGAGGTTTGTAGGTTTGGGTGAGCCGTTGGCGCTTATTAGCCCATGTGTTTGGACGTTCCTGGATCCACCCAGCACTATGAGCCATGGTTCGCTTGGTTGTAATCCCACTTGGTGTGGTTTTTTTTCCCCGTTGTGGGGCTTTGATCTGGGCTGTGCTTGTGTGTTCATTGCGAAAGAGTCCCAGTTGTAATTGCCCTGGATCTGTATTCCAGGTGTTGTAATCCTTTGGGTTATATCCATAAAAAAAAAAGTAGATTTTTTCTTTCGAATTTCTTCAAAAAAAAAAAAATGAAATTAGAATTAAATTACAACATTCAATTACAAATAGAAACAAGTGACTACAAAAAGAATTTAATTCCTTAATGAGCGGAGTAATTAAGTTTCCCCCAAAGTTACCTTCCCACATGAACTTAATTTGATTTATACATGAGGTTGATGTATTTTATTATGAAAATAATAAGTTATGGGACATATCAATATCAAATTGAGTATTACATATGCAATCCAAAATCTACTACCACAATGCGGAGATAGAAAACTTTTCATATATTTGTAAAATGTGCATGTGCGACATAAACCATTGATATCAATATAGAAAGGGATGTGCAACATCATATAAACAAGAGGTGATATGTTGTCCAGATATCCCTTTTACAATACCAGACAATGAAAATCTCTCCACATATACGCCATGGTGGGACGCAAACCTTAAACTAACAAAGATAAATGTCTACTCTGATAACCGGAAGATAACCCACAAAAAGAAAGAAAATTCTCGACTTATAAAATGCTACCCCCCGTTAGTAATTCGAAGTATTGAATTGTAATTAACGAGCAGTAAACAAGTAAAAAAAATTAAGAGATTTAACAAAACCGTAACCCAAAACGACAGCTAGGGTTTATAATCTTCGACAGGCAGTAAGGCACCACACCACTCCACATCTTAAAAAGGCTTGCTAGGATTTTTGGATTTTCAAAGTCACCGAATCCCCAACATCACAGTTCTCGCAAAAAAAAATCAAACCAGAGACGATGTTGGACATCAATCTTTTCAGAGAAGAGAAAGGCCACAACCCGGAGATCATACGCGAGTCTCAAAGGCGCCGTTTCGCCAGTGTCGAAATCGTTGACGAGATCATCAAGCTCGACAAAGAATGGCGCCAGCGTAAGAAAAATATTTTATTTTTCTCCCAAATTTTCAGCTTTATTTGTTTGATTAATTGATTTTAGTTCAAGTTTTGATTTTTGTTGTTGTTTTGATGTGTAGGTCAATTTGAAGTTGAAAATATCCGAAAAGAGATCAATAAGATCAACAAACAAGTTGCTCAGCTCAAAATTGTGAGTTCTTCATTGAATTTTCATTCTTTTAGAATTTTGTTGGTGGGTTTGTTAAAGTTGTTTTTTATTTTTCGAAGTTCGAATTTGTGTGGTGGGTTTGTTGTGAAATTGATTTTTGAATTGGGTTGTGTTAAAATAGTCGGGTCAAGATGCGTCCGAGATGATTAAGAAGTCAGAGGAGATCAGACAGACATCAGATGATAAGGGTGCTGAAGTTCGGGAGGCGGAGAACACTTTGAAATCCAAGTTGGAGATTGTTGGGAACTTGGTCCATGATTCGGTGCCAGTCGATAATGATGAGGTATGAGAGACTTTGGATCGGTTAGTCTGCTTCGATGTTGTGTGGTAATTAAGTGGAATTACTAAGTGGTTGTTTTTGTGTAGGCGAATAACGCTGTGATTAGAACATGGGCGAGAAAAGAGTTGAGCCGAAACTTAAGAATCATGTCGAGCTTGTTGAGCTTCTTGGGATCGCTGATCTGAAGAAAGGTATTGAAAATTTTCACTTTGGTGACGCAACGGCTCATTATGATTGCAATGTTATAGTTTGTGGTATTTTCCTTTCTTATAAATGTAGATCGAATCCAGCAGGGTGATATAGTTAGATTGAGTGTGCGGTTAATTAAGTGATAGTTCAATATGATTTGAGCTAGTTTCTGTGGTCTAATTCTGTTTTGTATTACTGCATTTGCTTGTCTGTTGTCTATTGATCTTAATATGTGTTGAAATATAGGTGCTGACATAGCAGGAGGTAGAGGATTCTACCTGAAAGGAGATGGTGTTCGGCTTAATCAAGCTTTGATTAATTTTGGTCTTGATTTTTTGGAGAAAGGGAATTTACAGCGTTGCAGACTCCATTCTTCATGAGGAAAGAAATCATGGCCAAGTGTGCTCAACTAGCACAATTCGATGAAGAACTTTACAAGGTGTGTATATTTCTATATTAATCCTTTTTGACTTTTTGTTATCTTTCTTAATTTCATTTACCCTTTTATTACTTTGTTTTAAAATTTAGCTTTTAATTTATATTCAAAAGAGCTTTTTTTTTACTCAATTTCATTCATAGACATTAGACACTAATGTTGTCATCCCATTGAAAGCAAACATGATTCATAACTAGAATTATTTTTCCTTGCTATTTCTTGAATATGATGTGAACACTTGTTGCTGTTTATAGGTGACTGGTGAAGGAGACGATAAGTATCTTATTGCTACAGCTGAACAACCTCTTTGTGCTTATCATATAAATGATTGGATCCATCCATCTGAGCTACCCATTAGGTAATCATCTTATTGAAGCATTTTCCGTACGGATGCAAAAGAGTTGTTGTTGGTTTTTGCTTATAAATATGTCATCTTTCTTACTAGATATGCTGGATACTCATCATGCTTCCGTAAAGAAGCTGGTTCACATGGACGAGATACTCTTGGAATTTTTCGAGTTCATCAATTTGAAAAGGTGGAGCAATTCTGCATCACCAGCCCAAATGGCAACGACTCATGGGAAATGCATGAAGAAATGATCAAAAACTCAGAGGACTTTTACAAGATGGTATAATAATCATCTTTTTTCTGTTTCGCCCTGCATTGATTGACTAGTATATATATTTAGGCCGTCTGTCAAAAGGCAAACTTTGTCTGTGTGCCTCTCGTATTGGAAAAGTCGGGTTTCTTATACAGGTCCCTAGTGTGTTTAAATTTTCAGCTCTAATTGAATGCTCTGAATTGCAGCTAAACCTCCCCCTATCAAGTTGTGGCTATTGTTTCTGGTGCTTTGAATGATGCAGCTGCAAAGAAGTTAGATTTAGAAGCATGGTTTCCTGCATCGCAGACCTACAGAGAGTTGGTGTCCTGTTCAAACTGTACAGATTATCAGTCGAGAAGATTAGAAATTCGATTTGGGCAGAAAAAGGTAGGTTTCATTTACTTCATTCTTATTGAGTATGAGTAAAGTTATTTGACATGAATTTTGACGGGCTTATCAAGAGTGGTATAAAAATCAAGTGTATGAGACAATAAATTATCTTGATACATAATTTTTAGTAAACAGCAAGTATGAAAATGATAATCATGCCTTTGGGAGATATTTTGGCAACCGAAATAGAATCACTTGTTCTTTCAAAATTAATGATCTTCCATTGTGATTTTGTGCTGTTTCAGAGCAACGACCAAACGAAGCAATATGTTCACTTATTGAACTCCACCCTCTCAGCGACAGAGAGGACCATTTGCTGTATCCTCGAAAACTACCAGAAGGAAGATGGTGTTGAGGTACCAGAAGCTCTACGGCCATTCATGGGTGGAAAGTCCTTCCTTCCTTTCAAGGCCAAACCAGTTGCCGAAACCAAAGGGAAGAAATCCAAGGCTTAATCCTGAAGTTCATACTTTACATTCACGTTACACTACCTATCAGGATTTCGAGCTAAAAATATGTAACTAAATTTTGCTATTCTTCATCTCTTCTGTGTCTTTCTTCTGTTTGGAACTTCCATTGAACTAGTATCATTTAGAAATTGACAGTTTTTTCAAGTGCAGATTCTGTTTTTCTTTAGTGATCTATTTGTAAACAATTCAAGTCCATTTAGTTTTTAATTGTTTGAATGATCAAATTGTTTGAAGCAAAACTTGGGATTTATTTGTTATTTCTTGAAATCAATAAACATAATCAAAATAATGGACATTTACTTCAACCTAGAAAAAGAAAGAAAACAACTATGACCTTACTAGAGGAGGAGGATAAATCCAGATTTTGTGAACCAAATTTTCTTCTCTTCCCAACCAACCATAAAGTTTTCTGCATGATTGACCTGCAAATTCCTTGCTTTGAAATGCAGATTTACAGTCCAAGGTAGTATAGAAAACATGTGCTGAGTTTCTCAAATCACTCATCTCTTCTGCAACTGGAACTAGCATGGAATTGTTCAAGCCTACACTCCAAAACAGCAATCCATTTTCCAAGTTTTCAATTTCACACCAATTCCTTTCAACCGAATTATCGAAGTAGTATAATTGCCATTTTTGATGTTCAACGCTGCCAACTTTATATCTAATATAACACCAAAACCTATATGCCAGTACAAGCTTCGAATCATACTCAATCAAATGCATATTACCAAGTACGACTCCCACCGGATATCGATACGTTTTCCATTCCTGTGTTGCAAGATTGAAGGATCCCAATATTCCACCACCATAACGACGAAAAGAACAATAGAACACTCCTTCAATATAAATTAAACTTCGTATTCTTCCATGATTACCAGCAAAATAGAGCCTTTTCCATGTTTTTTTAGAAGGGCTATACGTACCGATAGAGATTGTTTTAGTAGAGTATTTAGTGTATGTAAATATCAAACAATCCGGAGAATCTGGAGTGGTAGTGAATGTTGCTGCAGAGACCTTCAAGTAGGATCTGTCCAGTTTTATAATTCTTTTAGTGAAAGGATTGTAGAAGAACAATAAAGTAGTTTGACCGGTAGCCATATCTTCTCTTTTAGAGAAAAGAACCCAACCATCTTTTGCTGCACAGAATTCTGCACCCACAAAAATTGCACCCTCTTTGTATTCAAAGATGGTTTGTTTTTGTTTTCGAATAGGGTCGTAGAGATTGCACCAACTGGTAATACTACCATCTTCTTCATTACGTAAACTATTAGGCTCACCGAAATCTTCTCCCGGCCAATACCAGGACATTAACCATGGCAATTTATTTTCGGATTTAACCTTGTCAGTTTCCGATCGCCAACCCTTGCATACCGCACGAAAACGTATTCGATCGACATAATGAAGGCGTTCCATGATTAAGATCAACAAATCAACCAAAAGATCGGACCATGAAGGCCTTTTCATCTTCGGTTTATTGATCAGTTTCTTCTTCTCCATTAAATTAAAGCAGCACTCACCGGGTTGAAGTGGATTCTTGAAAAAGATTAAATAAGTTTACACGAAGGGTTATTAAAAGAAAATATGATAAAGTTGTCTGGTTCTATTAGGATTCAAAGTAGAGAAGGAGTAAATTAATTATGGTATGTTTACTAATCAGGAATCCTACATAGAAAAGAAAATTAAGTTCCTGATTTTTAAATTCTTTTACTAAATTTGTAAGGAATTAAGTTCCGTGGATCCCACACACATATCAGGAATTAAGTTCCTGAATGAAAGGGAACTTGATTCCCCTCACCCACCCTGGGAATCAAGTTCCCTTTCCTAATTAAAAAAGGGAATTCATATCTTTTTACTAAAATATCGCTATAATTATTTTATTTTTAAAAAAAAAAAAACTATATACTCTTCACAGTTAACTTCTTGCACTTTGCGTATCACATTTTTTCATACTTTTATATATATATATGTTCAAGTCGGTGTACACTGAAATAACTTCGTCAGTGCACACTAAAATAACTTCATCAGTGCGTTGGATGTAGACCATTAGATTTACATACTTTAAATCAAAGTGTATGCACTTGTCAAAACTTCTCCATAATCAGTGGTCCACATGCATTGCTATTGATGTAGTTACATCAATGCACACTGACTAGAATGGGACCGTATATATATATATATAGTCTATTGTTAGTTCGAACTGATATAAAATATATCAGTTCCTTGCATGTGAATGATTGGAATTTAAAAGATGTTTTGACAAGTGCATGCAGCCAAGTCACAATAGCAAACTATCCATATATTCAAGTAACTCAAGTAATTATCCATATATTCTTTAATTATCTTCTGAAAATTTGTTATGATCTCAAACTATCATTCTTTTTAATATATTAGGATGAAGGTTCGTCTATTTTTTTCATTTATCGTTTTTTTTATCTCCACCGTTCATCTTGGTGGAGATTTTTTTTTTTTTCCTTTTTCTTCATCCTAGTGGATTTTAAATTTTTTTAAACTTTGTGTCTACTTTCCTAATTATTATTTGGACAGATCTATAATTATAAAAATATATCAATAATGCTAGAGGACTCAAAAAAGTGACCCAAACATATGTGACAACATCGCACACAACATAGGCCCACGTCACTCTTCCTAAAGATCCCATGTGATGTTGCCACATAGGTTTGGGTCCAAAATTTGGATCACTTTTTTGGATCCTCTAGCATTAGTGAAAATACATAGGTTCCTTTGATTTTAAATTTTTTTTGTGTTAAAAGGGCTACTATACCTTTGGTCGGTAAAGATGGCCGTTAGTGAAACCGTTAGTTAATGTTTTTGAGGAAAGGTTTGTACAGTAAAAAAAAATTTGAATATACATTCAATTTCGCTTAAACTCATAGTTTTATTGCAATTAACCTAATAAACTATTTTACTTCCTCGCTATTGACCTTGGCGGTGGCGTTGACTAGCCATGACAAAGGTGTCATGTTTGGCAAGCAACGACTAATAGAATGGATTGTTGTCTAGATTCATATTGCCACTGAAATCATTTTCTCCCCACAGTTGTTTACTCTTTACACCCTATAAAATACCAAAATTAGCCTTAAGTATTATTAACCACTTTAATCCCATTATTTTCCCTTTAAACCCATTTTATTACTTTTGATACAAACCCGGATAAACAAACAAATGCTATTGATTTTGAATTGATGCTCATTGCATTTAATAGATTAATTCAATATGTGGAAATCCACTAATTTTGAGTTGATCATTACTTATTCTTTATTAACAGAATCCACCACGATCGACAATTTTCCAACAACAAACACCGTAGAAACAACAAGAATAACAACAAAATGAAGAGGAACAAAAAAAAATTCTAAGCATCTTGTCGATCGTTGGGTTAGAGCTTCACCAAGCGAGTACACAGTGACTATGCGATAACATTATCCAAGACATTTTCTTAAATATGCACATCGACAACATAATCACTTCTATAAAAGGTAATAAGATTATTCCAATCAATTTCAATAAGTGAATGAACGGTGCTTATAATTCATCAAACAACCAAGAATTGAGAAATGTTAAAAGATTTATTTTCTCAAACATTGATTGTCATTATAACATGCATTTAATCACCACATATCTAGATGTAACAAAGAAATATCACCTTTTAGGAGAAGATGTGATGCGTCTTTTTCCCATGCCACCCATTTTTAAGATCTCTAAAAACTTCAACTCTATATCAGGTTGTGAGTCGACTTTCATTATCTAATAAGAAATGAGGTTTATGACATTGTTTAAGATTAAGTCGCATCAGAATTTTTAAAATAATACCTATATATTAATGAGGAAAGACCAGAACCAACACATTTTGAAATCCACAGTAATACGTCACCTATTTTGAAATCCACGATGATATCTTACCTAATTTTCAATTCCAAATAAAACATCTTCACGTGATTTACAACCATAAATAAAGCGTATCTTTATGTTAAAATGATTACAACCCAACAAAACTAGTACAATTGTGTGTTGGCCCAAGTGGTTGTTAACCTCATCAATTCCAGAACGTTTCCTTTTTCGGAGATTGGCCTGATTGTTAAAGACATCTATCTCCTTTGGAAGAGATCTCCTAATTGTTCTTTTGGTTTTACCCTTAGAAAAGCTAATATGGCTGCTCATTATTTGGCCAAGCTTAGTCTGTCTTTAGTGGAGAATGGTTACTGGATGGAGGATGGTCCTCCAAGTGTGATTCCAGTGGTTCTAGGTGATCATCCCAGTTTGATTTAGTTCTTTTGTGCATTAATAAAAGTTCTCCTTTTCAAAAAAAAAAATTGTCTGTTGACCGGTGGTTAAATTGTAACATTCTATATACTTAAATTAAACAAAGTATCGTCATGTGAAGTTTAATACCTATAACTGTAAAGACATTTTGAAATCCATAGTAATATCTCACATAATTTGTAACCCCCAAATAAAATATCTTCACGTGAATATGAATATAACTTAACAAAACTAACATAATTGTGTGGTTGGTGATTAGGTTGTAACATTCTATACTTAAATTAAACAAAATATCATTGCCTTAATTGTCTTGAAATGCATATATACAACCCACATTAGTTAATATTTACTGAGTTTCTCAAATCACATGTCTCTTCTGCTACCGGAACTAGCGTGGAATTGACTACACTTAAAAACAACAATCCATTTTCCAACCTTTCAACTTTACAATATTTTCACCAGAGGAATTGCACGCGAGTATGTGATGATATGTTTTTTATTTTATTTTATTTTAAGGTACGGCTATTAACACCCATAAATATGATAAGAACACCTATAGTTATAAGTACACCCATGTCTAAAATTTTAAATTAAAACATTACTATAAACACCTATCTTAATATCAATAGTACCCTTATTTAAATGAATATTTTCATTTTAATACAATTTATTTATAAACCCTCATAAGTCATTAATACACTCAATTTTAAACTTTATTCCATTTTAACAATCATCTCCATTTTAATCATTTTTCATAATCAATTAAAGTTATCAAACACTTTTTCTTTACTTTTTTTCTTAAGTTGATTATTTATAAAGTTAATTTACAAAACACCTATCAATTTATCTTTAAGGTGTTATTTTTTAAGTTAAGCTAAAAACATATTATTTGTTAAGCAAAACAATTCCAAACATAACCTAATTTATTCGTAGATGGACTCAAAACAAAATATTTATTCATTTTTGTAGACTTTTCAAACTCAATTATTTATTTTTACACTTTTACCATTAATTTGTTTATTTGTTGACTCAAGTTAAATTGCCCACCATACATTTTTTAGGTTTGTCAAAAAGCAATAGGCCCAGTAAAACCCAAGTGGAAGATGTGTCCCTAAACGCCTGAATATGACATTCCAAATTGAGCAGTTAACTGACTTTGTTTTTTATTTTGGGATTAGCTAATCTATGCTCGAAGAAGAAAAGTACTGAGGTCTGAGTGTGTCAACTCTAAAGTATATATGATACAGTGTTTGGCGACCGTTTCAAAAAAAATAAAATAAAGTTTTGCGGTTTAAAAAAAAAAATAGAATTAGGGTTGAATTAGGGTTTTTTTTTTTTTTTTTTTTTTTTTTTTTTTTTTTTTTTTTTTTTGTATAATAAATTAAGTGATATAGTTGAAGATATGAGTGTAATTAATGGGTTTACATATTTTGTTTATTTTTAATTAAACTAATTTGTCCTTATTGGTAAATTCCTATGGGGATATTTTTGTAATTAAATTTTTTTATTAAAATATGAGTGTGCTTATCATATTTATAGGTGTAAATATCAGCTCCCTTTATTTTATTTTATTTTATTTATTTATTTTAGAGAGTGTATTCAATTAGGATTTCAAAAGATTTTTAATGACTTTTATGAAATTAAAAAGTTTGGGTGTATTCAATGTAGACTTTTAAAGACTCTATAAAAGTCATGTGGTATTCAATCAAAACTTTTTAATCATTTACGAAAGTTAAGAGGTATTTAAAATCTCAATGACTTTAAATATACTTAAATTAAACAAAGTATCGTCATGTGAAGTTTAATACCTATAATTGTAAAGACATTTTGAAATCCATAGTAATATCTCACATAATTTGTAACCCCCAAATAAAGTATCTTCACGTGAATATGAATACAACTTAACAAAACTAAGGCCCTGTTTGATTTTTCCACTTAACACTGAAATGTCACTTAATATGTTCCATTCAGTCATTTTGTTTGATTTTTTAAGTGTTAAAATCACTTAATGAACCCATAAAACCACTTGTTTTGAAAAGTGAAATTTTTTCACTTTTCACTTAACACAAATCCAGTGGAATTTAATACAAAGTTTTACTTCCAAAACTATTCTCATTAATTTAATCTATTTCCAATTTTGTTTAAGCCCTAAGAGTATATATATATATATATATATATATATATATATATATATATATATATATCTTCTAGCTGGGTGTTGGGTTCTTTTTAGCTGTTCTCCTTTTCTGTTTTTTGCTGCTTCTTTTTGGTGTTCTTTTGCTTTGTTTTGCTTTGGTTGTGCTCTCTGTTTCGTTTGGTTCTTTCGTTTTTCACTGTTGGTGTTAATAAAGTCTTGCTTCTCAATATATATATATTTATATAGTATTTGAGTTGGTGTTAATAAAGTCTTGCTTCTCTCTCTCTCTCTCTCTATATATATATATATAGTATTTGAGTTGTAATATCTGTATATATATATTTTTTTTTGAGTTTTTTCCCAAGGAATTACATTTCCCTTACATTTTCCTATTATATTTGTTCATTTTAACTTCAACCTCCAAAAAAACCAACATGTCTAAATAAATTTATTTTAGAATTAATCTACATGTTAGAGTTGTCATCAATATATTAAAATGTAAATATATAACAAATAATAGATAAAAGGGCATAGATGTAAAAGTATTTATTTTCAGATATTTATAACTTTAAAAAACAAACAACTTATCACTTATATTCAGTTTTCAGTGGAAAAAAACAAACATGTTTTTCGTTTTCAGTTTTCGGTCACTATTTAGTCTTCAGTAACATTCAGCATTGTTCAGTCTTCAGACAAAAAATCAAACGGGGCCTAACATAATTGTGTGGTTGGTGATTAGGTTGTAACATTCTATACTTAAATTAAACAAAATATCATTGCCTTAATTGTCTTGAAATGCATATATACAACCCACGTTAGTTAATATTTACTGAGTTTCTCAAATCACGTGTCTCTTCTGCTACCGAAACTAGCGTGGAATTGACTACACTCAAAAACAACAATCCATGCATTTTCTCACCAGAGGTAGTAATAAATTGCACGCGAGTATGTGACGATATGTTTTTTATTTTATTTTATTTTAAGTTACGGCTATCAACACTCATAAATATGATAAGCATACCTATATTTATAAGTACACCCATGTCTAAAATTTTAAATTAAAATATTACTATAAACACCTATCTTAATACCAATAGTACCCTTATTTAAATGAATGTTTTCATTTTAATACAATTTATTTATACAGTCATTCTATTATCAGTTCGAACCGATAAAAGTTATATTAGTTCCTTGTATGTGGGCCACTGGATTTAAATACTTTGACTGACTTGAGTAGTCACTTGACTGACAGTGCATATAGCCAAGTCAAAGTATTTAAATCCAGTGGCCCACATGCAAGGAACTGATATAACTTTTGTCAGTTTGAACTGATAATAGAATTTCTGTTATTTATAAACCCTCATAAGTTATTAACACACCCAATTTTAAACTTTATTCCATTTTAACAATCATGTCCATTTTAATCATTTTTCATAATCAATTAAAGTTTATCAAACACTTTTTCTTTACTTTTTTTTTTTAAGTTGATTATTTATAAAGTTAATTTACAAAACACCTATCAATTTATCTTTAAGGTGTTATTTTTTAAGTTAAGCTAAAAACAAAGTAGTTGTTAAGCAAAACAATTTCAAACCTAACCTAATTTATTCGTAGATGGACTCAAAACAAAATCTTTATTCATTTTTGTAGACTTTTCAAACCCAATTATTTAGTTTTACACATTTACCATTAATTTGTTTATTTGTTGACTTAAGTTAAATTGCCCACCATACATTTTTTAGGTTTGTCAAAAAGCAATAGGCCCAGTAAAACCCAAGTAGAAGATGTGTCCCTAAACGCCTGAATGTGACATTCCAAATTGAGCAGTTAACTGACTTTGTTTTTTATTTTGGGATTAGCAAATCTATGCTCGAAGAAAAAAAGTACTGAGATCTGAGTGCGTCAACTCTAAAGTATATATGATACAGTGTTTGGCGATCATTTCAAAAAAAATAAAATAAAGTTTTGCGGTTTTAAAAAAAAATAAATAGAATTAGGGTTTAATTAGGGTTTGGTGTTTTTTTTTTTTTTTTTTTTTTTTTTTTTTTTTTTTTTTTGTATAATAAATTAAGTGATATAGTTGAAGATATGAGTGTAATTAATGGGTTTACATAGTATTTTGTTTATTTTTAATTAAACTAATTTGTCCTTACTGGTAAATTCCTATTGGGATATTTTATAATTAAATTTTTTATTAAAATATGAGTGTGCTTATCATATTTATAGGTGTAAATATCAGCTCCCTTTATTTTATTTTATTTATTTATTTTAGAGAGTGTATTCAATTAGGATTTCAAAAGATTTTAATGACTTTTATGAAATTAAAAAGTTTGGATGTATTCAATGTAGACTTTTAAAGACTCTATAAAAGTCATGGGTATTCAATACAAAAATGTCTTTAAAAGTCATGTGGTATTCAATCAAAACTTTTTAATCGTTTACGAAAGTTAAGAGGTATTTAAAATCTCAATGACTTTTAATGACTTAAAAATATCTTTAATAACTTTTAGTTATAACAAATCTCACAATTTGTATTTCATTCCTACAAAAGACTTGACTTTTTTTTTTTTTTTTTTTAAATAGAAATAATTTCACTTTAGAAGAAAAGCATAAAATTCTTTGAAAAACATCAACCTTTAAACATATGTTATATTTTCAAATAAAAGCATACACATTAAAAAATAAAAAAATAAAAATAAAAAAAATAATGCTAGACGTCCTACATTTTTTTTCTCAAATTCTGTCCCAAATGATGTCGCATGTAAGGTGTTAACATCATATCAGTCACCACATAATCTCATGATTTATAAGATACTGACACCTCACGTGCCACATCATTTGGGACAGAATTTAAGAAAAAAAATTTAGGACGTCTAACATTACTCAAAAAAGAAAAAAACTAAAAAAATAATATAAAACAACTCTCCATAGGCTATGCGATTAAGGACGAGAGATTTCATTCTTTATACCTCTATTTTTAAAGCAACTAAACAACACCGAAACAAATCAAACGAACTTCATTTATGTTAATTAAAAATAATAAAAGACAAAAACCACTATTCAATCATGCCAACATGCCATAATCAAAATCGCATATGAGTATGGCTCCATGTAATTATGATCAATATCAAACTACCCACTTTTAGGTATAGGTTTTATTCAACAACTATGTGTGGTTTTTATGTTTTATTTTTATTAACTTGAATTAATTTTGGATAGATTTTTTATACTCATTGTCATACTTTTGTAGAGACATGTAAACGTTAATATTGTTGTCGATTTGCTACATTTATTCTAAAAGAAAATTTATAATATTTTACTAATTATAAAAAATAAATAAAATTTTGACTAATTATTAAAAAAAAAAAATAGGTGCATAATGTCTTTATGATTCAAAATATAATAAAATTACAAATAAATTTTTTAAAATCACATATATATATATAGGCAATAATTCTTTTGTCAAGTTTAATTAACGATGATTTTTTATTTTATTCTTTTAAAAAATACATTTTTATTGATATGAGAAAGGTATATAATTTTGCTAAAGCAAAATATATATCATATTTAAAAATTAACGAAAGTTTATAAATGTCTATGGAAGTCTTTTAAAATTAAAGTCATTTGAAAGTCGTTTGAAATAAAAGTCTATGAAAGTCTTATAAAATAAAAGTCTTATAAAATGAAAGTCTAACAATCTTTTAAAATTAAAGTTTATAAAAGTTTTTTATAATTATATAAAGTATATAAAAGTTTATAAAAGTCCATGAAATCTATAAAAGTTATCCACTTAACAAAGTCATTAAAAGTCTTATAAAATCATAATTGAATACACCCCCTAAGTATTACGGGGTTTTTGAAGAGGTGGAGGACTCGAACCCACAATTTCGTAGTATAGGTGTGAGCAGAGACGTATGGATGTGGGGGTTGACTCGGACTATAGCCGGGTCAACCATTTATTAAAAAAACATATATGATTAATATAATACTATTCATTTATTCTTATTAATTAACAAGCATGGTGAAGTTAAGAGTATCCGGTAGCCAGTAGTTTCTGCAAACCATCAACAATCAAAATCATCAAAATCAATTTTATTCTCTATTTTCTATGTAGGTCACATCAACAATCAAAATCATCAAAATCAATTTTATTTCTACCTCTTACCGGTCTCAAATCCCAATCCTCTCTTTCTCTCTCACTCTCTTACATACATTCTATATTTCTATTTCTATCTCTCTCACCATCCCAATTCTGTCCCAATTCTCTCTCTCCCCATTAAATATTTCTTCACTGGTTTAGGAGATTCTGAGGTGTTGACCGAAGATTCGACTGATCCGTTCCTATGTCCTGATCGGAGGGTCTTTCTTTTCCGAAAGAGCTATTGTTCCTGTTTCCTGGCCTGTCCTGGCTTGTATGGAGGAAACTCTTCCTATACAAGAAATCCAATAATCCAATAATCCAATAAATTCCTTTGATTCAGTTATTTTAAGAAGTTAATTTTTTTTTTTCTAATTAAAAAGTTAAGATTTTAGGATTAATATTCATAATTTTAAATTAGTATTTTATTATTTTTTATATTAATTTATTTTACGAATGTAATTTATTATTTTTAATGTTATATTATAATTTATAAAATACTACTTTAATCAATTTGCTTAATAAATTTTTAGTACCGTCAAGATTCATGTACTATTAATTTTTTATATTATATATATATAGTTTTGTGTTAGCCCACTCTAATAAAAGACCCTGGGTATGCCCCTGGGTGTGAGAGGTATACCGTCGGACCAACCTCATCTTGTTTAATATTTTGATTAATTTAAGTATATAATGTTACAATTTAATCACCAACCACACAATCAGGGGCAAATAAAACTATTTATCAAGTTTCATTGGTTATTTTACGGTTGAGCTTAAATTTCATTCACCTTTATATACTGAGTTTTTAGGTGTTATAATTTATAATATATGTTGAGGAAGTAATAACAAGAAGTTGAAATTATCCGCTACAGTTTTATAGATGATTATGAATGACTAATTTACGAATTTTAATAACTAGTTTTATGTTTCTTTGATACTTTTTGGGTGTTTCGATCAACCTTATCTTGTATTTTTATTCCTGGTAAAAAAAATATTTGGTACTAGTTTTATAAATAAGATTTTCCATAAAATAAAATTATCAAGTTAACAAAAAATAGATATTAAATATTCAAATTTAATTTTCATTAAAAAACCAAATGTAATATATAAATGTAATGGTAAAAAAATAAACAATAAAATAAACAAATATGATTTAATAAAAATATTCAAAATGACATTATACCATTGATAAAGTCAAATAACAATTTATTTTTTTGAAGTATTACAAGAACTATTACATTAGAATTATCCGGTGTGGGACCTTCCAAAATCAAACAGCACATATGCAGTTCGGATATCTACTCCCATAAACCGAGAAGAAACCTTCCTGCACATGTTTATAAAATGCGCATGGTGGGATATGAACCCCTCAACACTAATGTGGAAGGAAGGTACACTACCACCTATGTTAACAGGCGATGTGTGTCAAATAACAATTATTCACATGTTTTTCTTATTATTTAAATTTATCATGACACTTATCAAGCAAAATTAACTTATAATAGCAACCAACAAATTTAAATAAATTAATTGAAATAAAAAACATATATAATTTTATTACGGATGGAGGAAATAAGTAAAATTAGTTGGGATTGGGTAATAAATAAAATTAACTAAAACCTATTTTTGAAGGAATAGATGAGATAATTGTATCTATAATTTATATATTAAAATAATGGGTGGGGTCAAGGGGTTATAATTGTATATATGCATTATACATATCATTATATTATATACACAAGTGTTGAAGCAAGGAAGTTAAAACAATGGGAGCTGATATTGACTAGGGATGGCAAAATTCCCCGTGGGGACGGGGCCCCGCGGGGACCCGCACTTTTGGGGTGGGGATGGGTTTCAATTTGGTGGGGATGGGGCGGGGATGGGGATAGATAGTCTAACCCGCAATAAGTATGGGGCGGGGATGGGTTTTATACTCCCCACCCCGCCCTGCCCCGCTTAAAATAATACTTAGTTAAACTACGTAGTTTCAAAGAAAATAAATAAATAAATTAATAAATATATAAATACATTAACCCTAACTTTACATCTCACTTAACATAAAATGACAAAGCAAAAACTATTAGAAAAAAACCTTAGCCGCTAACTTTAACTCTAACCCTCTAATCCTCAAACAACTTGAAATTCACCATTCAAGCAAGAGGATATATAGTAAGTTTATTTCTCAAATAACTTTTAAAATTAAAAGTTTAATAACAACGGTTTTTCTTTTTAAGTTTATCACTTTAATAATTCTCAACTCTTGAATTAAATTTAATTTGTTTATCACTGCTTCAGGTAGGCACAAATATGTCTATGGATGTACTAGAAAGTGAAGACTCAATATTGGTGTTATCAAGAGAAAATTGTGTAAACATACAAGAACAACATGGGGTGGAAACAAACTAAATAAGAGAGAACTAGAGAAATAAATGCAACTATTAGATGATTAACATTACGATTTTTGAACATTTTAACTTCATACTTTATGTTTATGTTTGAAAATGACTGAATTTACTTGTGAGAATTATGTTTATGAGATGTTTTTTAATAGTTTCTTTGAATTATTTACTACTTTATATATTATATCATATTCAATGGTTTTATATTTATTATTTAAATAATAAAAAAAATTATAAATGGGGTAAATGGGTGGGGATGGGGAAAGCACTCCCCGTTGTACCCCGCCCCGCCCCAACCCGCTCCATCTATGGTGGGGTTTTATGAGGGGATGGGTTTTCAAAAAATAAATGGGGTGGGGTGCGGGGAAGGCCACCCCGCCCCAAACCCGCCCCATTGCCATCCCTAATATTGACACCCATAAATATGATAAGCACACCCATATTTTGATAAAAAAAATTTAATTACAAAAATATCCCAATAGGATTTTACCAATAAGGACAAATTAGTTTAATTAAAAATAAACAAAATACTATGTACACCCATTAATTACACCCATATATTCAACTATATCACTTAATTTATTATTTAAAAAAAAAAAAAAAAACCAAACCTAGTTAAACCCTAATTATATTTCTTTCTTTTTTTAACCGCAAAACTTTTTTTTTTTTGAAACGGTCGCCAATATATTACGGAAGATAAAGTGAAAACATGCTTGCATTTTTTTAAAAAAAAAAATTCAGCGCAATGCTTGCATCTATCTCTTTTTTTTTTTCCCCTTGTTTGGATTTGGAGTATTAGAATTTCATATGGTGGGATTCTCCACCAATTAAAAATTAAAGTCAAATTCTCAAAGATTCATTATTTCTGATTAGTAACTTGTTATTTCTTCTTATAGAAAAATATGATATAAAGTTGGTAATATACAGGTTTTAATATATAGAGAAATATTGTTGAAATAATAATTTGATTTCAAATATGGAGCGAACTTATTATACATATTACAAAAAAGGTAGTAATTTACATTTTTACAATATAATAGTAATTTATATATTTTCTTTTGAATTAAGTAATTTAATTTAATTTAGTAATTTATAACATTCATTATTTTTAAATGATTATAATTAAAATATAAACTGTACTCTAAAACTAAATTTAAATTTAAATTTAAAATATTAAAAGTAAAAAAAAAAATATTATGCTGCTTCTATTTTGCAAACAACTCTAATTAACATTTGTAAAATTGGGTGTATTAATAACTTATGAGGGTTTATAAATAAATTGTAATAAAATAAAAACATTAATTTAAATAAGGGTACTATTGAAAGGCTGTGGGGATTGGTTGGACTGAAACCTTGAGACAGGAACGCAAAAATTGCCTCGTGAAGTTGTGGAAGTCGATTCGTCAGGAAGAACAAAGATGGAGGCAGAGCTCTCGGATAAAATGGTTGAAAGACGGTGATAGGAATACTGGTTTTTTTCATTTTATGACAAATATTAGAAAGAAGGTCAATTATATTGGCGATTTGTATGTGAATGGCAGCCTGTGTGTCGGTCCAAGTCAGATTAGAAACGGGGTGTTTCAATTCTTTAAGGATCATTTTCAGAAGGATGAATGGTGTAGGCCTAGACTACCAGAATTTTCTCTTCAACAAATATCGGTGGAGGAGTGCAAGTTGTTGGAAGCGAATTTCTCTTCGGAAGAGGTATGGTCGGCTTTGTGTGAGTGTGATGGTAATAAAGCTCCCGGTCCGGATGGCTTTAATTTGAATTTTATTAGAGCTAATTGGGAGGTCATCAAGGATGATATCATGAATTTTATGGGGGACTTCTATAGGGATAGCTCGGTTGTGAAGAATTTGAATAGTACATTTGTGGCATTAATTCCTAAAATTAGGAATCCGATCTCTCTAAAGGATTATAGGCCTATAAGTCTGGTTGGAGCTGTGTATAAAATCCTTGCAAAGGTTCTGGCTAATAGATTAAAGAAAGTGATGGATTCGATCATTAGCCCGAATCAAATGGCTTTCGTTAAAGGTAGACAGATGGTGGACAGTTTCGTGATAGCTGAAGAAATCGTTCATGCTTGGAGGAAGAATGGTAAAGGTGGACTTTTAGTAAAGCTCGATTTTGAGAAGGCATATGATTGTGTGGACCACGAATTTTTGATCCAGGTAATGATTTTGATGGGGTTTGGACCTCGATGGATAGGATGGATACGGGGTTGCATCTCTACTGTGTCTCTATCGATTCTGGTGAATGGTTGTCCGACCAAGGAATTTTCGATGGGTAAAGGACTTCGACAGGGAGATCCGTTGTCACCTTTTTTGTTCAATATAGTGGTGGAAGTCTTAAGTAAGTTGTTCGACAAAGCTAGAGAGGGTGGCTTGATCAAAGGTATTGGGTTTAACAACGATGACATTCAAATTACCCATCTTTAGTTTGCTGATGACACAATGTTGTTCTTAGAACCATGTATGGATTATCTATTAAATGCCAAAAGGATTCTGAGGTGTTTCGAGCTGGTTTCGGGACTCAAAATCAATTTTCATAAATCTTGTTTGGTCAAGGTTGGAAAGAAGAATCCGGAGGACGATCAATGGGCGAACGCGTTTAAGTGTGCTTCTTCTTCCCTTCCTATTACTTATTTAGGGCTTCCTTTATGTGGGAATCCTAAACGAGAACAGTTTTGGAGTCCGGTTATTCACAAGGTGAAAGAAAGACTAGCCCCTTGGAAAAGAGGATTTATTTCTAAGGGGGGTAGACTTGTACTCATCAAGGCAGTCCTATCGAGTCTTCCGACCTTTTTCATGTCTGTTTTTGGTATACCAGTTGGGGTGGCAAAGAAAATCGAAAAGCTTCAGCGAGATTTTTTCTGGAATGACCGCATTGTGAAAAGAAAGGTTCACGCGGTGGATTGGGATTCAGTTTGCAAGAGTAAGAAATTGGGTGGATTGGGGATTGGGAGACTTAGGGATAAAGGGGCTAGTTTGATGGTAAAATGGGTTTGGAGGTTTGGGATGGATCATTCTTGTTTGTGGAAGAGAGTGGTTTGTGCCAAATATGGCTTGAAGAATGAAGGTTTAGTATGGGACGGTTTGGAGCTGAAATCTCCTTCATATTTTGTTAAATCTATTAATGGTCTTTTTGAGGTGAGTCAATGTTCCTATAAGATTATCAAGGATGGCTTTCAAGTGGTGGTTGGGTTGGGAGGTAATGTGAGGTTCTGGACAGAAATTAAATGGGATTCTATTCCTTTGAAACTTGCTTTTCCAAGAATTTATGCTTTGGCGTCCAACAAAGATGGTTTGGTCAGGGATTTTGGTAGCTTTGTGGATTCGAAGTGGATTTGGGATGTGAGTTTGAGAAGGCCACTTTTCGATTGGGAATTTGATCAATGGAGATGTTTTTTACTTGCTTTAGACACAATATGTATAAGAAGGGACATTCCGGACGCATTAGCTTGGACGTTTAGTTCTAACGGGTGCTTTTCGGTTGGCTCTTTTAGAAGATGTTTGGAAAGTTTTGGTGGACAGAGCAGTTCAGTCGTGTGTCCTTTTTTGTGGCAGGGTATATGTCCACCAAAAGTGGAAATTTTTCTGTGGCAGATGCTCAAAGGGCGGCTGCTAGTTAGGGTAGTGCTAAGTAAATTTGGATTGTCTAACCTGACTAATTTTGATTGCCCTTTGTGTGGCAAAATGCCTGAAACTATTGATCACCTTTTTTTGCATTGTGAATGGTCTTGGGAGTTATGGAGGATGGCTATGGGATGGTGGGGTATATCCTCATGCTGCAGCTCAACGATTGGAGAATGGATGGAAGGTTGGGAAGGTTTTTGCATCTCCAAGTCTAGATTAAGGGCTTGGCATCTACTGTTTTATGCTGTAGTTTGGACTATTTGGGAGTATAGGAATAATGTGGTGTTCAATGGTACGGCTGCCTGTTCTTCCTTGGCCCTAGACTCGATTAAATTTAGGGTGGTTTGGTGGTTCAAAAACTTTGGGCTTGGCTCTAATGAAGACATCACTATATTATTGTTGGATGTGGAAGGAAGATGTGTGGACAAGAAACCTGTCAAGATTGTCAAGCCTTGTTCTTGGAGTCCTCCGGTGGACAACGATTTATTTTTTAATGTTGATGGATCAGCTAGAGGCAATCCGGGGAAAGCGGGTATCGGTGGAGTTCTCAGAGATGCAAGCGGGAAGACACTATGCCTATTTTCAGATTCAATCGGAATTGCAGATTCAATTTTGGCTGAGATTCTTGCTATTCATAGAGCTGTTATGTTGATATCTTCCAATCAGCTCTATTCTCATAGGCGGATTACTATATTGAGTGACTCTAAATCAGTTGTATCATGGATAAATGGTGTAGGTTTCGGCAATTTAAGTCATGTTAAATTGGTTTACGACATTAGACAAAGTATTCTACACAGAAAATCAATTTCTATTGCTTTCACTCCGAGAGGATCCAATGCACTAGCTGATAGCCTAGCTAAAAATGGAGCTGTTTCGATCGGGGAGAGACTAGAATGGGGAGCTTGAAGAATTCTGGGCGGGATTGGTTAGTTGCTGCTGCTGTTATAGTGCCTTCGCCATGTTTTTCCTTTTTCTTTCTGGTTTTGTTATCTGGTGTTGTTTGTTGATTGTTTTGTTGTTGCCTTTTCGTTTCATAGTTGTTTAGGCTTTGGGTGGCTCTCTTTTGTAAGTTTGGCTGATCCTGTTATGTTTTGGTTTGTAAGTTGTGACTTGGCCAGTTGGCCCATTTTGGTTTTTTTAATAAATTGGCAGCTTCAAAAAAAAAAAAAAAAAAAAAGGGTACTATTGGCATTAAGATAGGTGTTTATAATAATGTTTTAATTTAAAATTTTAGACATGAGTGTACTTATAAATATGGGTGTGCTTATCATATTTATTGGGTGTCAATAGCCGTACCCTAAAACAATTTCGTATCTATATTTTATACATTAAAATAATGGGAGGGGTAAAGGGGGTATAATTGTATGCATTATACATATCATTATATTATATACACAAGTGACCATTTATAAGTAGTAAACTTCCCGTGACAATGTTTTGTTTTATTTAACCACCACCTATACAATTATATTCACATTTATAATGTTTTGTTAGGTTACAATCATATTCACATGATGTTTTATTTGGGGTTGCAAATCATGTGAAGAATAAGTAATAATTCAAATTCATAATAATTAAAATATTTTATATATGGTTAATAATAATGGGAATTATCAAATATTCAACAATATTAGGGCGCGTTTGGTGCGTGGGATTGAATCGGATAAGATTGAACTATTTTTGTGGGATTGGATTGGATTGGATTAGACTAAATTAATACTGAGACATGTTTGGTGCTGTACAAATTGAACTAAAATAATACTGTCTCTTGTTTGGTGTAACATGAGATTGGATAAAAAATATTTTTTTTTTAATTTTTTTTTAATTTTTTTTTGTGTGAGAGGTAAGTATAAAATTATATTAAATAAATAAAATCATTTTAATAAATTCAAAGAAAATAAAAATAAAAATATTTAAAATTAAATTTGGTTAAAATATTTATTTTATTCACGTGATTTGCAACCATAAATAAAGCGCATCTTCACGTTAAAATAATTACAACCCAACAAAACTAGTATAATTGTGTGTTGGCCCAAGTGGTTGTTAACCTCATCAATTCTATAACGTTTCCTTTTTCAGAGATTGCCTGATTGTTAAAGACATTTGTCTCCTTTGGAAGAGAATAAGAGATCTCCTAATTGTTCTTTTGGTTTCACCCCTAGAAAAGCTAATATGGCTACTCATTGTTTGGCTAAGTTTAGTCCGTCTTTAGTGGAGAATGGTACTGGATGGAGGATTGTCCTCCAAGTGTGATCCCAGTGGTTCTAGGTGATCGTCCCAGTTTGATTTAGTTCTTTTGTGCATTAATAAAAGTACACCTTTTCATATATATATATATATATATATATATATTTGTCTGTTGACCGATGGTTAAATTGTAACATTCTATATATACTTAAATTAAACAAAGTACCGTCATGTGAAGTTTAATACCTATAACTGTAAAGACATTTTGTAATCCACAGTAATATCTCACATAATTTGTAACCCCCAAATAAAGTATCTTCATGTGAATATGAATATAACTTAACAAAACTAACATAATTGTGTGGTTGGTGATTAGGTTGTAACATTTTATACTTAAATTAAACAAAATATCATTGCCTTAATTGTCTTGAAATGCATATATACAATCCACATTAGTATGAACAATATTTACCGAGTTTCTCAAATCACTTGCCTCTTCTGCTACTGAAACTAGCATGGAATTGACTACACTCAAAAACAACAATCCATTTTCCAACCTTTCAACTTTACAATATTTTCACCAGAGGTAGTAATAAACTGCATGCGAGTATGTGACGATATGTTTTTTATTTTTATTTTTTAGGGGTGTATTCAATTAGGATTTCAAAAGATTTTTATTGACTTTTATGAAATTAAAAATTTTGGGTGTATTCAATGTAGACTTTTAAAGACTCTATAAAAGTCATGAGTATTCAATACAGATTTTTATAGACTTTAAAAAAAAAAGTCTTTAAAAGTCATGTGGTATTCAATCAAAACTTTTTAATAGTCTACGAAAGTTAAGAGGTATTCAAAATCTTAATGACTTTTAATGACTTAAAAATATCTTTAATGACTTTTAGTTATAACAAATCTCACAATTTGTCTTTCATTTCTACAAAAGACTTGACCTTTTTTTTTTCTTTTTTTTTCTTTTTTTTTTTTTAAATAGAAAGAATTTCATTTTAGAAGAAAAACATAAAACCCTTTGAAAAACATCAACCTTCAAACATATTTTATATTTTCAAATAAAAGCATACGCATTCTTAACAAATTTTACAAATAAAATAAAATGAATAAACATTATCCTAAAAAAAAAAAAAAAAAGTAATGCTAAACGTCCTACACTTTTTTTCCCAAATTCTGTCCCAAATGATATTGCACGTGAGGTGTCAATCATCAATCACCATATAATCTCATGATTTATAAGATACTGACACCTCACGTGCCACATAATTTAAGACAAAATTTGGGAAAAAATTTTTGGGACGACTAACATTACTAAAATAATAATAATAATAATAATAATAATAATAATAATATAAAACAACTCTCCATAGACTATACGATTAAGGACAAGAGATTTCATTCTTTTTATCTCTATTTTCAAAGCAACTAAACAACACCGAAACAAATTAAACGAACTTCATTTATGTTAATTAAAAATAATAAAAGATAAAAACCACTACTCAATCATGCCAACATGCCATAATCAAAGTCACGTATGAGCGTGGCTCAATGTAATTATGATTAATATCAAACTACCCATTTTTAGGTATAGGTTTTATTCAACAGCTCTGTGTGGTTTTTATGTTTTATCTTTATTAACTTGAATTAATTTTGGGTAGATTTTTTATATTCAATGCCATACTTTCGTAGAGACATGTAAACGTTAATATTGTTGTCAGTTAGCTACATTTATTCTAAAAGAAAATTTATAATATTTTGACTAATTATAAAAAATAAATAAAATTTTGACTAATTATTAAAAAACAATTAGGCGCATAATGTCTTTATGATTCAAAATATAATAAAATTACAAATAAAAATTTTAAAATCACATATATATAAGCAATAATTCTTTTGTTAAGTTTAATTAACGATTATTTTTATTTTATTCTTTTAAAAAATATATTTTTATTGATATGAGGAAGGTATATAATTTTGCTAAAGCAAAGTTTAAATCATATTTAAAAATCAATGAAAGTTTATAAATGTCTATGACAGTTTTTTAAAATTAAAGTATTTGAAAATCGTTTGAAATGAAAGTCGTTTAAAGATTTTTAAAATTAAAGTCTATAAAAATCTTTTAAAAAGAAAGTCTATAAAAGTTTTTCATAATTATGTAAAATCTATAAAAGTTCATAAAAATCTATGAAATCTGTAACAGTCATCCGCTTAACAAAGTCATTAAAAGTATTTTAAAATCATAATACACCCCTAAATATTATGGGGTTTTTGAAGAGGGGATGACTCGAACCCATAACTTCATGATGTAGGTGTGAGTAGAGACGTATGGATGTGGGGGTTGACTCGGGCTATAACCGGGTCAACCATTTATTAAAAAAGAAATTATGATTAATTTAATGTTATTCATTTATTCTAATTAATTAACAAGCATGGTGAAGTTCTGAAGTTAAGAGTATCTGGTAGCTGGTAGTCTCTGCAAACCATCAACAATCAAAATCAATTTTATTCTCCTTTTTCTATGCAGGTCACATCAACAATCAAAATCATCAAAATCAATTTTATTTCTATCCCTTACCAGTCTCAAATAGTCAAATCCCAATCCTCTCTTTCTCTCTCACTCTCTGACTCTCTTACATACATTCTATACTTCTATTTCTATCTCTCTCACCATCCCAATTCTCTCATCTTTCTCTCTCTCACGTCACAATTCTCTCTCTCCCCATTAAATATTTCTTCGATTAAGTTATTTTAAGAAGTTAATTTTTTTTTCTAATTAAAAAGTTAAAATTTTAAGTTTATTATTCATAATTTTAAATTAGTATTTTATTATTTTTTATAATAATTTATTTTACAAATATAATTTATTATTTTTAATGTTATATTATAATTTATAAAATACCACTTTAATCAAATTGTTTAATAAATTTTTAGTACCGCCAAGATTCACTTACTATTATTTTTTTTATTATATATATATAGTTTTGTTTTAACCCACTTTAATAAAAAATTATGAGTACGCCCTTGAATATGTAAGGTATACCATCGGACTAACCTCATATTGTTTGATATTTTGATTAATTTAAGTATATAATGTTGCAATTTAATCACCAACTATACAATCATGGGCGAATAAAACTATTTATCAAGTTTCATTGGTTGTTTTGCGATTGAGCTTAAATTTCATTCACCTTTATATACCGAGTTTTTAGGTGTTATAAATTTATAATATATGTTGAGGAAGTAATAACAAGAAGTTGAAATTATCCGCTACAGTCTTATAGATGGTTATGAATGACTAATTTACGAATTTTATTAACTGGTTTTATGTTTCTTTGATACGTTTTGGGTGTTTAGATCAACCTTATTTTGTATTTTTATTCCCGGTAAAAAAAAAATATTTGATACTAGTTTTATAAATAAGATTTTCCAAAAAATAAAATTATCAAAACAAAAAATAGATATTAAATATTCAAATTTAATTTTCATTAAAAAACCAAATGTAATAAAATAAACTAAAATTAACAATAAAAAAAAAAAAACAAATATGATTTAATAAAAATATTCAAAATGACATTATACCATTGAAAAAGTGAAATAACAATTTATTTTTTTAAGTATTACAAAACCTATTACAATAGTATTACAAAACCTATTACAATAGTATTACAATAGGATTACCGGTTGTGAGACCTTCCAAGATCAAACAGCACATATGTAGTTCGGATATCTACATATGAACTCCTCACCACTAATGCGCATGATAGGATATGAACTCTTCACCACTAATGTTGAAGAAAGGTAAACTACCACCTTTGTTAACGGGTGATGTGTGTCAAATAATAATTATTCATATGTTTTTCTTATAATTTAAATTTATCATGACACTTATCAAGCAAAATTAACTTATAATAGCAACCAATAAATTTAAATAAATTAATTGAAATAAAAAAATATATAATTTTATTAGTGATGGAGGAAATAAATAAAATCAGTTGGGATTGGGTAATAAATAAAATTAACAAAAACCTATTTTTAAGGAATAGATGAAATAATTGTATCTATATTTTATATATTAAAATAAGTGACCAGTTGTAAGTAGTAAACTTCCCGTGAAAATGTTTTGTTTTATTTAATCACCAACTATACAACTGTACATATCATTATATTACATTCACATGATGTTTTATTTGGGTGGTTGCAAATCATGTGAAGAATAAGTAACAATTCAAATTTAAATTCTAATTCAAATAATAATTAAAATATTTTATATATGGTTAATAATAATGGAAATGATCAAATATTCAACAATATTAGAGCGTGTTTGGTGAGCGGAATTGGATTGGACATGATTGAACTATTTTTATGGGATTGGATTGGATTGGATTGGATTGGATTAGACTAAGTTAGTATTGAGACATGTTTAGTGCTGTATAGATTGAACTAAAATAATACTGTCTCTTATTTGCTATAACATGAGATTTGATAAAAAATAATTGAAAATAATTGTTTTTTCTTTTCTGTGAGAGGTAAGTATAAAATTACATTAAATAAATGAAATTATTTTAATTAATTTAAAGAAAATAAAAATAAAACTATTTAAAATTAAATTTGGTTAAAAAAATTACTAAATTATTATTTTGAATAAATTAAATTATTTTTAAAAATAATTGAATAAAAATAACATTTAAGTTTTAATTAAAAAATATTTTTTAAGAAATATTATAATAAAATTACATATAGGCTGGGTCCCAGCCAAAAAAGAGTTGGACTAAAATAGTCCCAACTCCCAACGTCTTTAATGGGACAAAAGAAACCCACGGACTAAATAATCCTACAACAACAGGACAATATATGGGCCCCACCTTGGAGAGAGTACTATTCACAGTCCAATTATGTGGATTTGATTGATCATCGATTGAGTACTTAGGTGAGAAGGGATCCTAAATACAACATTAATTTTGTCACTCTTTCATCTCCTATCGTCTTTTTCTTCGGTTGTTCATATTCATCCTATACCAAAAATGTCCTCCTCCTTCATCTTCTTTCTACTTTTCATCATCATCTTCTCCAATCACCCCGCATATGCTGATGATCATTATCATGATAATCAGACGACTGCTAAGAACACAACACAACTAGTTGATCGAGTCTGCAACAAGACCAACAACTACTCCTTCTGTGTCAACGCCCTCTACACCGACCCTCGCACGCCGGACGCCGACACCTACACTCTTGCTGACATCTCATTTCGCTTGGCTTACAAAGCTGCCACCAACACCAGCCGCCTGATAACCCAGCTTCTCAAGAACAGCACCACCACGGACGACCACGACAACCTCAAGAGATGTCTAAAGGATTACAACACGGCCATTGAGGCTCTGGGGTCCGGCCTCAATGACTTGAACTCAGAGACGTTCTTCACTCTGCCACGCTACGCCAATACCACTTCTCGGTCTGCTGAGGACTGCGAGGCTCATTACAAGTCTTTGGGTTCCACCTCTATCAAGTCTCTTTGTCAAATATGTGTTGTGGTCGCCAACCTCTTCAATGGTGGCGGCTCTTGATTAATTTTCTGAACTTCCCAAAAAAATTATAAAAAAATTTCTGAATTATATTATAATTTGCATGCATCTATATGATCATATCATACCAAATATTGATTATAGGCAGGGCCGAAATGCTCTATTTTTGCTAATTTTATTGGAATTAGTGTGTGCTTTCTAGCTAATTTGTGAGTTTCTTAACGTGAATTTCTACATACTTATTAAATTAGAAATGAGTAACAGTCTCCCTCAAGATCCTTTACAAAATATGGAAACTTACATACATATATGAGGAGTTGGTGGGACACAAAATATGTTGAACTGCACAATTTTATTAACGGAAGAAAGAAAGGGCAACAGCCCAACAAAGCAAGCCAAAACAAAAAACAAACAAGAGGCAACAAGACAACAAGAGCCCTCCAACCGAGCTACCGCTCCTGGACAAACATGCCTCACCCTCAAACAAAAACGCATACAAATAGAGCAAGCACGGAGCTAAAACAGAGCAACAGCAAACACACCCAGTTGCAGAAACCACACTGACTTGACTTCGACACCACAACAGCATGAAGTAACCCCACAAACAGCACCCAAAAACTAAATTACCAGAAAACCAGCAGAAGCACAACAAACCCGACGATACCTCAACCAAAAAGAAAAACCTACTGAACTTTCGGCTCTCTCAAGCTGTCTAACTCTCATCCAGTCAAAGGTTAGGGAAAAAATTGTAATCCGAGAGATAAGTAAAAGATCGGCCAACGTCAGAGACGGGCCGAAATGTGGGCTAGGATGGGATCAGGCACACCCTAGCCCCTTTAAAAGAATTTTTTTTTCTAAATCAAACCAAGTGACATACTTAATTTGATCTGTAATGATGGTAATACTTTGTTTTCTTCTTCACAGCTGTAGGAGACTAGGAGGCGGAATACTTTCCAAATCAAAGAATTCCAAATCAAATCACTGCTCTTTTTTTTAAAAGAAAAAAAAAATAATCTTTATTAATAACAATTTTATCTCTCCCATTCTCCAAAATAATTTGTTCAAATTTGACTCAAACTCTTTGTCAATGTCATATCAACAATTGATCTTCAAATTAGATACACTTTTGTGAATATTATGGAATTAAAATATGTTATTTTGTTTATAAATTTTAGGGTTACTATAATTTTTAATTTATAGGATTTTAGGGGTAATCAAATTATTAGTTAATTTAATTTTAAATTTACAATGTAATGGTATGTTTAATAAATTTCTATTGGTGTTGTTTTGGACTTTGGTTGAATTTATTTGTAATAAGATGGAAAATGAATTTTTAACAAACTATACGATTATCTACATTGAAAGAGAGATTGTTGGTGCTTATGATCACAATTTCAAAATTAATAAGTTTGATCCTTATGATATGTGTCACTTTACTTCATATGATATGTGTCAAGTGAAATCAATTATCGATATTACTTAATATGTATAATGTATCCATTTATCAATTGACACCTAACATGACTTAATAAATATTTAAACTTTTGGATTTGGATTGTATTACATTACCCGTTCTCTGATTATACTTATTAATTGTAATTCTTACCTCATGTACCAATTAGAATAGAAATGTTAAATACCGTCAAAAACAAAAAGAAAGAATTGAAATGTTAAAAAAAATCCTCTCAATTGTTTATTATTATTATTATTATTATTATTATTTTTGGAAATAAACACCCTCTCATTTGTTGTTATGCCTTGATTATTAATGAGTTGGGTTAAAACCAATAAAATAATGGATCAGGTTTTGGTTCATGATATTCATGAGAATCAATTTTTGTTTAATTGATATTCATACAGAATTCAACAATATGTGCATGCAAGACCACAGATTTTATTTCTCAAGTAATAGAACAATTTTTGCATGCTTCTACCAACCTCTTCACATCATTATGACAAATTATAATATTTGTTATAAGTATCAAGAATGAAATCTCTAATGGTTTGGATTAAATATAACTAATAATAATAATAATAAGCTAAATAATTACAACACTCTTAACATTAACAAAGTAATTAAATTACCATTCTTCTATGCATCCCGATGCATGCATGGTGCATTCTCACTTTTAATTTAATAGAATATTAAAAAAAAAAAAATCCTCACAAATTCGATTCAATAGATTAATAGAGTATATACAGAATATTAAATAAACCGTTAAACTAAAATTTTTAATACTCTATAGAGATCAATGATCAACCTATATAAATTGATTTATTACATCATTTCATTTTAATAAAAATAGTAGATTAGTAATGACTAGTGAATTCTGATTCTCAATTGATATTAATTCTGATTCCCGACCATATCAGTTGCACCTCCTTCATCTTAATCAATATCCTGTTCAATTCAAAAAACAGAAAATGAAAATGATGTTAAAGCAATCTGAAATCTAACATCAAAAACTCTATGTATAAAAGTAAAATTATTTATTACTCTTTCGATCAGTATGTGTAGCCTTTCAACTTCGTCATTTCTTTCAAATACTGACCAGCAGCGAATCTTTTCACCTTCAACGAAATTGTTTTGCTCACACGCCTGCCTCCATCCCCTACTAAGCAAAGACAAATTACTGGCATGCTTCTTGACAATTCCTTCTAGAACTGGATCAACTGGGGTGTGGATCAAAACGGGAAGACCAGCTGGCTTCTTAATTCCTATTTTGATTCCATCACTTTGATCCTTCAAAATTGGCCATGCATCTTCTACAAGTCCTAGAACATATGTTATGTCCGTGGCAGATAAAGTTTTCCTAAATAGAGGATCCATACGCTCTCCCCTAGGAATATTTCTAATTTGTGTTGGAGTTGGGGCGGGATTTTCAGGAATATTATCTGCCATTTCTTTTTCTTAAAAATAAGTATATAAATGGGTTTAGAAATTGATACAAAATGGGATGCCTATCATTTGTTGGTAAATAAATAGATAATGTGCATGAATTATGTGATAACAAGCTAGCTAGAAATACATGATTCCTTCAAAATTAAGAAAAAGATAATTTTGTGTGACAATTTAACCAACTGAACCGAGTCTTTTATATATATATATATATATTCAAAAACAAAATCTACATAAAAATAATTTTGATTCTGTGTCGGTGTTTCTTTTGTTCTACTCATGCCGTTAATGGCCACATGCCACACATATATAATTTTGTTTTTCTTCATTGTTTGTGACCAATTCAAGTCTATTTAGTTTCAATTGTCTGAAATGATCAAATTGTGTGAATCAGTACAATTGGGATTAATTACCAGCTTGATCACAACCGAAGATAAATCTCAAAATTAATTTATTATTTTCTGACATCAATTTTTTCTTTTGAACAGCAATTTTATTCAATAAGGCCAACACAGCCAAAGCTTACAAAACAAACGAAGCTGAGCAAAGAGCCCAAACGAAAACCCAAGGACAACCAACTACATGCCCCCCTTGGCCCAAGCTCAACAACAACAAACCAAACTAGAAAGAACACAAAAGCTGTTAAATAACATAAAAATGAGCCCACTAAACCCACCAACAAACCAACAGCTAAAAAGCAAGAGGTTGGAAACCAAGACACCACCAAGAAAAACGACTCAAACCAAAAGTGGCATCATCAACCTACGGGCTTAATTTTTGAAACCAATCTTCTCACGAGCTCACGAAACCTGGTATTATTCTCCTCATTCCTCCTAACAATGATCTCGATCATCTCCTTCTTTTTCCATAGAAATCACAGCCTAGAGTCATTTCCTCTTCTCAAACACCTTCACGATTTCATTCTCAAAATTCCACCCCATCTTGTCCCTCTCTGCAGAAACCTGAAGCCGTAATTTGTCACTCTCACTGCAGCTTCTAGTTTTCATGTTATGTCTCCTCAATATATGAGAGAGCTAGCCGTTCCTCTTCTTCTCTTCGAGAAGCCATTGCCAATCCCCTGTTCAAACCTTCGACAAGAACAGGCACCACCTGCATACAAACTCGTCACGTCACTCCTATCTAAAAGAGATGGTTCGGAGGAGCCTCTCAAAGCAAACTTATCACCGTACACCAGAACTACAGCCCACCAGGCTATTAGAGATTTCTGCATTTGGACCTTCAGAAGTCTCTAGTAGGTGAGAAATATATATATATATATATATGGTGGTTCTCCGGTAAGGATGTCTTTAACTTAATTATAATTTCAAGACGTCCAACAATACCTACACATTCATATTGGGTGTGGGTATTTGTTAATGTGGGCCACTATGAATGTGTGGCTGTGGTTTGACATTGTGTGAAGCGGTACAATTGGAATAAAGAATAATGCTACATTGTCCAAATTTGGTGCCCCAATGATTTAAATCCATTTATTTAGATCATACAAATCTAATACAATTTAAATGAATGCCCTCATTTGGGCAAAATAGTATTATTGTTGGGATTAATTAACAACTTGATCACAACTGAAAATAAATCTCAAATTTAATTTAATTATTATCCTTTGACAGCAATAAACATACTTTAACCTAGAAAATGAAACAAAACTATAGAAAAAGAAACAAAACTATGACCATACTTGAGGAGGAGGATAAATCCAGATATGTTTACCCAAATTTTCTTTGTTTCCCAACCAACCATAAAGTTGTCTGCATCCTTCAAATGCCTTGTTTTATATCCCCAACCAACCATAAATTTCTTGGCTTGATCGAACTTCAAATGCATTTTTTTGAAATGAATATTCAAATTCCTTGTTTTGAAATGCAGATATACAGCCCACATTAGCATAAACAACATGTACTGAGTTTCTCAAATCACTTGTCTCTTCTGCTACTGGAATTAGCATGGAATTGCTCAAGCCTCTATTCAAAAACAACAATCCATTTTCCAAACTTTCAACTTCACACCAATTCATTTCAATCGAATCATCAAAGTAGTATAAATGCCATTTTTGATATTCAACTCTACCATCACTATATCTAATACTATCACAAAGCCTATATGCCAGCATCAGTTTCAACTCATACTGGATCAAATGTCTATGACCACTGACGACTCCCACCGGATATCGATATGTTTTACACTCCTGTTTTGCAACATCGAAGGTTCCCATTCCACCATCGTGACAGAAAGCACAATAGAACACTCCTTCTATATGGATTACACTTTGTATACTTCCATGATTACCAGCAAAATAGAGCCTTTTCCATGTTTTTTTAGAAGGGCTATACGTACCGATAGAGGTTGTTGTAGTAGAGTATTTAGTGTATGTAAATATCAAACAATCCGGAGATTCTGGAGTGGTAGTGAATGTTGCTGCAGAGACCTTCAAGTAGGATCTGTCCAGTTTTATAATTCTTTTAGTGAATGGATTGTAGAAGAACAATAAAGTAGTTTTACCGGTAGTCAAATCTTCCCTTCTGGAGAAAAGAACCCAACCATCTTTTGCAGCACAAAATTTTACACCAGCAAAAATTGCACCTTCTTTGTTTTCAAAGATGGTTTGTTTTTGTTTTCGAGTAGGGTCGTAGAGATTGCACCAACCAGTAATACTACCATCTTCTTCGTTACATAAACTATTAGGCTCACCGTTATCTTCTCCCGGCCAATACCAGAGCATTAACCATGGCAATTTATTTTCGGATTTAACCCTGTGAGTATCCGATCTCCAACCCTTGCATACCGCACGAAAACGTATTTGATCGATGTAACGAAGACGTTCCATGATTAAGATCAACAAATCAACCGAAAGATCGGACCATGAAGGACTTTTCATCTTCGGCTTATTGATCAGTTTCTTCTTCTCCGTTAAATTAAAGCAGTGAGGGTTGAAGTGGATTCTTGAAAAAGATTAAATAAGTTTACACGAAGGGTTATTAAAAGAAAATATGTTTTCTAGGCGTGCAAAGTAGTCTGGTTCTATTAGGAATTTAGGATTCAAAGTAGAGAAGGAGTAAACTAAAAGGATTTAAATTGTATTAGGATAAAGAATCAAAGATAATCAGATGTTTAACTCAAGTAATTATCCAAATATTCTTTAATTATCTTCTGAAAATTTGTTCTGATCTCAAACTATCATTCTTTTTGATATGTTAGGATGAAGGCTCGTCTATTTTTTCATTTATCATTTTTTTATCTCCACTGTTCATCTTGGTGGAGACCTATTTTTTTTTAAATTTATTTTTTTCATCTCAGTGGATTTTAAAATTTTTAAACTTTGTGTTACTTTCATAATTATTATTTGGACAGATCTATAATTATAAAAATATATAGGTTCCTTTGATTTTTAATTTATTTTTTTTTTGTGTTAAAAGGACTACTTTACCTTTGGTCGGTTAAGATGACCGTTAGTGAAATCGTTAGTTAATGTTTTTGAGGAAAGGCTTGTACAGTAAAAAAATAAATTAAATATACATACAATTTCGCTTGAACTTACAGTGTTGGTGCAATTAACCTAATAAACTATTTTACTTCCTTCCTTTTGGCCATGACGGTGGTGGTGGCGTTGACTAGCCATGACTACCAATAGAGTGGATTGTTGTCTAGATTCATATTGTTTTCTTGATTTTCCGTGTTCCTCTTTATGAAAAGTAAAAATAGAATGATAGGAGATAAAGGGTAGTTTCAGAGAGCTTCTCCTTATAATCTATAAATTATCAATGAGAGTTTCTTTTGACAATCCTATTTTTTCTTTTTATACTTCTTTTCTAAAAATATTCTATTATTAAAATTTAAATTTTAAAAAATTCTAAAAACACTTCATTTTGTTATAAGATTATCCTTTTTATCTTTTTGAATTAAATTATTAAAAAAAGAAATTATCTCTCCTAAATCATTAAATTAATTATTACATATTAAATACTCTCTCCTAAATTTTTAATTACCATATTAAACTTTCTCCTCTAATACATATCTCTAATTTTCTATCTCCATTTTTTCTCAAGCAAGACTAACAGTTAAGAAAAAAAAAAAAAACTTACTAATAAGCTTGCTTTTTAGGAACCATATGTACATATATATTAAAAAAAAAAAAAAAATCGAAATATGAAAATGATTTTTGTTACTCTTGTAGGTATGCGATTGTCTAGAGAACTTTAATTCTTTCATTAGTTTTAGAAATTCTGAGTTTAATCGAATCTAATTGAAACAATTCAAGCTTTCATATATATATATATATATTTGAAAATTGACTTTATATATATATATTATATTATTATGTTAGTAAAAAACTAAAATATTCATAATTTTTTTTTTTTTTTTTTAACTATTAATCAGAGATTGATAGAGAAAGTATGGAAATATGATTTGTTTATTTTTTTAAAAATGGAGAGAGATTAATTAGGAGAGAGTGTTTAAAATGGTAATAACGGATTTAGGAGGGAGAGTTTAATACGTAATATTTAATCTAATGATTTAGGTGAGAGATTTTTTTTTTAATAATTTAATTAGTATTGAATGTCTTTAAATTTTTGTCATTAATAAAAAAAATTAAATTGGAGTGTAAATAGATAAGCGAGCTTCTCCTTATAATCCACAAATTATCTATTCACACTCCATTTTTTTTTTATTAATGCCAATTTTAACCTGAACTAAAATTACTAATCAAGACAAAAAAAAATATATTCTAAAGACACTCCAAACTAATTAAATTATAAAATAAAATAAAAAATTCTCTCTCCTAATCATTAGATTAAATATTACATATTAAACTCTCTCTCCTAAATCTGTTATTACCATATTAAACACTCTCCTAATTACTCTCTCTCTCCATTTTTTCTTTTTTTTAAAAAATCCTATCTCCATACTTTCTTGATTAATAGTTAAAGAAAAAAAAACTTATGAATATTTTTGGTTTTTTACTAATAGTGATATATATATATATATATATTAAAAATAAAAAGTCAATTTTAAAAAAAATAGATATATGAAAACTTGATTTATTGTATTTAGATTCAATTAAACTTATGATTTCTAAGATTTTTTAATATATACATATATACTGTTCCTAAAAATCAAGCTTATTCGTAAGTTTTTTTTTTTTTTTTTAAGAGTTTAATATGGTAATTAAAATTTAGGAGAGGGTGTTTAATATGTAATATTTAATCTAATGGTTTATGAGAGATAATTTCCTTTTTTAATAATTTAATTCAAAAAAGATTACTTCTCTTAGATGAATCCAAAGACTACGATGGTTTGTCCTAACTTTTATTAAAATAAAATAGAGTGTCTTTAGAAATTTATTTTTTAAAATGAAGTGTCTTTAAAATATGAGTGTTAAAAGATAAAAAGGATAATATTGGAACAAAAGAAAGTGTCTTTAAAATTTTTAAATTTAAATTTTGAGAATAGAGTGTCTTTAGAAAAGAAGTGTAAAAAGAAAAAAAATGGATTGTCAAAAGAAGCTCTCTGATCGGACGATTTATATACCTATTTTAGGTCCCCATTTCCTAGCTTTTGTATTCGTTTTCGAGCGTATTTTTGTACATAATATGTTTTGTGAGCCTTGTATAGGTATATATTCCCTACAATGGTGTTTGAACGTAAAGTCAAGTTTGGGAGGCAAAAATGAGCTAAAAAGTGAAGAATTGGAAAGTATGCAGAGTTGCCACGGTCTCACCGTTGACCCAAAACGTGACGTGATTTGAGGTCCACCACGGCATATTTCCGTGGTAAATCCGCCATTGAGCTAGAACGCGACATCGAGACCGCGGCACTTCAACTCTGTTTTCCAAAGGTTGATGGGCTGAAATTGTAACATGTCCATGCAGAACACCCACATTTCGGGGTCCATATCTCCCTCCTCATATTGAACTGGGCTTCCTACCATATATTTTTGGAAAGCCCCAGAAGTCTAATTTCTAGAGGTTTTTACGGATCGCGATTCCGGGCTTTCTAGAGGGAGTTATGGCTATTTCCGTAATGGTGCGCGAGGCTGGAAACATGACCGCGGCAGAGAACATTGTGCAGATCACCTAACTTTCGGGGGGCATATCTCCCTCCTCAGATCGAACCACATTGAGCTCTACATATATTCAGAAAGCCCCGGAAGTCTACTTTCTAGTGGTTTTTACAGATTGTAATTCCGGCTTTCTAGAGAGAGATATGAGCATTTCCGTAACGGTGCGCGCCAAGTTCGCTGCCAAGTTTGCCCCCAAGTTCGCCCCCTGACAGCGACTTTGGCAGCGACCTAATATTTTTCAGCAACAGGGGCAGTGATGTTCGCCCCCTAGCTGGTCGCCACCTACCAGCGAACTTGGTAGCGACCTTCCGTCGCCAGCACAGCGAAGGGTCAAGTTTCAAGCTATTTTAGAAGGGCATTTTGGTCCTTTCATACCCAGATCGTGCCCTAAGTTTCCCAACCTATTTATACACCATTTTGAGCCCTCTCTTCACACAACAAACCAGCCACCAAACACAAAAAAACACAGCAGCTGCTGCACTTCATCTTCTTCCCCAAATCAAGAGAGAGAGAAGCTTCCAAAGCTCCCATGGAGGTTCTCCTCCATGGGAAGCTCACCACTACCACTTTCCACACATCCTCCACCACATTTGGGAGTAGATTGCAAGGAGATAGGAGTGGTCTATGACCAATTTCGTGCTAGGGATTCATAGAGCTCTTGGAGGGATTTCTTCAAGGGTTGTCTCCTTAAAACTCATTCTCTTTGTATTTCTTGTTTTCTCTTATGTGTAACCCCACTTGGGAATATTGTAAACCTATATTTGTGTTCATTTATGTGATGATTGTTCTTAAATCCATTTGGGTTTTGATTTGTTCTTGTTATTATTGTAAAATCTCTTGTCTTGATATGCATGTGTGTAGAGATTGGAAATTGATGTGTGCTCATGGATGGGATTAGGAGTAGATTAACTTAAATGTAGGAGTAGTTGTAATCAAATATCCTATTTGTGTGTGTATGTTGATGGAAGGTCGAAATGCCTTGTTTTGATGGGTTTGAGTGTATGTGGGTTGAGATTGTACCTCAATGGATGACCTTCCGGGTACAATCTTAACTACTTAGATCTAAAAGAATAGATGAAACTTGTTTTATGCATGACCGTGCTAGAATAGGTTTTGGCTACATGTTCATATGCTTAATGGTAGGGACTTGAGGCATAATTGCTCTAGCCATGACCTTTGGGGAGTGATTCGTGTCTCGAATCCCTTAGTTGAGATTACAAGCTCAATTGCTCTACCCATGACCCTTGGGGAGTGATTTGTGTTTGTGAATCTCTTAACTGAGAGAATAAGCCCATAACTTGAATTGGATGTTCTTAAAGCCTAAGAACCACTATTTGTGCACTTATGTATGGTAAACCTATTAAACCTTGTGTGATCATTATCATGCATCTCTCCTAGCCACCATTTTATTATTTGTCTCTTTAAACACCATTCTCACCATTTCATATTCTTTTTGTTTTTATTTGCATTCTTTTCCTTACATTTTCACACACACCACACCGCAATATGCATACACCTCACACACACCACTCTTATCACATTCGCATTCTATTTAAATGCTTTCAATAAACTCTAAAACTCAAAACGGTTGACAGATGACACCTCCCTGTGGACGATACCCTTGCTTATTGCTATACTAGTCTCTAGTCACCTGCACTAACAAGGTGAACTTGAAATATAAATATTTTGATATACAAAAACGATAGATTGTCAAATGGCGCCGCTACCGGGGAACAATGTGATATTTACTTTACTTTGATAGGTGTCAAGCTTATATAACAATGTGTCAACAAATACATGTGATGAATTGCTTTTGTGAGTGGAAATGTTAGGAAAGAGAGCTGCAGGTCAAGTGGAGCAAAAGAAGAAAATTTCCCCAGGTGGTCGCCCCCAACTTCGCCCCCTAACGGCGACCACGTTGCCAGCGAAGATCTCTGCCCAGCTGAAGGAGAAGGTCGCCACGACGTTCGCCCTCCATCAGTGAAGTCAGCGCCAGCGACCACCGACGGAAACGACGTCGGTTTTGGAGGTCGCCACCGAGTTCGCTACCCACTAGCGACTTTGGCGCTGGCGACCAACGTGAAGAGGGTTTTTTTTTTTTTTTTCAGACCTGATTTTGGGCATTTGTTGGAGAGAAACACTTCCATTTCACTTCCATTCTTCCTCCACATCCCTCCTATGGCAAAACCAACCTAGGGCACGCGCCAATCGGGTAATCTCGTTCTAATTTTTTATTCTACTTCTTGTTTCTCATCTCTCTGAGCATTATTCTTGTGGATTTGATTTATTGATTGAGTTAGAGGAACTAGGGGTGGATAATCTTGTTTGGTGCCTAATTTTGGACAAAATTGGTTGGGTATTGCTATTACTTGCTTGGGTCTTCTTTAATTGATGCATTGAAGCATGATTTAAGGAGTTTGTGGTGGATTTGTAGAATTTGGACTATCAATTTCGGGAATTGCATGTGTTTGGGTTAGGAAGAATTGCAAGTAAAGAACTTTGTTGTTACCATTGAACTTGGTGTGGTTAATTTTGGGCAAATTAGTGCTCGATGTGCTTGTTTTTTGTTGTTGCTTGCAGTTGGACTCGTCACAGTGATTGCAAATTTTTGTTGTGGTTTTCTAAGCAACAAAATGCCAAGGGTGAAGATTGTGAATTTTGATGATGACGCTTCGGGTTCCACTAACCCGAGAGAGCCAGCCAGAGAAAGAGTCAGTAGAAGGGCTGTTTTGAATCCCGACTTTGAGGAGCGGTTGAAGGCTTTTGAAACGAAAGAGTGCCACACAGAAAGGGGAATTGATGTAAGTGAGCTCGAAAACACACCGGTCCCAGGGGTAGTTCAGGCTAGAGGATGGGAGGATTTTGTTTTGAATCCGCCACCATACAATGAGAGGATCGTGCGTGAGTTTTATGCCAGTATGGTTGTTCAAGACTACTACAAGGGGTGTGCCGTCATAGTGAGGGGCAAACAAGTTAAAATTCAGGCTGCCGACATCAATAGGTATCACAAGACGACTCTTGAGAACCCGATCCCGATAGGAGTGGAGCACCAGACTCTATTTGTCAAACAGAACGTGAGATTCGCAAACAGCTTAGTGGTTGAGCCCATGCACCGTTGGCACTCAAAAGAAAGTCCAATAAGGCAGTCCAACCTAACAAAGGAACTCGCCTTTTGGCATACTTTCATCTCCCACAATCTGAGACCGAGTACACACCTAAGCACAATCTCCTTCGACATTGCAAAGATACTTTATGCATTTCAGGCCGAGCTAGACATTGATGTGGGGCACTTGATTAAGATAGAGATAGGTAGAGTAGGTGACAGCAAACGCCATGATGATATACTTCCATTTCCGTGCTTGATCACGGAATTCTGTAGAGAGGCAGAAGACCGAGCAGCAGCAGAGAGGGACCGCAGAGGGAAAAGAGTGGTGTAAGATGAGCCACAGAAGGTCCAGTAGTTTAGTTAATTTAATTTAGTTGCACTTTATTTCTTTAAGTTAATTTAGTTGCACTTTAATTCTAGTAGTTTATTCGGATTAGATATAATTGCATTTTCTTTTCGGATTAGACTAAGGGTGTGCGTTGTACTGTGCTTAGTGGATTTTAGGGAATTTTGTGCTACATACCTGTGGTTTTGTGCTTGAATGTTTGAGATGCTTATCCGTTTTGAGCCATTATTGAGTCATTTTCGATTTTGTCATATCTCATAGTCCTTGTGTCGAGGTTGTGGTGTTGTGCGCCTTCCCGCCGGGTTCTCATTGTCAACATTGGGGACAATGTTGGATTTAGGTTTGGGGGTGTGGCAACGCCGCGTCTTTTTGTAAAAATTTTAATTTTTGCATGTAGTTTTTGTTTGATTTTTGGCATGTTTTTTAGGTGTTAGGTGTCGTTTTGTGTCAATTTTTTGCGAAAAGGCCATGTTGATCATATATTGGTTGGTGGGATGCTCTTGAGTATGTGCCGTTGAGGAGTGTTGTATGCATTTTGTGTTGAGTATTTTTGGGTGCGCTGCGCAAGTGCAGTTAGTCCCTTTCTCTTAGTGCTCGTGTGGATGGGGCACCATGCTTGAAAGCGAGGGATTAATAGTGGAGACTACCACTTCACAACCACTTCAATAGTAGTCTCCACTATTAATCCCTCGCTTTCAAGCATGGTGCCCCATCCACACGGGCACTAAGAGAAAGGGACTAACTGCACTTGCGCAGCGCACCCAAAAATACTCAGCACAAAATGCATACAACACTCCTCAACGACACATACTCAAGAGCATCCCACCAACCAATATATGATCAACATGGCCTTTTCACAAAAATTGACACAAAACGACACCTAACACCTAAAAAACATGCCAAAAATCAAACAAAAACTGCATGCAAAAATTAAAATTTTTACAAAAAGACGCGGTGTCGCCACACCCCCAAACCTAAATCCAACATTGTCCCCAATGTTGACAATGAGAACCCGGCAGGAAGGCGCACAACACCACAACCTTGACACAAGGACTATGAGATATGACAAAATTGAAAATGACTCAATAATGGCTCAAAACGGATAAGCATCTCAAACATTCAAGCACAAAACCATAGGTATGCAGCACAAAATTCCCTAAAATCCACTAAGCACAGTACAACGCACACCCTTAGTCTAATCCGAAAAGAAAATGCAATTATATCTAATCCGAATAAACTACTAGAATTAAAGTGCAACTAAATTAACTTAAAGAAATAAAGTGCAACTAAATTAAATTAACTAAACTACTGGACCTTCTGTGGCTCATCTTACACCACTCTTTTCCCTCTGGGGTCCCTCTCTGCTGCTACTCGGTCTTCTACCTCTCTACAGAATTCCGTGATCAAGCACGGAAATGGAAGTATATCGTCATGGCGTTTGCTGTCACCTACTCTACCTATCTCCATCTTAATCAAGTGCCCCACATCAATTTCTAGCTCGGCCTGAAATGCATAAAGTATCTTTGCAACGTCGAAGGAGATTGTGCTTAGGTGTGTACTCGGTCTCAGATTGTGGGAGATGAAAGTATGCCAAAAGGCGAGTTCCTTTGTTAGGTTGGACTGCCTTATTGGACTTTCTTTTGAGTGCCAACGGTGCATGGGCTCAACCACTAAGCTGTTTGCGAATCTCACGTTTTGTCTGACAAATAGAGTCTGGTGCTCCACTCCTATCGGGATCGGGTTCGGGTTCTCAAGAGTCGTATTGTGATACCTATTGATGTCGGCATCCTGAATTTTAACTTGTTTGCCCCTCACTATGATGGCACACCCCTTGTAGTAGTCTTGAACAACCATACTGGCATAAAACTCACGCACGATCCTCTCATTGTATGGTGGCGGATTGAAAACAAAATCCTCCCATCCTCTAGCCTGAACTACCCCTGGGATCGGTGTGTTTTCGAGCTCACTTACATCAATTCCCCTTTCTGTGTGGCACTCTTTCGTTTCAAAAGCCTTCAACTGCTCCTCAAAGTCGGGATTCAAAACAGCCCTTCTACTGACTCTTTCTCTGGCTGGCTCTCTTGGGTTAGTGGAATCCGAAGCGTCATCATCAAAATTCACAATCTTCACCCTTGGGGTTTTGTTGCTTAGAAAACCACAACAAAAATTTTCAATCACTGTGACGAGTCCAACTGCAAGCAACAACAAAAAACAAGCACACCGAGCACTAATTTGTCCAAAATTAACCACACCAAGTTCAATGGCAACAACAAAGTTCTTTACTTGCAATTCTTCCTAACCCAAACACATGCAATTCCCGAAATTGATAGTCCAAATTCTACAAATCCACCACAAACTCCTTAAATCATGCTTCAATGCATCAATTAAAAAAGACCCAAGCAAGTAATAGCAATACCAAACTAATTTCGTCTAAAATTAGGCACCAAACAAGATTATCCACCCTTAGTTCCTCTAACTCAATCAATAAATCAAATCCACAAGAATAATGCTCAGAGAGATGAGAAACAAGAAGTAGAATAAAAAATTAGAACGAGATTACCCGATTGGCGCGTGCCCTAGGTTGGTTTTGCCATAGGAGGGATGTGGAGGAAGAATGGAAGTGAAATGGAAGTGTTTCTCTCCAACAAATGCCCAAAATCAGGTCTGAAAAAAAAAAAAACCCTCTTCACGTTGGTCGCCAGCGCCAAAGTCGCTAGTGGGTAGCGAACTCGGTGGCGACCTCCAAAACCGACGTCGTTTCCGTCGGTGGTCGCTGGTCGCTGGCGCTGACTTCGCTGGTGGGGGGTGAACGTCGTGGCGACCTTCTCCTTCAGCTGGTCAGAGATCTTCGCTGGCAACGTGGTCGCCGTTAGGGGGCGAAGTTGGGGGCGACCACCTGGGGAAATTTTCTTATTTTGCTCCACTTGACCTGCAGCTCTCTTTCCTAACATTTCCACTCACAAAAGCAATTCATCACATGTATTTGTTGACACATTGTTATATAAGCTTGACACCTATCAAAGTAAAGTAAATATCACATTGTTCCCCGGCAGCGGCGCCATTTGACAATCTGTCGTTTTTGCATGTCAAAATATTTATATTTCAAGTTCACCTTGTTAGTGCAAGTGACTAGAGACTAGTATAGCAACAAGCAAGGGTATCGTTCACAGGGAGGTGTCATCCGTCAACCGTTTTGAGTTTTAGAGTTTATTGAAAGCATTTAAATAGAATGCGGATGTGATAAGAGTGGTGTGTGTGAGGTGTATGCATATTGCGGTGTGGTGTGTGTGAAAATGTAAGGAAAAGAATGCAAATAAAAACAAAGAGAATATGAAATGGTGAGAATGGTGTTTAAAGAGACAAATAATAAAATGGTGGCTAGGAGAGATGCATGATAATGATCACACAAGGTTCAATAGGTTTACCATACATAAGTGCACAAATAGTGGTTCTTAGGCTTTAAGAACATCCAATTCAAGTTATGGGCTTATTCTCTCAGTTAAGAGATTCATAAACACAAATCACTCCCCAAGGGTCATGGGTAGAGCAATTGAGCTTGTAATCTCAACTAAGGGATTCGAGACACGAATCACTCCCCAAAGGTCATGGCTAGAGCAATTATGCCTCAAGTCCCTACCATTGAGCATATGAACATGTAGCCAGAACCTATTCTAGCACGGTCATGCATAAAACAAGTTTCATCTATTCTTTTAGATCTAAGTAGTTAAGATTGTACCCGGAAGGTCATCCATTGAGGTACAATCTCAACCCACATACACTCAAACCCATCAAAACAAGGAATTTTGACCTTCCATCAACATACACACACAAATAGGATATTTGATTACAACTACTCCTACATTTAAGTTAATCTACTCCTAATCCCATCCATGAGCACACATCAATTTCCAATCTCTACACACATGCATATCAAGACAAGAGATTTTACAATAATAACAAGAACAAATCAAAACCCAAATGGATTTAAGAACAATCATCACATAAATGAACACAAATATAGGTTTACAATATTCCCAAGTGGGGTTACACATAAGAGAAAACAAGAAATACAAAGAGAATGAGTTTTAAGGAGACAACCCTTGAAGAAATCCCTCCAAGAGCTCCATGAATCCCTAGCTCGAAATTGGTCATAGACCACTCCTATCTCCTTGCAATCTACTCCAAAATGTGGTGGAGGATGTGTGGAAAGTGGTGGTGGTGAGCTTCCCATGGAGGAGAACCTCCATGGGAGCTTTGGAAGCTTCTCTCTCTCTTGATTTGGGGAAAAAGATGAAGTGCAGCAGCTGCTATGTTTTTTTTGTGTTTGGTGGCTGGTTTGTTGTGTGAAGAGAGGGCTCAAAATGGTGTATAAATAGATTGGGAAACTTAGGGCACGATCTGGGTATGAAAGGACCAAAATGCCCTTCTGAAATAGCTTGAAACTTGACCCTTCGCTGTGCTGGCGACGGAAGGTCGCTACCAAGTTCACTGGTAGGTGGCGACCAGCTAGGGGGCGAACAGCTAGGGGGCGAACATCACTGCCCCTGTTACTGAAAAATATTAGGTCGCTGCCAAAGTCGCTGTCAGGGGGCGAACTTGGCAGTGAACTTCTCGTGCACTGTTACGGAAATACTCATATCTCCCTCTAGAAAGCCCGGAATTACAATCCGTAAAAACCGCTGGAAAGTAGACTTCCGGGGCTTTTCGAATATATATAGAGCTCAACGTGGTTCGATCTGAGGAGGGAGATATGCCCCCCGAAAGTTAGGTGATCTGCACAATGTTCTCTACCGCGGTCATGTTTCCAGCCTCGCGCACCATTACGGAAATGGCCATAACTCCCTCTAGAAAGCCCAGAATCATGATCCATAAAAACCTCTAGAATTAGACTTCCAGGGCTTTCCGAAAATATATAGTAGGAAGCCCAGTTCAATATGAGGAGGGAGATATGGACCCCGAAATGTGGGTGTTCTGCATGGACATGTTACAATTTCAGCCCATCAACCTTTGGAAAACAGAGTTGACCAGTGCCGCGGTCCCGATGTCGCGTTCTAGCTCAATGGCAGATTTACCATGGAAATATGCCGTGGTGGACCTTAAATCACGTCACGTTTTGGGTCAACGGTCAGACCGTGGCAACTCTGCATACTTTCCAATTCTTCACTTTTTAGCTCATTTTTGCCTCCCAAACTTGACTTTACGTTCAAACACCATTGTAGGGAATATATACCTACACAAGGCTCACAAAACATATTATATACAAAAATATGCTCGAAAACGAATACAAAAGCTAGGAAATGGGGACCTCAAATAGGTATATAAATTGTCCGATCAAATACCCCCAAACCTATCTTTTGCTCGTCCTCGAGCAAAACCAAAAAAGAAGAATAAACAAATAAATAAAACATAAGAAAATAAAAACTAAACTAGTCCACTTTCGTAGGAAACACGATGTCACTGAGCATGTGTCACAAGCCTTTAAACCACTAGGCGATCCCTAGTGGAGGAGTTATAGTCTCCTGAGGGTTTACAGCTACGACACCCACAAACGTATACTCTGCAAGAAAAATTGAGATGCAATCCACACATACCAAGCAAAGACAATACACACATGCTAGAATCTCAGATTATACCATTCAATAAACATGCAATACGCAATGCAAGTATGCCAATACTTAGGATGTTTTCGGTTTACAAAACAACTACGTTCAAATGCCCAAGATAAAATTCGTCTCGACTCTAATCCTCACCGGATTTCAGTCTTATTTTCACCTAGAACTTAGGCGCACTCTCTAGCAAACACATGCGATTTGGAGTTTAGGTATATGGAATCAAATATAATCGCATATGAGTATTTTCCAATGACGCACATTTTCTAAAAATGGATCTCATGGAAGGAATTGAAATGCCACGAACGTGGAAAGACATGCATCCACTCGCATTCCCAAGATAGACTTCCTAAGAGATCAAATGGGTTTTCCCTCACTTTTATTGGGGCCAAGGTGATTTATGGTAGTGTTTGGGATGGAAGAGATGGTGGGAGCGGGAAGGATAAAGTTATTAACCATGCTAAGGTGTGTTTACACATTACACTTTATAACAAAATTAGCTCTATCACACCTTACAATACAAGCTTCTAGGCTTTGTGCTACATTTGTACCCTTATTAGTGAGTAACTTTACAATTGAAGAACTAGAAGGCTTAAGTGTTTTATATTGCAACACTTGTTCTATTTTTTTTTTTTCCTTTTTTTTTTTTCTTTTCTTTTTGTAAGCCTTTGCCTAAAACAATTTACATATATTTGCCTAAATACAAACTTTTACAAATTTTAGAGCTAGCTTCTCTTAAGCTATACACCTCAACATGATCAATAACTAGGGAATGGATATGTGTTTGGCTTCAATTTGCAATGAATATATGGGTATGGGAGTGTTTAGGCTATTTTAGTAGTTATGCACACACTCAAGCCTGAAATCATTTCTAAAAGTCCATCTACCAAGGGAATACAAGTCTCAACAAACAGTCCACATGATAAAGTTCTATGGCAATCAATGCAAAATTAATGTACAATGAGATCACAATGAAAAAAAAAATCGAAGAGTGTATAAGAGTAGAGACAAAACCCACAAACTTTCGTTATTTAGGCACAGTGTAGTTCACAGGTAGTCTCCACAATTTTCCTAAGCTAAACAAGCATAGAAGTCTCATCCACCTCAACATCAAAAGATTGGCACTGTATAAGCAAATTTAAGCGACGCACGGAGCTAAAAGCATACATGATATGTCTCTACCGGCACTTAAAGAAAAACAACTCAACAAAATGGACTCATTTCCAAAAAAATTTAAAATTAATCGTTTTGTGCAAAGATTTGAAAATTTTCTAAACGTAACAAAACACATATAAACAACGGAAGTGTCCACACCCCCAAACCTAAACTCAACATTGTCCTCAATGTTGCTCAACTCATAAAATATAGACAATGTTTAGCAAGATTCAGAGATAAGAACACAACATCACAAACACAACAAACATTGCATTATAACCTTTAAGCACATGGGCAATTCCGCCCAAATCAACAACTATCCACAAGCACTCCAATTTAGCTCAAAATTTAGAGGATACCTCTCGTGGTTGCATCCAACGCGTCCGTTGTGGCGCTACCATTTCACTTGGGGAGTTGTTACGACGCGATATGCGCACTCTTACTGTTCTCATGAGTTGTGCATTCCATCCAACTTGAAAATTTCCTTTCCTAGCACAAGCACAACTCAAACAACATTAAACGCATATGCTATAAAAAAAATAAAAAATAAAAAATAAGAAAAATCCTAAACACATACATATATATCCGCAAAGCAATTAAATCTAAACATTTACAGAACCTAAGCTAAAACAAGAAATAATCAACGAATAAGCCACCTCCCCGGCAGCGGCGCCAAAATTGATGTAGTAAAAATTACTTTCAATTAAAATTAAGTTCGTTCACTGGGATCGGTGATTCAAATAGTTAAAACTACTTAGTCTAGGGAAAATTTAAAACTAATCTAAGTGCGTAAAATTAAATTGCATAATGCTTTTGAGTTGGAAAAGTGATTTTGGTTCTTGAAAATGCTTAAAGATGCAAACTTGTAAGCAAAAAATGTAAACTTGACACTAAAGATGCAAACTTGAGAAATAAAATGCAATCTTGTGACTAAAAACTATGCTAAACCCAACAAACAACACACAACGTATGTATATATGGGAGAAAACACTAGGGAATTGATATAACCTTCTTAGACCACTCAATGTCCTTACTTAGTCTCATTAAGCACTTCAAATCCAATTTTAGGGCTTGTTTATCATTAAGAGCTAGGTTCTTCCCATTACTCCCACAAGGTCATGTGCCGAGCAATGGTCATCACCCATTAATTGTATAAACTTTAAGCCAAAACAACATGGCATGGTCATGCACATATTATCTTTCTCAATTACCAAGCTCATAATTAGTATTAAAGTGGAAAGGTCTTTCACACCAAAACCCAATTTCATAGATAGTCTACACTACACACCCACATCAATTGCGGTCACAAAATAATATGAGTAGTAGACAAACTCAAATTAATCAAGTAAAAGAGACTAAAATTGAATTGAATTAAGAAATAGACTAATTAGTTCATAAAGTGGTCCAATACGGTTACATCAATCCCCTAGCTAAGAAATTAGTTACACATCAATGGAGAAATGAAAGAGAAAGCATAAGAGTAGAGAAAACCCATTGTCTTGAGAGCTTCCTTTTCCTTGCAAAACCTCCGAAGATGGATGGAATGGTGGTGGAGAAGGAGAAAATGTGAAAAGATGATGAAAATGGTGAAGAAAGGTGGGAACTTGGGTGATTTTTGTAAGGTTGAAGATGATGGAAGATGAGAGGATTTTTGGGTGAGTATCTTTTTTGGATCTAGGGTTCAGAGAGTATATGGTGTGTTTTCAGCTAAGAGAATATGATATATATATAGTGGAAGCCAAAAAAAAACTGAGTCTGAATTCGTAACTTTGCTGAGCTGGCACGGAAGGTCGCCACCAAGTTGGCTAGTAGGTGGCGACCACTTCACTAGCGAACATTACTGTTTTGCTGCCAAAAAAATAGAGGTCGCTAGCAAGTTGGCAAGCTACTAGCGACCACTTCACTAGCGAAGATCACTGTCCTTTGATGGCAAAAAATATTAGGTCGCTACCAAGTTCGCTGGTAGGTAGCGACCACATAGGTAGCGAACATCACTGTTCCTGGAGAGAAATACAAGGTCGCTGGCATGTTCGCTGGTAGGTGGCGACCTTGGTGGCGACCACCTTCCTGGAAGAATTTTTGTAGCCAATCTGCCCCCATTTTGGCCCGAAGCATGGATTCCCAAAAATATGCTCTTGATTTCCCCCAACATGCTCAATTTAGCACATTTGCCTTTGAAAAACTGAAACCTGCGAAACACTAATATCCGAGCCATTAGATACTTGTTTTTACCCGAGAACCGAACAAAAGCGATGGAAATGGGGGCCAAAATCTAGTATAGAAATGGCTCGATCACTCTCATAGTTTTATTGCCACTCAAAAAAAATTCTCCCCACATCCTATAAAATACCAAAATTGACCTTAAGTATTATTAACAACTTTAATCACATTGTTTTCACTTTAAACCCATTTCATTACTTTTGATACAAACCCGGATAAACAAACAAATGCTATTGATTTTGAATTGATGCTCATTGCATTTAATAGATTAATTCAATGTGGAAATCCACTAATTTTAAATTGATTATTACTTATTCTTTTTTAACAGAATCCACCACAATTGACAATTTTCCAACAACAAACACCGCAGAAACAACAAGAATAGCAACAACAATGAAGAGGAACAAAAAAAATTCTAAGCATCTTGTCGCTGGGTTAGAGCTTCACCAAGCGAGTACACAGTGACTATGCAATATATTATCCGAGACATTTTCCTGAATATGCACATCGGCAACAGAATCACTTCCATAAAAGGTAGTAAGATTATTCCAATCAATTTCAATAAGTGAATGAACATTACTTATAATTCATCAAACAACAAGAATTGAGAAATATTAAAGATTTATATAACATGCATTTAATCGCCACATATATATTTTTTTTGAACAGCAAAGTTTATTAAAAAGTCGAAAAAGCGGCAAGAAAGCAACGAAAAACAAGCAAGGGGCAACCCCATACACAGCGAAACCCATGGGTGGAGACAGCCAAGAACAAAACCCGAAGCAGCTACCACCCCACCGACTATCTAGATGCAACAAATAAATATCACCTTTTAGGAGAAGATGTGATGCTTCTTTTTCCCATGCCACCCATTTTTAAGATCTCTAAAAACTTCAACTCTATATCGGGTTGTGAGTCGACTCTTGTTATCTAATAAGAAATAAGGTTTTTTACGTTGTTTAAGATTAAATTGCATCTGAATTTATGAGAGAATACTTATGTATTATTGAGGAAAAGCTAGAACCAATACATTTCGAAATCCACAGTAATATCTCACCTAATTTGCAATCCATGTTGATATCTTACATAATTTTCAATTCCAAATAAAACAACTTCACATTTATACAATCAATCAATATCCACATTAAGTATGTTAGATATCCCAATGGATGAGGTGTCACTTTACTTCATATGATATGTGTCAAGTGAAATCAATCATCTATATTACTTAATGTACCTAACATGACTTAATAAATATTTAAACTTTTGGATTTGGATTTTATTGCATTAGCCGTTCTCTAATTATATTTATTAATTGTAATTCTTACCTCATGTACCAATTAGAATAGAAATGTTAAATACCGTAAAAAAAAAAAAAATAGAAATGTAAAAAAAAAAATCCTCTCAATTGTTTATTATTATTATTATTTCTTTTGGAAATAAACACCTTCTCATTTTTGTTATGCCATGCCCTGAAACCTTTAAATTTAATGAAGTTAGCTTCGACTTTCATTGATTTTATCCAATGGGATTATTAATGAGTTGGGTTAAAACCAATAAAATAATGGATTAGGTTTTGGCTCATGACTTGCGAACAATTGTGATCTATTTGTGGGAATCAACTTTTGTTTAATTGATATTCATATAGAATTCAACAATATGTGCATGCAAGACCACCGATTTTATTTCTCAGCTAATGGAACAATTTTTGCATGCTTCTACCAACCTCTTCACATCATTATGACAAATTATAATATTTGTTATAAGTATCAAGAATGAAATATCTAATGGTTTGGATTAAATATAACTAATCACAATAATAATAATAATAATAATAAGCTAAATAATTACAACACTCTTAACGTTAAAAGCATCTCCAATGTTGTGCCAAATTATTATGCCAATGCTAAAATTTAGCATAGGGTGCAAAAACCATCCTTTAATGCAGTGCCAAATGATGTGCCAAATTTGGCATATACTATATTGTGTGTTAAATTTGACACACAATAGAGCATATATCAAATTTGGTATAGCAATAAATGTTCATTTTTTAATTACAAAAATACAATTATATATATATTTTAAATGAAATAATGAATGCATTAATGGAACTTTGCATTGGAACATTAAAAGAAATAATAAATGTATTAATGGTAAGTGTTTAATTTTATAATTTTAATTAATAAAATAATAAAAATAGCATTTTAAATAGAATTGTGTATTGAAGCATAATGCTAAATTGATGTACCAAATATAGCATTTTACTCTTTCTTATGCCAGATTTATCATTGGCATTGGCATATGCATTGGAGTCTGGAAATGGTCTAACAAAGTAATTAAATTACCATTCTTCTATGCATCCCGATGCATGCATGGTGCATTCTCACTTTTAATTTAATAGAATATTAAAAAAAATCCTCACAAATTCGATTCAACAGAGTATTAAAAACGAAATTGTTTGTGCTTGTGTTTGTGTTTCTGCCTTGTTTGTGGTCGTTAAAAAAATAATAATAAGCTAAATAATTAAGACACTCTTAACATTAACAAAGTAATTAAATTACCATTCTTCTTCTCATAGAAAAACAGCTTGTATGCATCCCGATGCATGACAGGTGCATTCTCACTTTTAATTTAATAGAATATTAAAAAAGAATTCTCACAAATTCGATTCAATAGAGTATTAAAAATAAAAATCTAATGACTTTTATTTTATTATAAGAAAAGTAAAATAAGATAATCCTAATTAATACAGAATATTAAATAAACCGTAAAACTAAAATTTCAATTATATAGGAGATCAATGATCAACCTATATAAATTGATTTATTACATCATTTTATTTTAATAAAAATAGTAGATTAGTAATGACTAGTGAATTCTGATTCTCAATTGATATTAATTCTGATTCCCGACCATTTCAGCTGCACCTCCTTCATCTTAATCAATATCCTTTTCAATTCAAAAACATAAAATGAAAATGATGTTAAAGCAATCTGAAATTTAACATCAAAAACTTTATGTATTGACACCGGAATAAATGGAAGGGTAGGAAAGACACAAGTGAACACTCAAAAATAAACACTCACACTCAATGGAATCCACCAAAGAAATGGAGCAAAGATAACAAGAACAATTGTTCTAAGAAAATTCTGTATTATAACTCAACTATCTTTCTTCATACAAGCTTAAGACTTATATAGAGGGCATGGAACATCCCTCCAGCCATAGGTACATGTATAATAATTAATAATGAACCTAGAAAATAACAATTGACACAACAACCAAAATAGACTAGGTTCAAAAATGACTCTTGAAACTTAAAAGGTCAGTCCAGATACATCATCATATCAGTATTCATCCTTATCATTCTCCCATGGTTGAAGAAGATTCGCCCTCGAATCAAACTCCATCTCATCATCAAAGTAAGGAGAAAGATCTGACACATTAAAAGTGGCTAAGACACCATAATCACCTGGAAGTTCAATCTTGTAAACATTTTCTCCAATCCGCTGCAACACTAGAAAAGAGCCATCAGCTCGAGACTTAAGCTTCCCATGACGTCCTCGAGGGAATTGCTCCTTTCGAAGGTGAATCCATACCAAGTCTCCTTCCTTGAATGCAGCAGGTTTGCGATGCTTGTTTGCTTGACTTCAATACTTTTCATTCTGCTTGATAATTCGATCATGCACTTGCTCATGTAATTTATTGATACTCTTGGCCTGTTCTTCAGCATCTCCACTAAAATGATGAGTTGTAGGTAGTGGAGCCAAGTCCAATGGGCTGATTGGATTTCTCCCGTACACTACTGTAAAAGGCCTAGTACTGGTAGTTTGGCTTGACGACCGATTGTAAGCAAATTTAGCTTGAGCTAAGATAAGATCCCATTTTCAAATGTTGTTTCCCACCAAACTCCTCAAGAGATTTCCCAAGCTTCCATTGACTACTTCAGTTTGCCTATCCGTTTGAGGATGATGCGAAGAGCTGAATTGCAAAGTGGAGCCAAGCCTTCTCTAAAGTGTTCTCTAGAAATGACTTACCAACTTAGAATCTTGATCTGATGTGATGGTTTTGGGAACACCATGTAGCTTAACAATTTCTTGAAAATAAAAATTAGCAACATGAGATGCATCCAAGGTCTTGTTACATGGCACAAAATGAGTCATTTTGGAGAATCGATCAACAACCACCATAATAGAGTCTTTGTTTATTTGGGTTCGAGGCAAACCAACAACAAAGTCCAAACTCACATCTTCCCAAGGGGCTTGTGGTACAGGTAGCGGGGTATACAATCTTGTATTTTGTGAACGACTTTTTGCAATGTGACAAGTTCGACACCTTTCCACATGTCGAGTGACTTCTCGCACCATCTTTGGCCAATAGAAATTTCCATCAACAAGAGAGAGAGTTTTATCTCTTCCAATGTGACCGCCAACTCCACCACCATGAGCTTCAATGATTATAGCCTCCCGCAAAGAACACTCAGGAATACACAAACGATTTTTTTGAAAATAAAGATATCTTGTAGCAAAAATTGTTGATAGGGACCCTGGGAACATTTTTCCCACACTTTGCCAAAATATGGATCCTCCTTGTACAACTCTTTAAGGACTTCGAAGCCTAAGACTTTCACTTGCATAGTAAGAAGCAAAGAATGTCTTCGACTTAATGCATCTGCCACTTTATTTTGAGCACCCGATTTGTGCTTGATGTGAAAAGTAAAGGACTGCAAAAATTCAACTCATTTAGCATGTCAAGCATTGAGCTTGTGTTACCAATTTATGTACTTCAATACCTTATGATCAGAGAAGAGCATGAATTCCTTAGGCATGAGATAATACTACCGGCGATCCAAGGTTCGAACAATAGCATAAAACTCCTTGTCATATGTCGAATACTTTTTGCGAGAACTGTTCAACTTCTCACTAAAGTAGGCAATAAACTTTCCTTCTTGGCTAATAACAGCACCAATTCTTGCATTAGAAGCAACACAAGCTACTTCAAAGACCTTGTTAAAATTTGGGAGTGCGAGAATGGGAGCTTGAGTCATCTTCTCCTTTATAATTTCAAAGCTTTTTTGTGTTTTATCATTCCATTTGAATGTTCCTTGCTTAAGGCACTCGGTAACTGGAGTAATAATGACACTAAATCCCTTGATAAATCGACAGTAGAATAAGACTAGACCATGGAAGCTACGAATGTCATGAATTGAGGTGGGAGCAGGCTAAATTGTAATTGCTTCGATCTTGCTGGGATCAGCCTTTATTCCTTCACTTGATACAACATAGCCTAAAAAGATAAGACTATTTGTCAAGAATTCACACTTCTTCAAGTTTATGAGGAAGAATTTGTTCAAAAGACAAATCCAGCTGCTGCCGCATTATTATTCTCTGATGAACAAAAGAAAGAGGCAAGCATGTTGTTCAAGAAACTGTGCTTGAAGTTGGATGCTCTTTCTCATTTCCATTTCACTCCAAAACCTGTTATAGAGGATATGTCTATACAAATGAATGTTCCTACTCTTGCCATGGAAGAGATTGCACATATAGCTGTGTCAGATGCAGTTATGCTAGCGCTTGAGGAAGTCTTTTCTGGTAAAGGTGATGTTAAAGAAGAAACAGAACTTACGCAGGCAGACAGAGAGAGAAAAAGAGCTAACATGAAAAAGAAGTTTAAAGCCAAAGCAACAGAAAGGTCAGCAAAAAGGGCACGAGATAACACATTGCTAAATCACAATGATGACAAAGAAGAATAATGTATAATTCGATCTTGCAAGTTAGTTTTTCAAAAAGAAGGGATCGACATTTCTTTTTAAGTCAGCTCAATCATGTTGTATCATGGTTTGTTGGAGCAGTACACGAACTATACTATACGAAAATGATTAGGTGAACTGAAAAGTTGCTAAAAAATTACTCAGAAATCAATCTCGGAAGAAAACTAGTGTTACCTCAATAACTTCTTATAGATTTAGGATCGATGAAAAGTTTTGGTAGGTAGTTTGATCAATTTTTTGGTGAATAACCATCATAAAAGCAGACTATTTTGTCTAAGTGCACATTAAGTTATTGTCATATAATTCTTTTAATCAAGCTTATCTGTTGTTTCATATCTATACTGTACACTATTTTCAAATCATATGGAGCAAATTCTATAGGAAATGACAAATGTTATGGCAAATTATATATCAAGAACCTTAAAAAAAAACATATAACTGTTGCTCATTTAGAAGAAGAAATACTTGTCGAAGATGCTCTAAATGTTGTTTTTTATCCTGGCTATAAATAAGAATATCATCAAAATAAACCACAAAAAACTTACCAATAAATGGTCTAAAAATGTGATTCATGAGACGCATAAAGGTGCTAGGAGCGTTTGAGAGTCCAAATGACATTACCATCCATTCAAAAAGTCCATCCCTTGTTTTGAAGATAGTTTTCCATTCATCATCGTGTCTCATTCGAATTTGATGATAGCCGCTTCGAAGGTTAACCTTTGAGAAGATAGTGGCACCATATAGTTGGTCAAGTAAATCATCAAGCCGAGGAATTGGAAAATGATACTTGATAGTGATCTTTTTCAATGCTCGACTATCAACACACATGCATCAAGATCCATCTTTCTTAGGAACAAAAAGAGCTGGTATAGCACATGTACTCATGCTTTCTCTTATCAATCATTTGGCCAATAAATCATCAACTTGCCTTTGCAGCTCCTCATGCTCTTTAGGATTCATCCTATACGCTGCCTTGTTGGAATCATGAAACTGGGTACAAAATCAATGTAATACCGAATATCTCTCATTGGATGAAGGCTGGGTGGGATCTCCTTTGGGACAATATCTGAAAATTCATGCAAGAGAGGTTCCATTAATGGTGGAATTTCTTCAACCTCTTCATTTGCCTCTATCATCACAAGAAAAAATGCCTCATCAACTTCTTCTAAGGCCTTGTCAAATTCAACTCTTGAAAGGAAATGATTTCCACTGCTCTTGGAAGAAGTATAAGTACTTTCAAGCTTCGAAAGGGCCTAATATAACTTTGACCCCATCTTTATAAAAGCTGTAGGTGTTCTTGAAACTATCATGTTTAACTTTCCTATCATATTGCCATGGTCTTCCAAGAATCAAATGACAAGCATCCATGGGAACAACATTGCACCAAGCTTCATTTTCGTAATTCTGTCCAATGAAAAATTGCACAAGACATCTTTTGTTTACCTTTAACTCATTGCCTTTGCACAACCATGAAAGTTTGTAGAGTCGCGGGTGCTCTTCTGTCTTAAGTTGCAATTTCTCCACCATGGTAATAGCCACCACATTTTCACAATTTCCCCTATCAATAATAATAGTACACACCTTGCCATTAAAGGTGCATCGAGTGTGAAAGATGTTACGGAGCCAATTGTCATCCTCCATATGGGCTGCATTTAAGCTTCGACGAACAACAAGAGATTCTCCTTGGTCAGCATAAATAATTTCAGTATCACTTTCTGATCATTCACCATTGGGGGGTTCATTTTCAACTTCCTTTTGGATGTCTTCTTCAACTAATGTAACAATCTTCCGATTGGGGCACTCGGAAGCAATATGACCAAATCCATGACACTTAAAGCATTGACGAGAATTGGGATTAGGCTTACTTGAAATAACCTTTCCATCTTGCTTCGAAGGTTGCTTGGAAATACTTGCCTTGGTTGCGATCAAAGGCTTTGAAATTGGAGCACTCCCTTGGTTGGAAGTATTCTCACAACTCCATGTTCGGGTACTGCTTACATCCTTTAATTGTCGCTCCACCTTCACAGCTAGCTTGAATACATCATTATATATCCAATAAGGTTGTAATTGGACCATGTTACGAATTTCTGCCCTAAGCTGTCCAAGGTAGCAAGCAATACTTTGTTCCTCCGGCTCAGTCAAATCACAACGTAACATGAGATTATCAAACTCTGCTGTGTATTCCTCCACAGATAACTTGCTTAAAACTATGAAACTTGAGGAAAGAATCTTGTAGATAATGATCTGGTAAGAACTTTTTCTTTAAGTATTTCTTTATCTTTTCCCAAGTGACAATTCTAGTATTTCCTTCATGAGCACGCTGCTTTTTAAAATACTCCCACCAAATTGAGGCATGTTTTTTTTTTTTTTTTTTTTAACTTTATTGCAACCAGCTTTACCATGTGCTCCTCTTCAAAATTATTACAATCAAAGATCCTCTCAACGATATTAAGCCAATCAATGAACTCATCGCCTTGAATTCTTCCTCAAAGTCTGGAATTTCAAGTTTCATGGGGAGATTGTGGGGAAATACTTGAATCCTTCGAACTTGACGGGGTGAAGGAGCCTCTTCACCGGGTACTCGATCATAAGCATGGTAAAAGGGGTTAACCTCTTCGTTATTTGATATACCATCCTCTGAACCATGACGTGGATCATCAAGTCCCAGAGCTTCGAAGCGTCCCAAACGCTCCTGGAGTTGTTGCACTTGTCTCCATAGTTCATCTCAATGTCACGAAGGTCTCGTTCGTGTACCAGTGTTCAATGTTTTGGCCACGACAACGATGGTTGGCCATCACATCCAAAGCTCTGATACCAAACTGACACCGAAATAAATGGAAGGGTAGGAAAGACACAAGTGAACACTCAAAAATAAACACTTGCACTCAATGGAATCAACCAAAGAAATTGAGCAAAGATAACAAGAACAATTGTTCTTAGAAAATTTTGTATTATAACTCAACTGTTTTTCTTCATACAAGCTTAAGACTTATATAAAGGGTATGGAACATTCCTCCAGACATAGGTACATGCAAAATAATTAATAATGAACCTAGAAAATAACAATTGACATAGCAACCAAAATAGACTAGGTTCAAAGATGACTCTTAAAACTTAAAAAGGTCAGTCTAGATATATCACCATATCAGTATTCATCATTATCATGTATAAAAGTAAAATTATTTATTACTCTTTCGATCAGTATGTGCAGCCTTTCAACTTCGCCATTTCTTTTAAATACTGACTAGCCGCAGCAAATCTTTTCACCTTCAACAAAATTGTTTTGCTGACACGCCTACCTACATCACCTACGAAGCAAAGACAAATTACTAGCATGCTTCTTGACAGTTCCTTCCAGAACTGGATCAACTGGGGTGTGGATCAAAACGAGAAGACCAGCTAGCTTCTTAATTCTTTTTTGGATTCCATCACTTAGATACTTCAAAACTGGCCATGCGTCTTCTACAAGTCCTAAAACGTATGTGATCTCAGTGGCAGCTAAGGTTTTCCTAAATTGAAGATCAATATGTTCTCCCCTAGGAATATTTCTAATTTGTGTTGGAGTTGGGGTGGGATTTTCAGGAATATTATCTGCCATTTCTTTTTCTTAAATACAAGTATATAAATGGGTTTAGAAATTGATACAAAATGGGGTGCCTATCATTTGTCGGTAAATAAATAGATAATGTGCATGAATTATGTGATAACAAGCTAGCTAGATATACATGATTCCTTCAAAATTAAGAAAATGGTAATTTTGTGTGACAATTTAACCAACTGCACTGAGTCTAATATATATATATATCCAAAAACAAAATCTACATAGAACTAATTTTGATTATGTGTCAGTGTTTCTTTTGTTCTACTCATACCGTTAATGACCACATGACATGCTTAATGATATTATAATTAAATAAAGAGAGATAAGAGAGAAAACTAGAGAGAGAAGCTCCAACTCCTTAGGGCATTTTAGAAGAAGGGATTTTAGGGAGAATCTTTTCTCCATTTTTGTGGACAACCTTAATCAAAAGGCATATCATCTCTGCCTATGGGGTTTGTTCAAACCATTTGGGAAGGTGAGAGACATCTATCTCTCGGCTGCGAATAATCCCAGAAGGAAAGGCTTTGCCTTTATGAGGTTTGCAACGTTGGAGGAGGCTAGTAAGGTGGCGAATATGACAAATGGAATGCATGTATATGGCTAGCCTATCAGTATTAGAGTTGCGCATTATGATTAGAACAGTAGGAGGTCATTTGATTCAAGAATAGACTCTAAGAATAATGTAGAAGATGGACCAAAACGAGGGCACTTTGCGGAGGAGGGGACTAAACAGGGGCAATATCGGGTGGTGAACAGGGAAGTAGGCGAGCACAAGGAGAGTCGCTCCTTTACAAAGGTGGTTTCAAGGAATCCACAATAGGTGGGGACTATGTGGAGGTAGCTAGGGATGATTCGATTCGTCTGGTTGTAGATAGAAAGTCGTCTAATTTAAGGTGGCTTGACAATAGTGCAATTGGGCTCCTTAAAAACTTTTCCAATGTCTCTAAAGTCAATGAAAGATTGTTGGAAAGAGGCTTTCAATTCTCTTTATCATATTTTGGTGAAAAATCTATTTTATGGAGGTTTGAATCGATCTATGATAGTGAGAACGAGAGCTTCATCAAGAATGGCTTTTTTCTGGAAGGACATATTCAGCACTATGGAGAAAGGGTCAGAGTTCTCGAAGATCCAGTTTAAGGACTCGAAACCCATTTGGGTCAATCTTGTTGGGATTCCTCTAAGATTCTGGAACACTCATTTTCTCTAGAAGATTGGGAACTTGCTTGGAGAATTATAATTTATCGAAAGTGATACTCTTCTTGGGAAAGATTTGATAGGGTAAAATTGCTCATTTCAGTTCCAAGTGACCATTGTTATCCTAAGAGTGTTAAGGTGGTGGATGGATCCAGCGCTTTTCAGGTTTTGGTTCAAGAATGCTCATCTCCGATCAATTTCACTTGGTTAGGGGAGCTGTTGGATTTGAAATTTGAATCATCTCTGGAAGAGGAGGAGTTTTTTCTTGATCTAGTCGTAGACTCTCTAGACTGTCTTCCACGCAGCTCTGGTCTATCAGTAGGGAGGTTATTGGTAAGGGGGAGAGAGATGGTGTCAGAGTCTTTGATAGGAAGGAGAAAATGTGCATTAAAGAATGGGCTAAGCATGAAAGAATGAAAGGGGTCAGAGAAGGTTCTAATAGCAGAGACAATAGAAACCTTTTTAGACCTAAATCTTAAGAGGGTGGTTCTCTTTATGATAAGACTACAGACAAGGGTAAGGGTGTGTATGTTAGTTTTTCAAAAAGAAGGGGCCCATGACGGTTGATAATGGGGATGGGCTATTGAGAGGGTCTAACTCTCTTTCAAGTTAAACTAATGGTGAAGTCTCTATCTCAAGCATCAACCCAAAAACTACTATTGTCTCACCTAAGGGTTGTGAGAATGGGGTTTTTAGTGATCCATGTGAGGGCCCTAGACAGTTGTTAGTTAGACACAAGGACCACATTTTGGTCTCTTTTTTCAAATAAAGAATGGAAACTCTTAAGCCTTCCTTTGAGAGGCCCGATTCAATTACCTCTGCATTGTATTGAAGGGAAGCAAATTTCGGGTAAAGACCTTCATGCGCTACCGATAGCGTTGGATTTGGAAGCCGTAGATGTGTCTTCGCCATCTCCCTTGGAAGTCGAAAGTAGAACTGAAGGGATCAAGGCAAACTCGAAATCCAGAATTGGTAAAACCCCTGAGCTCCTAAAGGTGTCTTATTGGAATTTAGAGGAGAAGATTGCTAAGGTTATTGAGAAATGGGTGGCATTGGGTTACGTGTTTAATTCAAAGGGCATGGTGTCATCTAATGGTATTAAGCTTAGTAGTAACAATCAAGCTGGTCCGGATGTCGGTGGAGAGGATATTGGGGGTTATCAGGGTAAACCAACTGAGGCAATCTGAGACTTGGATGATGAGGTTGCTAAAGTGATTGAGGTAAGGGTGTCTTTAGGCTTTGATTTTAATGGGAATGAAGTTGAGATTGGTGAAGAAATAGCGTGGAGAGAAAGGGAGGACGAAGATCGTATGGCTACTGTCAATGACAAGTGAGGTCCTGGTGGTTCAATGTGTTGTGGGTTGTCATGTTTTTATGTTAGTCATTTCGTGGAATGTAAGGGGGCTTGGTAGGGGTGAGAAAAGAAGGATGGTTATAGGTCTTGTGAGGAGGATCAAACCTGAAATTTTGTTCCTTCAAGAATCGAGGCTCAAGGTTTTTGATAGTCGAGTCATCAGTTCCGTCGGCTGTTCTTAGCTCACAAAAGGTGTTGGCGTTGAAGTGGTTGGTGCCTCTGGCGGTCTGTTCACGCTTTGGAACAAATATTTTTTTAAGGTGGAGTCTTGCATTTCAAATCAAAACTGCATCATTTTGGCTGTTATAGGTAAAAATAGTCGTGATAAGACACGTCATCACCATGGAAGGCCAGGTCAGCAGAGGTCAAGATAAGTCAACCAATGGAGTATGAACCTTCACGATAACTTACTCGGAAAAGAGGATAAGTAGTCCGACCACAAACAAAGACGATCAGCATGAGCAGCAGATCGGATTCGGACACACTCGGGCACACTCGGGCACACTCGGGCAAACTCACTCGGGAAACAATAAAACAGTCACCAACACTTGCAATCAGCAAACGGCAGGTCCACGATAAGCAACGATGTGGATCATAAGAGGTAAAAAAGGAAACAAGCAGTTCTCCCATAAATAAAGGAGAGAGAGTTCCATTCATAATTAAATACAGCCGAAAAAGGGAAGTACAATCTAAATAGGACTAGGAAACCGCTCGAGACTTGGGGGCCACAACACTAAACCCTAGCGGTCATCTTAAAACCCTAGATACAACATGTATAAATACCCCTTTTATTCATAAAGCAGGGACACGCGAGAAGTAGAACAGGAGATAGAGAGAATCGTATTGAAAAGCTTGTAATCATTCTGTCATTCTTCATCTTGTAATCGTGATTCATAGTGGATTTGGCTTTGTTGCTAGAGGCAACGATCCCGTGGATGTTTCTCCGATCTTTTGGAGTTTTACCACGTAAATCACCTGTTATTTCTTTACAATCTTTGACCATACTCAAATATAAAAAGCTTTAATTCGAAAACGAATCGCTGACTTGGTGATCACCAAAAATCACCGTCAACAATTGGCGCTAGAAGGAGGGGGACCCAGAACTTTGTGACAACAATGGCTGGCGACGGAGATGGTAGCGATTCCAGGTACAGTCAGGGCGTGCCAAGTAACGAGTTGGAAGATGACACCGCGCTCAATACGGCGGATGCAACTTTGACGACGGCAGACCAGTCAGCTGCCCTGGCTGGTGTTCAACGTTTACCTACAGCGAATGAAGAAATCGCGCAGCGACTCCGTGCTTCTCTACAACAACTCATATCAGACGCAGCAAGGCAGGGAATTGATCTCTCTGTTACGGAAGGTTTGATGTCACCTCATGAACTGTCCGCCCCAAGCCAGCAGACAGCAAGACTGCGCTCCGCGGTGGTGATACCAACCCCTGATGCACCCCCAAAGGCGAGACAAGATCCTACAGGCAGGCCAGAGATGCTATCTAAAAGAGTAGCCAGGAGAAGTAGGGAGCACAGAGAGGGGAATGATTCCGACAAAGAGTACTATCAAGATCGGGTAGCCGGAGATCGAGACCGCCCCAGGAGGCGTGGCCACCGGAGAGACCGGTCATCCTCGGAAGAAAGTGAGCAGAACCATCATCGCAAGCGCCAAAGGGGCACAGTCCGACTGCATGGCCTAAACCGAGATCATAGAGAGTTGAATCCCGAGGAGAGGGGCCAAAAACTGACCATAAGCCAGAACTTCAATGCGTCAGGAGAGCCTGAAGGGGACAGAGACATACTTATACAGAGCCTCACCCGGGAAGTTCAAAATAATCGTCGGCAAATGGATGCTTTGGTCAGGCGGTATGGGCGTAATGAGCTGTCAGACGATGAATCCGGAAGCCCTTTTACCAATGGGGTTTTGAGGATGCCTTTCCCAGAAAGATTCAGAATGCCCCACATCGAGCTGTTCAAGAAGGATACAGACCCAAAAGAGCATGTCCGGAGGTATAGGAGCGCTATGGCGCAATATGTCCATAATGATGCACTACTATGTTTGAATTTTCCTCAAACTCTTGGGGATCTAGGCTCCCGGTGGTTTGGAAGGTTGCCAGCAGCAAGCATAAGTAGCTTCAGCGAACTGAGCAAGGCTTTCTCAAGGCAGTTCCTCGGGAATGTACACAGGAAAAAGTCAGTGGCTCATTTATCCCAACTCAAGCAGGGAAAAGACGAGTCGCTGAAGAAATATCTGGGAAGGTTCGGTCAGGAAGTGTCCGAGATCGGAAGTGCAAACGACGAAGCAATAATTGCCGCGTTCATTAACAACCTTCAGAATGGCCAATTGTCCTTTGACCTCAGAAGAGCCCGACTAACCAGCTATGCCGATATGATGGACATGGCAGGAGGTTACGCCTTGGCCGAAGAAGAGGAAATTGCCACAGGAGGTTACTTCGTACATGGCGGTCGCCCAGAGGGATCCAAAACCAAGGACCAGACCAAGATGCCCGATACCAAAGGTGATAAGCAGAAGAATAAAGCACGGGATGGTCGGGATGGACGACGAGCATACGACCCAAAAATCGATCAACCACGGCAGAGGTTCCAGGGCCGATATACAAATTATACCCCGTTGAAGAAAGATCAAGAAGAAGTCCTGGCAATCCTAGAAGAGAAGAACATGTCCAAAGAACCACCTAAGCAATCGACATATGCTCGGAGGGACACCACCAAATATTGCCGTTTCCACAAAGAGAATGGGCACGAGACATCCAAGTGTTTCCAGCTAAGGGATCATATCGAGACTCTTATTAGGGAAGGGCATTTGAAGGACATTGTTTTCAAAAAGACGGACAGGGCAGATGGACAGAAAGATAGCCGACAGGACGGACGGGCAAGAAAACTTAGTCCCAAGAAAGCTGAGGATGAAGGAGCAATTAACACCATCTTCGGAGGTCCAGCAACGGGCAAGAGTAACAGGGAAAGAACCCAGGAGATTCGGGAAGCTATGGAGGCACGGAGAGACCTGGACGTCAATTCTATTGAGCCCGACCCGAAAAGAATCAAGGAGGGCTGGGACCCGATCGTGTTCACAGAGGCCGACTCACACGGAGTGGATGTTAGGTCAAATGACGCACTAGTAGTCAGCGCTCGGATCGGCCATAGAGAAGTTCATCGAATTCTGATCGACAATGGGAGTTCGGCAGACATTCTTAGTGCAGAAGTATATGACCAGCTGAGGCTAGACAGGAAAGACCTACAGCCTTTTCCCACACCCCTTAGAGGATTTGGAGGGGTCGAAGTGAGGTCACTCGGCACGGTTAAGCTACCTGTGAAGATCGGAAAAGCCCCTTGCCAGAAAACAGTGCTGCTCGACTTTGTGGTGGTAGATACGGAAAACTGGCCGTATAATGCTTTACTGGGCCGACCATTTTTGAATAAAGCCAAGGCGGGGTGACAGCAACTTATGCCCTCATGATGAAATTCCCGACCGAATATGGTGTGGGAGTGGTCAAAGGGTCACAAGAGATGGCCCGTAGAGCAAACTTATCAGTATATAAAGATAGGGAGGTACGCCAGGTATACATGGTAACAGTCCAGCAAGAGGATAGAGAACCTGAAGAACAGGCAGAAGTGCCGAAAGATTTTGAGTTGGATCCCAGAGAAGGACCGGAGGATAGGGAAGACGAGCCGACCCAAGAGGTGGCACTAGACCCGGAGGATCCAGGTAGGACAGTGAAAGTAGGGGCAAGTTTGAGCGTACATGTCAAAACCGTACTTATTGCGCTACTAAGAAATTACAAGGATGTTTTCGCTTGGAGCCATGAAGATATGCTGGGGGTAGACCCGAAGGTGATTTCACATCATCTTTCCACCGACCCCGAGTTCCGACCCGTGGTACAAAAAAGAAGACTATTCAATCCAGAAAGAAGCGCCGCAATCAAGAAGGAAGTAGAAAAGCTACTTTCCGCGGGGTCGATAAGGGAAGTCAAGTATCCGGAGTGGGTGGCCAATGTGGTGTTGGTCAAGAAAAAGAACAAGCAATGGAGGATGTGTGTAGACTTTACAGACTTGAACAAAGCTTGCCCAAAAGATAGTTTCCCACTACCGAGGATCGACCAGTTGGTAGATGCGACAGCAGGACATGAATTGTTGAGCTTCATGGACGCCTACTCGGGATACAATCAGATCCGGATGAATAAGGCAGATGAGGAAAAGACGTCGTTTACCACGGACCAGGGTTTATATTGCTACAAAGTAATGCCATTCGGATTGAAAAACGCCGGGGCAACATACCAGAGGCTAGTAAACAGGATGTTTGCTCGGCAGATTGGAAAAAATATGGAGGTTTATGTGGATGATATGCTGACTAAGAGCACCACTGCAGAAAAACACACGGAGGATTTGAAGGAAACCTTTGACGTCCTAAGAAAGTATCAAATGAAGCTCAACCCAAGCAAGTGCGTGTTCGGGGTACCTTCGGGAAGGTTTCTAGGTTTTCAGGTGCACCAGAGGGGAATCGAAGTAAATCCTGAGAAGATCAAAGCACTAGAAGGAATGGCTTCACCCAGGACGCTAAAAGATGTGCAGAGGCTAACGGGATGCCTCGCGTCACTCAACCGGTTTATAGCCAAGTCAACAGACAAATGCGCCCCATTCTTTAAAGCAATAAAAAAGGGGAAAGGGCTCGAATGGAGTACAGAGTGTGAAGAAGCCTTTCAAAAATTAAAAGAATATCTGGGGAGAGCACCAATCCTTTCAAAACCGGTGGTGGGAGAAACATTATACTTATACCTCTCGGTCACCGAGGTGGCGACGAGTTCGGTGTTGATCCGACTGGAGGAAGGAATACAAAAGCCAGTGTACTATACAAGCAAAGCGTTGTTAGCGGCGGAAACCAGATACTCGCCGGCAGAAAAAATAGCGTTAGCTCTGATCACCTCGGCCAGGAAGCTAAGGCCATATTTCCAAGCACATACAATAGAGGTATATACAGACTGCCCGCTGAAACTCATTCTTCAAAAGCCAGAAGTGTTAGGAAGGCTGACCAAGTGGGCGGTAGAGCTCAGCGAATACGACATCAGATACACACCAAAAACGGCCATCAAAGGGCAGGCGGTATCCGACTTTATAGCAGAATTCACCGAGCCAGACGCCGAGGTAAGGAGGGCAATGGAAGATGAACAGACTACTAAATTCCAATGGAAATTACATGTAGATGGGTCATCGAACACGCATGGCAGCGGGGCAGGAATAGTCATAACGACCCCCGAGGGGGATACTGTAGAATGTGCCATGAGGTTCGATTTCAAGGCAACCAACAACCAAGCAGAATATGAAGCCTTGCTGGCCGGTCTGAGAGTCTGCATAGCACTAGGGGCAGATGAGCTGGAAGTTTACAGTGATTCACAGGTAGTGGTCCATCAGGTACTGAATGAATACCAGGCCAGGGAAGAGCACATGATAGCTTATTTGGACATTGCAAAAAGACTACTTAAAAAGTTCAAAGCATACAGAATCTCTCAGATCCCTCGGGAAGAGAACGAAAAGGCAGATGCTTTGTCCAAATTAGCTTCAGCCACCACAAGCATCAGATCCAAAGCAATACCAGTGGCGCACCTGACTAAACCAAGTACAGCGGAACCCGAGGAAATCATAATAGCAGAGATCCGACCTAGCCCGGGCGACTGGACATACCAACTCAGAAAGTACTTGGAGGAGAACATACTACCGGAGGATGCTGTGGAAGCTAAACGCATCAGATACAGGTCAGCCCGGTACACGATTCTGAGAGGAGAATTATATAGGAGAGGATTCTCGAAGGTATTGCAGAGATGCATTTCCGGTGAGAAGACTGGAGAGATCCTGAGAAGTATCCACAGTGGAGTATGTGGGAACCACACTGGGGGTAAAAGCTTAGCACACAAGATACTCCGGCAAGGGTTCTACTGGCCGACTCTGTTCGCGGAAGCGCAGCAATTCGCAGAAAGTTGCGAAACATGCCAAAGAGTAGCAAATGACATTCGGCGACCCCCAGAGTTGCTCAGAAGCTTAACCTCGCCTTGGCCCTTTGCCATGTGGGGACTCGACCTGATAGGACCAATGCCCACAGGAACGAAGGGAGGAGCCAAACATGCTATTGTGGCAGTGGATTATTTTACCAAATGGGCAGAGGCAGAAGCACTTGTACACATCACCGAGGCAAACACTACCAGCTTCGTTAAAAAGAATATAATATATTGGTTTGGGATCCCGAGCATCATCATAACAGACAATGGGACTCAATTCGATAATAAGAAGTTCAGAGAAATGTGTGAAGAGTTCAAGATCGCAAACTACTACGCATCGCCTGCTCATCCTCAAACCAATGGCCAAACGGAGGCCGTGAATAAAGTAATCAAGCACACATTGAAGGCAAAGCTAGAGGCAAAGAAAGGTGGCTGGGCAGACAAACTGCCTGAGGTGCTATGGGCATACCGAACAACTGTGAGGTCTTCCACAGGGGAAACTCCTTTCGCGCTGGCATTCGGGACAGAAGCTGTTATCCCAGCAGAAACTACTTTCACATCCCCCAGGGTCCAGCTATATAGTCCCGAGCACAATATAGACATGCTGCAGCAGAACCTAGACGAGCTTGAAGAAATCAGAGACGCAGCACAAGTAAGAAATTCCGCATACCAGCAAAGGGCCGCTAGGTACTACAACTCTCATGTTCGGGAGCGGAGATTCCAACTCGGGGATCTAGTGCTGAGGAGAGTATCACCGAATACCAAGGATAAATCATCAGGATCCCTCGCCGACAAATGGGAAGGGCCATATATCATCAAGAGAATCGTAGGGCACGGGGCCTACATGATAGCCCGACCAGAAGGTAGCCTGGTACCCCGACCATGCAACGCACAATATCTGAAGATCTTCTATCCCTAAAAGAATCCGGTTATGGTTCTACAGTTTATTTATTCTGCTTTAGCTCAGTTTTTAGCTTCTGCGTTGAAATTTCAGATTTATTTATTAATTTCATGTTCATGATCATCTAATAATGTTCAGTTGCAAATACGATGTGGCGGAATCAATAAAATCCATGAGCAATATTTCAATGGAGGTCACTCAAGGCGACCGAATAAACGCCGAAAAAATCGAGCGCTATAAGGCCGCGAAAGAGCGGACGAGTGGTGCTCGAAGGGCGGAAAAGCTGTAGTAGTATGCCCGCCTAGTTAAAGCGATGCAAACGCGTCCCTTAGCAAAAAGGCAAAACCGAGGCACCAGGATAACTGGGAAAATGCTCGGAGCGCCGCTAGAAAGACTAGTGAGATGCGCAGTCGTGTTGGCCGGTACAAAGTACCCCAACGATTCGACGAACCCTTGCGCAGATAAAACCAGGAGACGTCCTAGGTGACTTGTGCAAGGACCTCAACGTATGGTCGCGGCGAGCCCCGACGCAACGTGAAGGTTAAACAACCCCAAAAAAATCAAAGGGTGTAAGCCAGTCACATAAGATACTCGGCAAAAAATTAATTACCGGTTAAATAAGATACTCGGTCTAAATTGACAAGCCAGTTACATAAGATACTCGGCAAAAAAATAGAATGTAAGAGTAAAATTTGGTCTTATATTCATAGTGTATAGAAATATACAATGTATGATGTATATATGAAAGATGTACAAGTATAGTTACAAAAAGGCTTGAAGATCAAGAGGAAGGCGCCGGGGGTGGTGAGCTGCTTCTGCCAACATCAGGGTCAGGCTCCATCACATATTCGCTCAGAAGACTGTCGTCCGATGGCCATACGATCACATCTTCTTCGTCATCCATCCAGTGACTGTAGTCGGTACCAGGAACGGGCCCCAAGTCGGGTATCTCGTTGTTAAAACTCGCCCTTTCACTGGCGTAAAAGGTAGAGAACGACTCGGCGGTCGGAACCTCAAGGTGCATGGGATGTGGCGTTTTTCCTTTACTTCTACAATATGCCCGCCACTCCTTCATCTGGATCCGGAGAGACTCCAAGGATGTATCCACATGCTTCCTAATTGACAGGCTCCAGTTGGCCCGGGCCCGATCAGTCGCCCTGTTCTTTTGCTTAAAAAATTCGCGGTCGAGACCATTCCACGCTGGAACTCCCGAAGAAGCAGAGCATCATAGGCTGGAGATCTCTTAAAACGGTCAACGCTTTGTAGCTCCATTTCCAGCCTAGCTCCCTTCGACAGTTCCTTGGCCGTCAGGGCCTGACACTCCAAGTCGTCGATTCGACGTTCATAAGCAGACTTGGCGTCTTCGGCGTTCTGTTCGGCTCGAAGCAAGGCTTCCCGGGTGGATGACAATTGATCCTGCAAAGTCCTGACCTCCTCCGCAGCAGAAGATACCCGTTGCTCGGCTTCCATTTACCGTGCTAAGCACTGATTTACGAGCATCTCACTCGACCTGGCCTCCTCCTGACGAGCTGATTCAGCCCGAGAACAGTGATCTTCGCTCTCCTTCAATTGGGCTTCTAGCCTTCTTATTTTCTCCGCTTGGGCTTCGCCAGCTTGGCAAGCCCCAGACATCTCGGCCACCATCTGCAACAAACAAATCAACAACAAATATAAATAAATAAAAAAAAAAGGAAGAATGCGAAATGACGCATATGAGAGTCACTCACGTAGGAAGCGCTGTTGAAGAAATTACGGAGTCGGTTAGACACAGTCCCGATCCTGAAATGACTCCAACGATCCTCCCCAATATAGGCTCGGCCTGAAGCCATGGCCCTGAAAATAGTCTCGGGGGTGGGATCATCGATTTGGGGAGAGGAGCCCATATCACCCACATCGCCTTCAGGGAGTTCGGCGGACGGGGCCGCCCAAGGAAGGCCGGCTGAGCCACCAGCACTCTCTCTGACCTGCTCCCGCGGCGGGGTCACGCTCGCATCATCCTCCCCCTCATCCTCCGAAGAGGAATTAACATACGCAACTACTCAGGGAATCTTTGGGAAAGGGCGACCAGAAGAAAACGAAGCCTTCCTTTTCCCAGTCTGCCCAGCTTCAGTGTTGCTGTCCCCAGGAGTAGAAATCGGATCAGCAGAGGTAGAAATCTCCGAAGAAGAACGGTTCGGTTCAACTAAAGTCAGAAACTCCGGAGCTACCGCACCTGAAGGCCCCCCAACTGCTTCAAAAGGGACGTTTTGCATATCAGCAGCAGAGTGGGGAGAACCAGATCCGCTGGGGGGATTTGCCTGCTCGGGCTCAGAGAGATCCCCTACTTTTTCTTTCCCCTTGGAGGAAGGACCTGCGGGATTGCCCGAATCAGCAGAGGTCCTACTTACTCCAAAGTTCCCCGAGGTGCCCTCAGCTCCCGCCGAACACACGGTCGGTTCTTGATCGTGAGCATCCTCGGGCACATAATCGGGTACTCCCTCTTCATCATCTCCCTCGGGAACGTTCCCGGGAGTACCCTCGTCAGATTCGTCTTCAGGAGGGGCTATCCCAGCATCTCGCTGACGAAGGACTGCCTTTCGACTCGCCTCGACGATGCCTTTCATCCGGCGTGCCAGACCATCACTGACTATATCTACATCAAACACTTAAAAAAAAAAAAAAAGAGAAGAATCCGAGTTAGCAAGCAAGCTTAGAAGTCAGGTTGCAAATAAAAAATGCATACAAGAAGTAAACTTACGGCGTCTGCGGCACGTGGAAATCTGAGGGAAGAGATGGGCCTTGATCATTTTCCCCTCTCTATAGAGATAGGGTTTTCCCCTTTTCTCTAGGGGGCGGACTGCTGCCCGAGCCAAGGTCTTCAGCTCCTCATCAGTAAAAGCTGAAGTTAGATGGTTCCACTGCGGCGTGTAGAAGTACCGAGGAACCCGGCAGGTCATCTGAGTGCCGTCCAAGTCAAAACTAATCGACTGGCCCCAGTCTTTGCCCACGAAGAACCAGCTGTTCTTCCAAAACTTGTTCGAGGTCGGGAAGCCCCAAACGAACCCTTTCATCTTCTCGTCCGTGGTCGGTTCGACACTGCCCTTGACCACGACATCCTTTGGAATCCAGAACTCGGGCTGGTTCGACTGGAGAAAATAAATCCCGGTCTTCCCCACTGGCCTCAGCGAATAAAAATGGCGAACCTCGCGAGGGGTGGGAGGTGGCCGCTTCATTCTATGCCACATGTGCCACATGCACATCAGGATGCGATAACTGTTCGGCGTTAGCTGGGCCGGAGCGAGTCGGGCTTCAGCCAAGAACCAAGTAATAAAAGGCTGAAGAGGAAGAGTGACGCCGCAGGTAAGCATGGACCCGTAAATTGCTACGTGGCCGGGGGGTGGGTTCCATGCAGCCCGACCTTCGGCTGGAATCAGCGAAATCTCATTACTATCCAAATCGAACCGCCGCATATATCGCGTTATCTCGTCAGGGCCGACCACGTTCGGCTCAACATCATAAACGCAAATACGCTCGGGGGAGAAGGGAATACGAGCGGCCCTGTGCTCCTCTTCAATATCATCTTCAATAATCCTTTGGGCCGCCACTCGGCTTTCCCGAGAATGCGAGTCTTTGTAAACTTTGCGAGTGGTCATCCTCTTTCCTGGTCTTCTGCTCGGGCGAATATCAGTACAAGCAGAAGAATCCGACCAAGCTTCAGGTTGGTATGAGTAAGGTGGTGATGAACTGGCAGAAGCAGAAGGGATCTCTGAAGCAGGAGGAACCTCAGAAGTTGCAGGCCTTTCCGGAAAAAGTCCAGAAATATCAACGTCGGTATAGCGCGGCTGATCGAAACGGGGCTCGTCTAATAACCTGTGAACAACCGACGCAGTGAAAGCATCATTTCGCTCAATAGCAATCATACCAACAATAAAAAGACGATATCTAGCTCCGGAATCCATAAAGACTAACCTTGATGAAGTAAAGAATGAAGACGGCGCAGATCGCAGAAGAAAAAGCCTCCGAGAAAAAAATCTGGGGGAAGAAGCAGGTAAACTCAAGGATGGCAGGGTTAGAAAAAACGGGCTAGTAAACCAAACAGAAAACAGAGGATCAAAAGGCACAGATAAAACCTCCTTCAAAGAACACGCAAAGATACTGAAAGAGAAGATAAAAAGCGAAAAATGAAAGAAAAAGGTGAAAGAGAAGAAATCAAAACCAAAATATATAGGCGACGTCTCGATTTTAAAAATACCAAAACCCTAGGAGCGGTTGCAGAAAAAGCGGGAAAAAAGAGGGGTTAGGACTGATGACGTGGGTTGAGCGCAGACGAGCAGAAAGGTCACATCCCATAAATACATCGTACCACAGCCAAACAAATAGGGACAAGTGGCAGCAAGGGAACGTCAGGCGCCGCCAAAGAGCAGAAGCATCGCCATCATAAAGATTTGAAATGATTGATAAATCAAACGTGTGCGGTCGCAATTAAAACACGTCATTTAAAGCTCTGATCCAAACGAGGATACTTTAATACAGGAAACGACAAGTAAGGATTAACTATAAAGAAATATCGAAGTTAAATATTAGACCCGAGAGAACTTGACTAAGCGTGATCGGCTCAAATATTTAAGGGGGTATTGTTATAGGTAAAAATAGTCGTGATAAGACACGTCATCACCATGGAAGGCCAGGTCAGCAGAGGTCAAGATAAGTCAACCTATGGAGTATGAACCTTCACGATAACTTACTCGGAAAAGAGGATAAGTAGTCCGACCACAAACAAAGACGATCAGCATGAGCAGCAGATCGGATTCGGACACACTCGGGCACACTCGGGCACACTCGGGCAAACTCACTCGGGAAACAATAAAACAGTCACCAACACTTGCAATCAGCAAACGGCAGGTCCACGATAAGCAACGATGTGGATCATAAGAGGTAAAAAAGGAAACAAGCAGTTCTCCCGTAAATAAAGGAGAGAGAGTTCCATTCAGAATTAAATACAGCCGAAAAAGGGAAGTACAATCTAAATAGGACTAGGAAACCGCTCGAGACTTGGGGGCCACAACACTAAACCCTAGCGGTCATCTTAAAACCCTAGATACAACATGTATAAATACCCCTTTTATTCATAAAGCAGGGACACGCGAGAAGTAGAACAGGAGATAGAGAGAATCGTATTGAAAAGCTTGTAATCATTCTGTCATTCTTCATCTTGTAATCGTGATTCATAGTGGATTTGGCTTTGTTGCTAGAGGCAACGATCCCGTGGATGTTTCTCCGATCTTTTGGAGTTTTACCACGTAAATCACCTGTTATTTCTTTACAATCTTTGACCATACTCAAATATAAAAAGCTTTAATTCGAAAACGAATCGCTGACTTGGTGATCACCAAAAATCACCGTCAACATTGGCAGGTAATACTACCATCTTCTTCGTGACGTAAACTACAATAGAACCCCTATAAATTAATATCCTCTCTAAATTAATAAAATATCTTGGTCCTGACTTGGGCCAATGTAAGAAATTAATAAACCCTTCTATCGTAATAATTAATAATTTCTTTTTGAAACTCAATGTAAAATTTTAGTCCCAACTGTCACATAAATTAATAATTCCATTAAAGTACAAAATATATTACATAATAATCAAGAACTAGAAAAGTGCTTAAAGATGCTAGTTTGCTCAAAGCCACCATATTTGATATTTTTGACTTCATCATTCATCTTTTGAATTGAATTTTTAGGAGCTATTAGGAATAGAATTTTTATGTATATCTTGAGTTATATACAACCAAAGAGTAAGCCTCACTATATATCATTAGTCTCTAAGTAATCACATTCCCAAAAAGAATTGGAAATTTTCTTAATAAATCTTTCCTAATCAAGGAATCCTGAAAAATAAAAAAAATAAAAAGAAGGGAATTTTTTTTAAAGAAAAAAACCGACTAAACAATGAATCCTGAAAAGGAACCTTTCCTAAATAAGAAAATTGACTTCCACACATTTTCTAAGACAAAATAACACGTTAAAATATAAAACCCTTCAAATTAATAACCTCTCTAAATTAATACTCAAGGGTGGGTCCCAAGAATATTAATTTAAAGGGGTTCTACTGTATTAGGCTCACCGTTATCTTCTCCCGACCAATACCAGAACATTAACCATGGCAATTTATTTTCGGATTTAACCCTGTGAGTATCTGATCACCAACCCTTGCATACCGCACGAAAACGTATTTGATCTATGTAACAAAGGTTTTCCATGATTAAGATCAACATATCAACTGAAAGATCGGACCATGATGGCCTTTTCTTATTCGGATTATTGATCAGTTGCTTCTTCTCCATTAAATTAAATCAGTGAGGGTTGAAGTGGATTCTTGAAAAAGATTAAGAGATTGTTTGGTTGGGTTTTTGAAAAACCTCTATTGGTAAAAGATCTACTGCTATTAGAAATAGAGTTTTTGAAAAAAATAAATTATAGTTGTTTGGTTGGTAGACTTTTAAAAAAAATTGTCTATTTGGAGAAGCACCTCCCCATGAGCTTTTGCTTAGTAAAGGTTTAAACTCTACCAGCCTCTACTCAATTTAAAATAGACAATCTCAAAAGCCCGACCAAACAACTCTAGACCTTTTGAGACAGTAGAAAACTCAACCAAACAAGCACTAAATAAGTTTACACTTAACACGAAGGCTTATTAAAAAAAATATATGTTTTCTAGGCATGCAAAGTTGTCTGGTTATATTAGGATTCAAAGTAGTGAAGGAGTACTAAACTAAAAGGATTTAAATTGTATTAGGATAAAGAATCAAAGATAATCAGATGTTTAACTCAGGTAATTATCCAAATATTCTTTAATTATCTTTTGAAAATTTGTTCTGATGTCAAATTATCATTCTTTTTGATATGTTAGGATGAAGGTTCGTCTATTTTTTTATTTATCATTTTATTTTTATCTCCACCGTTCATCTTGGTGGAGATTTATTTATTTATTTTAATTTATTTTTTTAATCTTAGTGGATTTTTAATTTTCTAAACTTTGGATTACTTTCATAATTATTATTTGGACAGATCTACACAGGCCCTTAGCCTTGGTGGCCAGAGTTTGTCTGAAACTCTCTCCCACCAAGGTTCGATCCTTGGCCTAAGTGTGTATTTAGGGAAGTTGTTCCCTCCATTGTGTGGGTCTCGTCCCACCTAGGTGTGGGTTGTCTCACTCTCCTCTTGTGGGAGTTGCTTTACGGGCTGCGCTTGTAGAGGCCTCATCTCGTCGGTCCCGACAGTTGTTGTATGCTATCAAAAAAAATATATATATATATATATATAGGTTCTTTTGATTTTTGATTTTGTTTTTTTTTTATGTGTTAAAAGGACTATTTTACCTTCGGTCGGTTAAGATGCCTGTTAATAAAACCGTCAGTGGATTGTTTGACAAAGGTGTCATATTATTTTCTTGATTTATCGCGTTTATCAAAAGTAATAAATATAATGATAAGCTGATGGGTGGCTTTATTGCCCCTCAAAAAAAGTTCTACTCACAATCATTTATTCTTTACGCCCTATAAAATATCACTCAAGTATTATTAACCACTTTAAAGTTTAATCCCATTAATTTTCTTTTAAACCCATTTAATTACTTTTGATACAATCCCAGATAAATAAACAAATGTCATTGATTTTGAATTGATGCTCATTACATTTAATGCCCATTTAATGGATTAATTCAATATGTGGAAATCCAATATGTGATAATTCAAGATGCTCATTACTTATTCTTTCTTAACAGAATCCACCACCATGGTCAATTTTTCCAACAAGAAACAACACGAACAGCAACTTAACAGTGAAGATGAACAAAAACAATTCTAAGCATCTTTTCGTTGGGTTAGAGCTTCACCAAGCGAGCACACAGTGACTATGCAGTAACATTATCCGAAACATTTTCCAGAATATGCACATCGGCAATAGAATCACTTCCAACCAATCGAGAGAAAATCCCCCTCACTTCGGCTTCGGTCACTGGAAAACCCCTAGCGAATGTCAGAAACAGGGTTCTGTCGTTCTCCTCATCAAAAATAATATTGCTCTCCGGTCCTGGAAAACCCCACGGTAATTCCTCTGCTAGTATATATGGCCATGGCATAGTTAAAAAAAAATCCTCTCCACACAATTTCAACATCGCCATACACCCTCATGAGGAAAACCAGGTACTTGAATAGGCTGATTGAATCTGATCATCTGCAAAAATGGAGTCAGACACACAACAACAGTTACAAAAACGAAACGATTGGTGAAGTAAATTAAAGAAAGAAAAACATGCAATTATACAGATTTACACACTCATACATTAAAAAGTAACAAGATTTTCTCAAACATTGATTGACATTATAACATGCATGTAATCACCACATATTTAGATGCAACAAAGAAATATCACCTTTTAGGAGAAGATGTGATGCTTCTTTTTTCCCATGCCACCCATTTTTAAGATCTCTATCAACTCTATATTGGGTTGGGAGTCGACTCTTACTATCTAATAAGAAATGAAGTTTTTGACATTGTTTAAGAATAAGTCGCATCTAAATTTATAAGAGAATACCTACATATTAATGAGGAAAAACTAGAACCAACACATTTTGAAATCCACAGTAATATCTCACCTATTTTTCAATTCACGGTGATATCTTACCTAATTTTCAATTCCAAATAAAACATCTTCACATGATTTGCAACCATAAATAAAGCGCATCTTCACGTGAAAATGATTACAATCCAACAAAATTAGTATAATTGTGTGTTGGTGGTTAAATTGTAATGTTCTATACTTAAATTAAACAAAGTATCGTCACGTAAAGTTTACTACCTATAACCGGTAAAGACATTTTGAAATCCATAGTAATATCTCACATAATTTGTAACCCCCAAATAAAGTATCTCCACGTGAATATGAATACAACCTAACAAAACTAGCATAATTGTGTGGTCGGTGATTAAATTGTAACTTTCTATACTTCAATTAAACAAAATATCATTGCCTTAATTGTCTTGAAATGCAGATATACAACCCACATTAGTATGAACAATATGCACTGAGTTTCTCAAATCACTTGTCTCTTCTGCTACTGGAACTAGCATGGAATTGACTACACTCAAAAACAACAATCCATTTTCCAACCTTTCAACTTTACAATATTTTCACCAGATGTAGTAATAAATTTCACGTCACAATGTTTTTTTTTTTTTTTTTTTTTTTTTTTTTTTTTTTTTTTAAGTATTACATAAATCCAAGGTTTTGGGGGAAGGGAAAGACTCAAACCTACAACTTCGTGGTGTATGTGTGAGGGGTATACCACCGGACCAACCTCATCTTAATTATCTGATATTTTGATTAATTTAAGTATAGAACGTTACATTTTAATCACCAACCACACAATTATACTAGTTCTGTTAGGTTGTAATCATATTCACGTGAAGATGCTTTATTTGGGGTTGCAAATCACGTGAAGGTGATTTGTTTGGGGTTACAAATTAGGTAAGATATTATAGTGGATTTCAAAATATATATTTTAACCGGTTATTGGTGGTAATTAAACTTCACATGACGATGTTATTTAATTTAAGTATAGAACATTACAGCTCCCAGGGGCGTAGCTCAGCTGATAGATGAACAAGCTTGGGGTTTGAGCAAATGACTCTCAAGTCAGTGGCTCAAATCCTACCAATGACAAAAGCTTCAAAAAAAAAAAAATATCTAACTTAGATAGTTGGTTTTCTTTGGGGTTACAAATTAGGTAATATGTTACCGTACGTGGATTTTGAACTATTTGAAGAAGAGTAATGCTACTTTGCCCAAATCTAGTGTCCAAATCAGGTGGCAACACTCTCATCCGTTCATTTAAATCAAGAAAATCTAATACAATCTAAATGAATGGACGAGACTGTTGCCATGTCATTTGGACACCAGATTTGGGCATCAGATTTGGGCGATTTGGGCAACAGATTTGGGCATCAAATTTGGGCAAAGTAGCATTACTCTTTGAAGAATATAAAACAATTCAAATTCAAAAACAAAAGGTAACCATATAATTAAAATATTTTATATATGGTTAATAATAATGGGGATTATCAAATATTCAACAATATTAATGGATTAGATCCTCTCCTCACATTAATTGTTCTAACCTTCATAATCTATTGCCACGTGTCTAATATAATAAATCAATAGTCTGGATTATTTCTATTAATTTTTATGTCTTTAAACTACCAAAAGATAGAATTAATTAAGACCACTGACCATTGATTTAGTACTTAGATGAGGAGGGGATCCAAATACAATGTTAATATATCTCTTTCTGTCATTCTTTCATCTCCAATCATCTTTCTTCAATTGTTCATATTCCTCCTATCCCAAAAATGTCCGCCTCCTTCGTCTTCTTTCTATTTTTCATCATTATCTTCTCCAATCATCCCGCATATGCTGATGATCAGACGACTGCAAAGAACACAACACAACTAGTTGATCGAGTCTGCAACAAGACCAGCAACTACTCCTTCTGTGTCGAGGCCCTCTACACCGACCCTCGCACGCCAGACGCTGACACCTACACTCTTGCTTACATCTCATTCGGCTTGGCTTACAAAACCGCCACCAATACCCGCAGCCAGATAACCGACCTCCTTAAGAACAACGCAACCTCAGACGACCTCAAGAGATGTCTAAAGGATTACAACACGGCCATTGAGGCTCTGGGGTCCGGCCTCAATGACTTGAACTCAGAGACGTTCTTCACTCTGCCAGGCTATGCCAATACCACTTCTCGGTCTGCTGAGGACTGCGAGGCTCATTACAAGTCTTTGGTTTCCACCACTATCAAATCTCTTTGTCAGATATGTGTTGTGGTCGCCAACCTCTTCAATGGTGGCGGCTCTTGATCAATTGTCTAAACTTTTTAAAAAATTTATATAATCACAAATCTATTATTGGTTTTCGATTATGTTCAAATTGATCAAAGCATTATAATATATATACATTATGGAGTGTGCCACGGTAAGAATTATATTATAATTTGCATGCATTTGTATGGTCATATCATACCAAATATTGATTATAGGCATACATGGGCCAACTGCTCTATTTTTGCTAATTTTATTGGAATGTATGTGTGTGCTTTCTAGCTACATTGTGAGTTTCTAATTAACATGAATTTCTACAAGAATTTATTAAATTAGAAATGAGTAATCAGTCTCCCTCAAGATCCTTTACAAAATTTTGAAACGTACATATACGTATATGAGGAGTTGGTGGGACACAAAATATGTTGTAACTAATTCTCAGTTGGGAATTTTGGACACAAAATACGTCATTTCAAAGGGGACTCAAAATGAGTCTCACACAGTCAAAGCTAAGGGTCACATAGTCATTATGCCCAACGAATAACTCAAGTAAAAGATCGAACAACGTAACCAAGGTCATGATAATTGATCCATAAGGTAAAAAATAAAGATGCTTTATTTCGGATTAAAAATTAAGTGAGATATTATCGTGGATTTCAAATTGTTTTAACTAGTTATAGGTAGGGGCAGATTTAAATGGGCCAGCCCATAGGGGCCATGACCACCACCAATGAAATTTCAACAAATATTTATTATACATTAATTATTATATTCTAATATTTTAATAGTATAAATTAATTAATAAATATCATCCCTATTTTATTGCCCGTGAAAGTAGGAAACAAAATCAATATATTTTCCTTTCATGATTTTAATTTTCAATGCAAAAACAAAACAAAAAAATTCATTAAATACTCATTTTATGTTGATACAATTCTTTGATTTTTAATCTAATTAATTTGTTTATTAGTAATTATTAGTTTTGACCTTTCATATAATTAAGCTATTAAAATTTATATCGTAATAGTTGAGAACTATTAAAATATTATTTTCAGCTATGCATATCGTTAAAACCTTACATAGGTTTTGCAATAAGATGAAAGATGTATGATTTTCTCACAAACTCCTTAACTATGTAATTGAAATGGAAATCATTGAGAAAATTAGATAGATTTGATTATAAATGATTTTCGAGATATAAAACAAATTACATTTTAATTCTTAGAGTTAATATCTTTATTTTTATTTTTTTATAACGTTATCTAATTTAAGATTAAATGGTATTTCATAGAACTTGGATAATCACCCAAAACCAGACTCTCCATAGAAAACCACACTAAATGGTATTACATTAAGTGCTTATTTGGTTGAGCTTTCTACTGCCTCAAAAGGTCTATAAACGTCTATTTGAGTTTTTTTAGAGTTGTTTGGTTGGGCTTTTGAAATTGTCTATTTTAAATTTAGTAGAGACTAGTAAAGTTTAAACCTCTACTAGGCAAAAGCTCATGGGGAGGTGCTTCTCCAAATAGACCTTTTTTTTATAAAAAAAAATTTACCAACCAAACAACTATATATATATATATATATTTTTTTTTTTAAAAACCCTATTTCTAATAGATCTACTACAAGTAGATCTCTTACCAATAGAGGTTTTTCAAAAGCCCAACCAAACAAGCTCTAGATGGTATTGTTTTTCGCTTAATGAATTGCTTTTCAAAAAAAAAAAAAAAAGATTAAATGGTATTACATTTTGTTTTTAATGACTTATTTTTTTGAATATTAATATTTTTTTGTGACCTTGAATATTAGTTTTTGACTTTTTTAATAACTTATATATGTTTTATTTAATTTAAGTTCAACGTTACAATTTAATCACGTACCAACCACACAATTATACTATTTTTGTTAGGTTGTAATCATATTCTCGTGAAGATGATTTATTTGGAGTTGAAAATCACATGAAGATGTTTAATTTATTTGGGACTACAAATTAGGTGAGATATTACCATGGATTTCAAAATGTTTTAAGCGATTATTGATATATAGTAAACTTTATGTGATGATGTTTTGTTTAATTGAAGTATAGAACGTTACAACGAGATGGAGTTGGTCCAGTGGTATACCCATCACACCTACACTATTAGGTTGTTGGTTCAAGTTTTCCTACTCCCTAAAAGTACCCCAAATTTATGTAATATTTCAACAACCAAAAAAAAGTATAGAATGTAACAAATTAACCACCAACCACCAGTGTTCGAGAAATCGGCTGCGTAGGCCGATTAATCGGCTCAATATAGCTAGTCGGCAACAAACTGAGGTGAAATGGCCAAAATCGGCCTTATTAGTCGGTGACCGAGTAATAGGCCAAATCGCCGATTAATCGGTCAAATCACCAATTAATCGGCCAAAAATGAAATATATAATAAATAAATAAATAAATAAATAAAAGGTGATCAGATTTTTATGCAGGAAAATAAAAAATAGGTCTAAATTCGCCGGCCGATTAATCGCCAATTAATCACCGACTAATCGGCCTAGGCGCTAGGCGCTGGGTCTCCGCCCGACTAGCGCCTAACACTTACTAGAACACTGCCAACCACACAATTATATTAGTTTTGTTATGTTGTAATTATATTAATGTGAAGATGCTTTATTTGGGGTTACAAATTAGGTGAGATATTACTGTGGATTTCAAAATGTCTTTACTATTTATAGGTAGTAAACTTCATGTGACAATACTTTGATTAATTTAAGTATAGAACTTTAAGTTGTAATCATATTCAAGTGAAGATGTTTTATTTGGGGTTGTAAATTAGGTGAGATATTACTGAGGATTTCAAAATGTTTTAGTTCTGGTGTTTCCTTAGTAATATAGTAGGAATTCTCTTATAAATTCAGCTACGACCTTATCTTAAACAACGTAAAATACCTCATGTCTTATTAGATATGAAAGTCAACTCACAACCCGATATAGAGTTGAAGTTTTTAGTGATCTTAGAAACGCTGAAACGGGTGGCATGGGATAAAGAAGCATCTCTTTTCCTAACAGGTGATATTTATTTGTTGAATCAATATATATATGTGGTGATTAAAGGCATGTTATGTCAATCAATATTTGAGAAAATGAATCTTTAAAATTTCTCAATTCTCGTGTAATTTGATGAATTACAAGTGTTCATTCACTTATTGAAATTGGTTGGAATAATCTTATTACCTTCTAATGTATATATGAATATGAATTTGTATAGGTCCTTGTACAAGTAAAGCCTCACCGTAATATTTATAAATCCTTCCAGAGATTAGTGAGGGCAATGTACAATTTCCTTGAAGGGGCATTTGTAGAAGAAAAGGGGGGATGAGGTGGGTTGAATGTTCACAAGAAAGCTCCAATCCACCGATGCTTACAAATATTTTTTTTTGAGAATAACCAATCGGTGATAATCCTAATTATATGAGTGAAATGTCAGCCTAAAACATCTCTTTTAAAGAGATACAGTATCACCAAACTAATTAATTATATCTAATTTTCCTTGTATTATGTATATGATTATTGGGCATTTGTTGGTCGTCGGACTTGATATGCTTAAATTATGTAAGTTTGTAATAACTTTTATTTCACTATATTTAGTTTCCCGGTTTTGGAATCTCTTTAATTAACACAAAAAAAATTAAAAAAAAAAATTGAAAGCATTAATCGTACAATTTAGCTTATCATTCTACTCATTACTTGTGATAAAACCATGAAAATTTCTAAACATGGTACCCCTCCCTGCCATGGCTAGTCAACCTCACCATCGCCACAACACAATAGCATAGATGTAAATATGTATTATAGACATATAGGTTTTCTTTTTTTAGAGGTTATATAGTTTATAAATGGATTAGAGTGTTGCCACATCATTTAAGCACCGGATTTGGGCAAAGTAGAATTACTCATAGTTTATTTAGAATTTTGAATGAATTTGATGTTTAATTTTTTTAATTGAAATTAAAAAAAAAAAAAATTGATGAATTTAGGCCCAACAAGTCAGACAAAGTTTGGATTGATAATCTATGTTGAACTTTTGTCAATAGTCGTATTGGGCCATGGTGGCCCAAAGCTTTAATTGGAGGATTGAATAGGGGGTGAGTGATCCTAAACGACCCCGTTTTGCGCTTTTTCTTCTTCATCCAATAAGGAAATTATAAAAATTTCCCTTCAAAATTATTAATTATTGTTTTAAACCATATGCATTGTGAAAATTTCATTTCATTCAATAACTAAATAATTATATTAATATCCCTTGACTTGGAGAAAATATTATATGAACCCCCAAAACTAGGTTTATTTCACGTTGGGCCCAAACCCAAGGTGATATAGGTCCAACTTTTTTATTTTTCAATCCCTCCCTCTCTTTGCTCTCCCTCCAATTCAACTCCGGCGACGATGCCTCTTCTATGGCGTTCCTTCTTCTTCTCCGGCACCAACCACTTCTTCCCCTCTCCGGCATCTCATCTTTCTCTCTCCTCTCCTTTCTCTTCTCTATCTAGGAATGGGTGTTTCACGTTGAGGTTGAGGTGGTGTGGTTTACAAAAGCTGTTTGGGTGTGTTTTTACGGGTTGTTTGGAGATCGAGCATTTCATTCGATTAAATGCATGAAAACAATACTTAGAGGTTATTATTTGTTTCAAATTATAACCTCATTTAATATATGTATGTGTGGTTATCAATTGTTGTTCATGGAGAATACATGATTATATCTACATGCAAGAACAATTTTATTTCCCCAACTAACAGGTCATGTACTGATTTTACCAGCCACTTCACATCACAAATTATAATATCGTACGTTCATGCAAATCACTATTAATGGTTTCGATTAACTGTAACTAATTACTATTATGCAAATCTCTATAATATCGTTCATGCAAATCTCTAATTATGCCCGCTTTAATGGTGTTGTGGTTATTCAATAAAAAATAATAATTGTGTTGTGGTCACTGAGGATCCAAGTAAGACCCAATTACCATCCATCTTGTTGCGCAAAGACGTTTTGACAAGTTTCATAGCCAAAAATAAAACTTAATTTTACAATTAATTTTACGTACTTTAAAATAAAAACTTACAGTTTTCTCATACCGATATTTGTATACCTCCACAAATCCAAAACCTATGAAAACTCATAAAATTGGAGTTCTTGGAGACTTGGAGATTAATTTATATGGTAAATCTACTACTTTTGGTTTGTTGTTAAGGGGTTAAAATTTCCCAATTTGATTTTTGAGTCAGTAAAGGTTTAACATTTCTCAATTTGATTTTTCACTTTGTTAATGAAATACAACGGCTTTTAATGAGTTTGATACATGTTTTTAAGTTATTAGGTTGTTGTTAAGATATAGAAAAATATGGTAAGTTAAGTCAGAATCGTAATTGAACTGGGATATACTTGGAATTAAATGGGGTGTATTTAGAACTATGAAAAAACTTTTTTTTCTTTTTCAAAAAGCTAGGATGTGCTAGTGCTACAGCCATATTTCCGCCTCAGCGCAAAGGAGTCAGAGGCTTTCGAGTTAAAAGCATGAAACTAAAAGCAATAAATAATTTATAAATAATTTAATAAATATTCTTATTATGTTGGCGCTTGATTTTAATTTTGGTGTGTGATGTGTTGGATTGTTTATTTTATTTTATTTTTTTGTTATTTAATTACCAATAAGCTACATTATGCGGTGGTGTCCACATTATACGGTGGTGTTCGATCGTTTTTTCTTAATGCTTATGAAATAAAGTTTATATTTTACCAATTAATTATTTAATTTATGAAAAAAAAAAAAAGGGAAGTTAGAAGATTAGTTCTTTTAGGATGCTTAATTTTTTTAACAAACTTATGAACTTTTGTTAAACATCTACTTTATCTCTTTATCTCAATACAATTTTAATCTTTTTTGAATACTATTTACAGTAGTACTCCTCGTCTCCTCTCCTATTCAAATCCTAGTAAACCAAGGCAACTTTGTATTGAAAAAATAAATAAATTATTTAGAAGTGTTGTATTCAATACAAATCTTTCTTCTAGTGAGAGAGTACTATACAGCCATGGACAAGAAGCTGGAGGAGCCGAAAATTGAAAGGCCTTTATGGTCTACTCTTCCGGTTGATATGTTAATCTCAATCCTGGAACGTCTTCGTTATGCCGATCAAATACGTTTTCGTGCAGTATGCAAGGGTTGGCGATCGGATACTTACAGTTTTAAACGTGAAAACAAATTGCCATGGTTAATGACCTGGAAATGGCCTATAGAAGAAGATGGTAGTTTTGCTAGTTTGCGAAAAGAAGAGGACAGTAGTATTACTACTTGGTACAATCTCTACGATCCTATTCGAAAACAAAAAACCATTGTTGAAAGCACACAGGCTGCAATTTTTGTTGGTTCAGAATTTTGTGATGCAAAAGATGGTTGGGTACTTTTCTCCAAAAGAGAAGATTTGAATACCGGTAAAACTACTTCATTCTTCTTCTACAATCCTTTCACTACAAAAATTATAAAACTGGCCAGATCCTACTTGAAGGTCACCGCGGCATCATTCACCACCACTCCAGATTCTCCGGATTGTTTGATATTTACATACAGTAAATTCTCAAGAACAACGTCCTCTGTCGGTACATATAGCCCTCATAGAAAACATGGAAAAGGATCTATTTTGCTGGTTATCATGGAAGTATTCAAAGTTTAATATATATTGAAGGAGTGTTCTATTGTGCTTTCTCTCATAATGTAATGGGATCCTTCAATCTCGCAACAAAGGAGTGGAAAACATATGGATATCCGATGAGAATCTGCCGTGGCCCTTATATTAAATATTTGATTGATTTTGATGGGATGCTTCTGCTGGCATATTATCCGTATCATAATGATCATAGATGTAGTTTATACTTGTTTGATGATTTTAATTGGTGTGAAACTGAAAATTTGGATAATTGATTGTTGTTAGCAAGTTATAAAAATGCCGTACTAATTCCAGTATCAGAAGAGACAAGTGATTTGAGAAACCAAGTACATATGGTAGTGATTTTTGGCTGTTCATGCAAGAAACTTTATGGTTGGGTGGGTATTGATCGTTTGTATAACAAAATTTGGATTTTTCCTTCTATCTAATAAAATCATAGTTTCTTTCTTTCTTTTTAGGTTCGAATTGAGATTGTAGTCTTTTTTTTTTATGCAGCAGATTAATGTCAATTACATGTTAATTTATTGATGCAAAAATTGATATGTACACCATTTGGGGTGCGCAACTCCATCTTGATATTGTCAGCTGAAGTTATTTATCATCAAATCAGATTAGACGGTGGTATGGCAATGATGCTTCAGATCGAGTCGGTAAATCGATATAAACTTTGAAAGGTTAATCAATAAATCGGTAACAAAAATCATAATTCAGAGTCGCGATAATTCATGGGTGGAGGAATATTATGTGTTAAAATTAAAATTAAAATTTTATTATATTAGTTTATTTGATTGTGTATTAGAAATCTATATCTATATAATATAGTAAAATGGAACCTCACAGTGCCTTCGTGAGAGAGCTTTGGCATTAAATCACAATTCACCATCTATCTAATAATTGGTTTATTGGCATTAAATTCTAAGGGAGGTTTAGAATTACATTATTAATTGTCTTTTAAACTGATGAAAACATTTTTCTGAGGCTTATCTATTGCTCTGCTGTACTTGACATTATAAAAAACCGAAGCAATGAATGCTAAGAAAACACTGAACCTGCCACAAAAATTTTAAAAACTAACATTATAAAAGACTGAAGCAATGAATGAGAAATCAAGAGAGCAAGAGTTATGCATGTGGTCATATGCATTAATTTTTTTGATTCATAGAAAGTCATATATATATATATATAAATGGTCAAGAAGTATTTTTTTTTTTTTTTACGGAAGCTGAAAAAGACTTCGAAGATTTTCTCTTCCACCTTCTCTCTTTGGCTGTAGCTTAGTGGGTTGCTTTCTTGCTTATCTGACATTTATGAAAGCTTTGGAAATCTTTTTTTTTTTTTTTGATTGTCTGTAAAAAACTGCTAGAGATATTTGTAAAACATTGGAAATCTTAGTCAAACTTATGTGCAATCAAACCAAGACAAATACTCTCTGGGTATGGCTACATTGTTGGGAGATTAAATCCCAATAACGTTATTGGAATTTTATTACAAGATTCTTCCAATACTTTATTGACATGTGGCAACCAAACATTTTAAAAAAAGATGAGTAATTGGTTATAACCGGTTAACCAGTTACTTTCAAATTATTTTATTATAAAAATGTAATAATATAATATAATATAATATAATTTAAATAATTGTGTTAAATAATTTCAAATAATAATTAGATAAGGATTATACATATCCTCACAATAATTTTATGTGATTTAAATAAATATATGATATTTTTTAATATTTGGATTTGTATTTAATTAAATTAAACATTTATAATATATTGTTATTTTTTATATTTAAAATTGTTTAAAGATATGAAACATAATTGAATACATATTTTGAATCGAACTGAAATGAATAAGTTTGGGTTTGAACCACGAAACCATCGAACAACCATTTTTGGATCGGTTCGAAATTTAATGCTCTCCCCTAGCAAATTAGGAAGGAATATTAACTCCTTGCTTGTTGGAGAGAGATATATATATTTTTTCAAAAACTATGATCAAGATCATGCTAGTGTTGATGAAAATATTGTGAATCATAGTCCCACATCGCTTGGGTATGAAGGGGAAGTTCAATATATAAGTGCGAAGGCAATCCTCACTCTACAAGCATATAGGCTAGCTTTTGAGGTTGAGTTAGATCCAAGACCACTTTGACAAATATAAGTAGGAAAACTTCTTTTATTTTCTATTTTTTATTGAAGCAGGGGAAAACTTCATTTTAGTATCTTACTAAGCAAAGGAAAGATTCATTTGGAGAATATATCAGGAAGATCAAGATATTCACACTACAAGAAAAACAACCTTTGTTGACAGTTTTTTCTTGGCAGTTTTTTGTTCTTGACAGTTAAAAACTGTCAAGGAAGACGTTTTTCTTGACAGTTTTTAACTGTCAAGAAATACAATTTTTATATATTATATTATTATATATAATATATATATATATATATTATATATGTAATAATATATAATATAAATATATAATATATATTATTTAATATATTATAAATATATTATTATATATATTGTATAATATATATGTATTTTATATTATATATTATGAATTTTTTATAATTAGGGGTATTTTGGTCAAAATGCATTTCACTCAATTCCATTCCGTGGTTAAACAATATATATAATAATATATTTATATAATATAAACATATAATATATATTATTTAATAAATACTGTATATAATATATATTATTTAATATAATAATATAATATATATTATATAAATATTATAAATATATATTATTTAATAAATATATAATATATATTATTTAATATAATAATATATAATATATAATATATATACTATATTATATATTATATTATAAAACATTCATAATATATAGTTTTTTTATTTATCTTTAATAATTTTTTTAAAATTTTACTTCCTATTTTCAACACCAAACAAAATCCCGATATGAATTTATTTTACAGTAAGATTTCGATTTTTGGGCAAACCGATATTGGATAAGTAAAATTTTAAATTTAATAAATTTACTTTTAAATCATTTACTTTTAAAAAAATTCAAAAAAAATAATTTTTTAAAAATTGTTTATTTATTTTGCACCATCTTGTTTCATACTAAGAGACGCATTAATAATCCAATTACCTATATAAATTAGTAATCTAAGTCTTACATTTGTTCATTAAATTGCAAGATTCATGTTAAGAAATATCTCTCATGTAGTGAGAGTTGTATTCCAAATTATGTCTATTACAATTGATGTCACGAGTCTCTTATAGGCCATGTTTGGTTAGATGGAATGGAAAGAAAGCCATTCCATACATTTGGTTTGTTAAAATGCAATGGAATGGTGATTCCATTGGAATGAGGATTCCACAATTTTGGTGGAATGGGCATTCCATCCAAAAACCAATGGAAAGCCATTACATTCCAAACTAAAATTTATATTCCATAAATACCCTCATATGCCCCAACTCCATTACAAAAATGCCCTCAGCTCCTTTCCAAAAATAATATATTATTATTATATATTATATTAATGATATATAAATATATATTTTTATTATATATATTATTATTATATATTATATTATTATAATATATATAATGATATATAAACAAATATATTTATATATTATGTTATTATATATAATATATATATTATATAGTATATATTATTACATATATTATATATAATATTAATATATTAATATATATATATATTATATTATATAATATATATATTATTATATGCATTATATGTATTATATATATTATATTTTATATATTTATATAATATATATATTATTATTATTATATTATATATATATATATATATTATATTTTATATATTTATATAATATATATATTATTATTATAATAATATATATTATATATACTATTATATTAAATAACATATAATTATATGTATAATATACTTTTATATTTTATTATTATTATTATCCATAATATATCTGTTATTATACATTCATAATTAGGGGTATTTTGGTCAAAATACAGTTAACTCCATTCCATTCCATTGTTAACCAAACAAAATAATATTGATTCAGAGACTAATTCTAAAATTCCAACCAAATAAAAAACTTAGTTTTCCTTTCCTTTCCATTCCCATTCCCATTCCCATTCCCATTCCCATTCCCATTCTACCGTGTAACAAAACGTGACTATAGAATATCGACTAATAACTCGACTATATATGTTTTAAAAAATATAATTTTATTAAAAGTTTCAATAAATATTTTTTAATATATGTTTGTCGTAGAAAATAGAATTTTGATTAGTTGAATAAATTTAAATTTATGTAATAAGGATTTATTCTTATGAGTTATATATGAATATTGTTCCAATGATTGTTGTAGTGAAGTGGTAAAATTTTGCAACATTGGACTTGGGTCTCAAGTTCAATACATGATAATGACAATTAATTGGCATTATTATTAGTGGGAATGGGTGGCCGGCGGTTGGTGGCTGGCCGGCTGGAGGTGGGTGGTCGAACGATCTGCAGGGGTGGTGGCCGAAGGTGGGTGGTCTGACGGCCGCCGACGGTGGTGACCGGTCGACGGCTGTAGTGGCCGACGGTCGAGGGGGGTGGTCAGGTCGGACGGTCGACGGCAGTGGTGTTCGATCGGTGGCCGGCTGGCCAGCGGTGGTGACCGGCCGGAGGTAGGTGGTCGGACGGCTGCCGGCGACAGGTGGTGGGCCGGTGGTGGGTATATGGTTTATAAAAATAAAAAATGTTTTTTATTTAAATATTATAATTAAATATAGATGACAGTTTTTATTTAAATATTATTAAACCTTTCTTGACAGTTTAAAACTGTCAAGAAATAACTGTCATAAAAAAAAAACAAAAAAAAAAAAAACTGTCATAACATTTCTTGACACTAGCTTCCTTGACACTTATAAAAACTGTCATTAAAGGTTTTGTTGACAGTTTTTAACTGTCAACAAATACATTATTTTCTTGTAGTGTCATGCTTCAAATTCTAATAATTATCCAGTAGATCCCTTGTTTAACAATAACTGGATTCTTGTGGTGACCAAATCGAAAAGAAAAGTAAGGCCAACTTTTAAAATTTTATCTAATTCTAAGTCTCAAATGAGTAAGAGAAGTTCTTAGCGCCTCCATGTAGTTGAGACTAAGATTCGCCCTTGATTATGTGGCTTTAGCGATCCAAACAGAATTAAACCTTGTTGCTAATTAGGCCGCACATGTTGAGGCAGAAAAAAATGATTCCACTAGTCTGGTTAATTAAGTTCATGTTTCTTTGCATTTTGCTAAAGCCTGAGTGCCTTATTAATCTGTTTTAGGGCTTGCGCGTCCCTCTACTTTCGTTTTTCTTTTCCCTTTATTTATGTATTTATTATTAATAAATTTCATAGGTAACGTGTAGTTACCTATCTACATAAAAAAAAAAAAAAAAATGTACAGGGGAGAAAAAAAATAATTAAAAGGAAAAAAAAAAACTGACAAAAAAATAGATGGATCTTTTAGTCCATTTGATAGTGGAGATCAACTTAAAAAAAAAATAAATAAATAAATAAAACAGAGGTGGAGATCCAATATACAACACCGTAGTGGATCTCCATTGCCGCAATGCAGATGGCAGGGAGGGCATGCCTTCATCAGGAGGAGGTCAAGCCTTTGACGAAATCAAGGGAAACATAGATAGATCTCCACTCTTCATCCATGTGGAGTGTACAAATTAATCGAGAAATACTTTCAGAAAACACAATAAAAGATATTAATGAAATTGTTCTTTTGAAAAAAAAATATTCTTGTTATATATTAGACAATCATATCACTTTTCGTTTCGACATTAAGACTTTGTTTGGTAGAAATGAGAGATGGAGGGAGGGAGAGGGCTAGGAGGAAAGCTTTAGCCAATCCATTGTTTGGTTGGAGAGACAAAGAGAGGAGAGGAGATGAGAATAGGAGGGATCTCTTCTCGCTCAGGGTCCACCAAAATGCATCCTTCCCTTACGAGACAGATGAGAGGGAAGAGAGACTTCAGCTCCCTCATGGCCCACCAATATAGTAAATTTACAATTTACAATTTACAATGATAGTCAATACTTTGAAACTAAACATTGAAAATTTTGGGAAAAGAAAACAAATCTTGCAAATTGCTCCAAAACAGTTCGTTAAGAGCATCTCCAAACGAGCCTTAACTAAAATAGCTAGTGAGAATGGTTTTAGAGCACTCCAAGAGGCTCTTTAAATTGCTCCATATTTTAGAGAACCACAAAGAGACTCTCCAAATGTAGGGAGCCATTTCAAACTTTCTATCTTCTTTCTCTTATATATTTTTTTTAATATTTTTAAGTTGATTGTTCTCTTTCTTACAATTTAAAACAAAATAAATTTATTTATATTTTAAATTCAAAAATATTAAAATATTAAGGTAGAATTTCACATAAGTCCTACCTTTTTGGTGATTTGTCACCTTTATAAATGTCTTTCCAAATTTATCACTTTAGTCCTTACTTTTTCCAAAACTCATCATTTTAGTACATTTGACCAAATATGTGAAAGTCAACTATTTTAAAACCTATGAAAGTACATTTCCCTATTATTATTTAATTTAGCTAAAATGATTATCTTAGCTTTAAATTAAAATGAAAAACAATAAAATTCTCAATAATCAAATCTTAAATAAATAATTAAAAAATCCATCAATTTTTTCTTATTTTGTATTTTTTTTTTCATAATGGATTTTTATTTAGCTAAAATGATTATCTTAACTTTAAATTAAATTGAAAAACAATAAAATTCTCAATAATAAAATCTTAAATAAATTGATTACAAAAAAAATTATGAAAAAAAATCATTTAAAGCTAAGATAATCATTTTAGCTAAATTAATATCCATTATGACAAAAATACAAAAAAAAAAAAAAAAAATTAATGGATTTTATTATTATTATTTATTTAATATTTTTTTTGTAATATATTTATTTAAGATTTTATTATTGAGAATTTTATTATTTTTCATTTTAATTTAAAGCCAATATAATCATTTTAGCTAAATTAAATAGTTATAAAGGTAAAAGTGTACTTTCACAGGTTTTAAAATAGTTGACTTTTACATATTTGGTCAAATGGACTAAAGTGATGAGTTTTAAAAAAAGTAAGGACTAAAGTGATGAATTTGGAAAGATATTTATAAAGGTGAAAAATCACCAAAAAGGTCAGACTTATGTGAAATTCTGTCAAATATTAATGACTAGGATGGTTGGAGTGATCTCATGAAAATTTGTTAGCTAAAATAGCTTTTTTACTTAAAATAGCTAATGTTTAGGCAGTATGGTTGAAAATGCTCTAAAAAAACTCTCTTACTTAAAATAGTTAAAGTTTAGGCAATATGGTTGAAAATGCTCTAAAAAAACTCTCTCTCTCTATATATATATGATTCTCATGCGCAAACAGTGGACATGTTCCGGAATTTGCTCTCTCTCTCTCTATATATATATATAAGATTCTCATGCGCAAACAGTGGACATGTTCCGGAATTTGCACTCGAGAATTTTTTATTACATATATACTTGTATATATAATAGCAGTAATTAATTCATTTTGAACTTTCTTACAAAATTTATTAAAGACCATGACATATATATAGATAGAAAATTGTACAACCTTACTGTCATTGCTTCAAATAACTGGGTTCTTTCTCTTTCTGTTTAATTAAAAAAAGTTGACCTAGCCTCCTTAATAAAAAAAATTAGCAAATAGCTGTTTTTATATTACATAACGAGGAGTGCTAAATTCACTCTCTCAACCCACTCTCTCAACATACTCTCTGTTCTTGTGTTGACATATGAACAACATTTATTGTTTTATATTAAAAATCTAACCTTTATAAAGAGCCTACTTTTTCATTTTATTTACACTACAAACCAACAACTAATTTTCTATATTGCCCTTCTTCATTTAATATCAATTTTTTTTTAAAATAAAATTAAAAAAAATACCAGGCCCTTCTTCATTGATTATTAATCAATTTAAAATCAACGTAATGGTTTGAATATTTTTATTAAATTTGTTTTGTATTTATCTTAAAATGAAAATGATCAAATATATTATTACAAATAAATAAACCTTACGATGTCAGGAATATACAAGCTCAAGGGATCAAAGTATTGATGATTTCCATAATACACAAGTTTATTCGCAAGCAGTAAAATAAAATCTATATATAGTTATATCTATTTTTTTTTTAGCTTAAATACTATCATATTTCTATTTCTATGTTACAATTGTGTTTCTATAACCCCTAATTACATGTTGAATTATTCAGGGTCATTCAAACATTGCCAATTTACCTATTGATAATTATCATGACATAGAACAAGATTTGCATTACACAGTGAGTATTTGGAATTCATGTAATACTGTACTAGTATTTTAGGAAAAAATTCAAATAATTATGTGACTACTTACTATATGTGACATGGACATTAGAAAGAAGAGAAGTTGCAAAGTCTTAGAGTCTAACAACACAGACTTATTATTATTATTTTAAAAAAATGATATTAAATAACAATATGTTGAAGTTAAAGAAGAAGGGCAATATAGGAAATTAGTTGTTGGTTTGTAGTGTAAATAAAATGAAAAAGTAGGCTCTTTATAAAGGTTAGATTTTTAATGTAAAGCAATAAATGTTGTCCACATGTCAACACAAGAACAGAGAGTGTGTTGAGAGAGTGAATTTAACACTCCTCTTATATAATTAATATGAAAGAATTTTTATTGGCATGTGGGCATTTTAATTAATTAATTAATTAACAACTTGCCTCTACTTTCCATGGAGTTTCTTAGCAGCTGGCCTGGTGTGAATTTTCAAATTTCAATGTTTAATTTGTTTAACAATAATGTTACATTACCCAAATTTGGTGCCCAAATGATGTGGCAATACTCTGGACCATTCATCTAAATCGCATTAGATTTGCATGAATTAAATGAATAGCTCAGAGTGTTACCATATCATTTGGGCACCAGATTTTGGTACCAAATTTGGACACCGTAGCATTACTCTTTGTTTAATGGGATAAATTTGGACAAATGAAAATGAATATACCACCCAACAAACTCCCCTAGTCACAAATCGAACTCTGAGTCAATTGTGCACAGAAAACATTTAATAAATTTAATTTAATTTAGCAACTTTGAAGTCAACAAAAGAGTTGACTATATCAAATTTATCTACTGTTCTTGTATTTTCCCACAATCATATCTATAGAAACCAGAATTTGGAAATTTCATGGCTTCTTCAACCAATCCTTCTGTAAAATCAAATTCTGGTCAGGTTTTGGAAGCCCAAGAAACCACTGATTCCATATCCACAGTTACACATGACAACACTGCAAAGAATGGCAGCGACAACAATGGCAACAGAAGAGGAACCAAGAACAAACATGGAAGGTCAAGGAATCAGAAAAAGAAGGTGTTATGTAATCCTCTCCAAGGGGCAAAATTCATGGCCTCAATCAGAAAAACCAGCAAGAAGAAGGACAGTGCGGCTCCGCAGTCACACCATGATGTTCCAGTACTACTCGAAACAGAAGAAGCCATTACAAGAGCATGTTCAACCAATTCTGATGCTTATCAAAGCTCCAATTTAAGAGACTTTCGCACAACCATCGAGGACCTTGATCCTCAATGGAAGAACTGCTTGTTGTCGTTCACTGTGTTCCCGGAAAATGCAGTAGTCAAGAAAAGGCTGTTGGTGTATTGGTGGATCGGAGAAGGCTTACTGGATCCTCCACCCAGCAGTAGTACTACTACTACCGGAGAAAAGACGGTCGAAAAAATTTCTACTGAAGTTCTTCAGCATTTCTTGGCAAAGAGATTAATTCTTCCTGTAAATACAAAACGCAAACCTGTGGTGAACAGATTCAAGATGGATCCGAATTTGCGTTATCTGGTGATTTTTCTTGCCAGAGAAGGCAAGTTCTTCAATTACGATTCTTCAGGAGAATTAATTTGCAAGTATTCTGGGTCTGAGAGGGCATGTTTGATCAATTCTGAGAAGCTAGAATCGGAGAATCAGGAGAAAATAAAAACATTGTTCAATGTAAGCAGGAGGTTTCTTGATTTCACATTCGACTGGCTTCCGAAAATAAGAAACGTACAAGTTCTCTGTCTAGGAATGTGGTGGAGCTCCGGAGAGAATCATCGTCACATTGAAGTGAAAAACACAGAGTTCTTAAAAGGGTTGAAGAGTATGGAATCGTTAAGGCTACTTAGCTTCCATGGAATTTCCGGGATTCAGGGGCTTCCCGGTTCCATATCGAAGCTCAAGAATTTGAGGATCTTAGATCTCAAATCCTGTTACAATCTAGAGAGTCTTCCAAAAGAGATAAAATCACTCAAAATGTTGACCCACTTGGATATATCAGAGTGCTACTTGCTAGATCACATGCCTAAAGAGCTCGCATCGCTCTCTGATCTCCAAGTCTTAAAAGGGTTTGTGATTACTGATATAATAAGTCACGGGAACTACTGTAGCCTTGCAGATCTTGCAGGATTGAAAAAGCTAAGGAAGCTGAGCATCAACGTCAATAGTGAGACTTTCTCAATCGAAGAATTGACTACTTTATCCAAATTCGAAGAGCTTGAGAATCTGAAAATAGCATGGGGAAAAACAACGGAGAGGCAGAAGAGTAAAGTAGACAGAGCAATCGAAATTAAGAAACTACAGAAGCTTGATCTCCAGTGTTTTCCACTGAAAAAGCTACCGGATTGGCTTATTCCTGAAAACCTGAAAAACCTGAAGAAATTGTACATCAGAGGAGGAGGACTTAACAGCCTCAGCAACAAAATTCAAGAAGGGGAAATTATAAAGTGGGATGTTGAGGTTTTGCAATTGAAGTACTTGAGTGAACTAAAGATTAATTGGAGTGAATTGAAGGCAATGTTTCCAAAGTTGAGTTATTTGGAGAAGTTCAAATGTCCCAAGGTCACTTTCTGTCCTTGTGATGGCAGTGGAGTCTGGTTAAAGTCTTCATCAAATTAAGGATCAATCAAGAGGAATTGTTACTAAAAAATAGTTCATGATCATGTTCATGTACTCTTTTAAATGGTTGATTCACTTTTATGTTTATGTGTTTTTTCGGTTTTTTTTTTTTTTTGGCTGATATGTTATGTTTCATGTTTGTAAGCAACTTTATGCTTATGGATTCTACCACCAGTCCGCCATTATTATTAATAAAATTGTTTTTATTTTTTATTTTTTATTTTTTAAATTTTATAGCAAATTCTTGTCATGGATTCGACTATCTTATGGCTTTCGCTTTGTTCATCATTAAAGTTCAACGTAGTTATAAGCGGAATAATTCTCTAGTTAGGACGTTCTGACTTTATGATTTCAAGATGTCCAACCACAACCGCACGTTTAGATTGGACCCACAACCTCATATTAACAAATACCTACGTTCAATGTGAATGTATGGCTTTGGTAGGACGTACTGATTTTATAATTTAATAACGTCCTTACTAGAGAACCATCATTTATAAGCAAGTGATATTCACTTCGATGGTCTAAAAAAGTCAATACTTTGAAACTAACGCATTAAAAAAAAATTCAAAGAAAATTGCATATACCTCCAAAACAGTCTACTAACTATATAATATATGTTTATCGAGCCAAAACCCCGGATATAAATTGATGTTTGGGAGTTTGCACCCGAGAATTTTTTACTATATAAATACTTGTATATAGTATTTATATTATATAGTAGCAATATTATATGTATTAAATCGTTTTGGACTTTCTAACAAAATTTACTCAAGACCATGACCAATAGGTAGATAGATCATGAAATTTGTACAACCTTACTGTCAATATTGCATCAAATAACATGGTTCATGGTTCTTTCACTTTCTGTTTAATTATCAAAGTTGAGTTTGATGCGTTCAGTGTTGCGAACCTTATTAATTAATTTAGGGTGTCCCCTTCTGCTGATATTGATCTTTTTTTTTTTTTTTTGATACAGAAAACACTAAGGAGAACAACTAGATAACAGAAAAGATACAATGGGGATCAGTATCCCTCCAAAGCAGCTCTTCTCCTGAAGAGAAAGGCAAATTGGCTAGCTGATGAGCAAAACTATTAGTCTCTCTAGGACTAGCCTTACAAGACTGGACACCAATATTGGTCTTGTTATTAGTGATATTTTGAAAGTTTCAAGGTCTTCAGAGGTCTAGGAAGGCAAATGTGGTTGAGTCTTACCTTGAGAAGGTACTACTGGGGATACTCAAGGGATACGTTTTTTTTAATTTTATTTTTATTATTTTTTTATATTTTAATATTTTCCTTTAAAAAACAAACAAACAAACAAATCAGTTGAATCACCTCCTTAATAAACAGTTTGTTTGTGGGAAGTTGAGGTTTTGCATTTGAAGTACTTAAGTGAACTGACGGTTAATTGGAGTGAATTGAAGGCAATGTTTCCAAAGTTGAGTTATTTGGAGAACTTCAAATGTCTGAAGGTCAATTTCTGTCTATGTGACAGCTGAGCTGTTATTTGATGAGTGGATATACCTTAATTAATTGTTGTGTGGATACATGGGTAAGTGAGATAAATTACAATTAAGGGAATGCTATCTATCTTTCCTATTTGCCTTTCTCATTACATGTATATACTTTTTCATTTAATAAAAGGGGAATGCTATCTACCTTTCTCATTTGCCTTTCCCATTTACCTTTCCCACTCATTGTTTGACACGTGTACACTTTTTCATTTAATAAAAAGCTCTCACTTTTTGCTACAAAGCTTGTTTATGTTTTTACCCCTTATTAATGAAATGATAAAAGAAACCATCAAGGGTAAAGACGTAAACAAGCTTTGTAGCAAAAAGTGAAAGCTTTTTATTAAATGAAAAAGTGTACACGTGTCAAACAATGAGTGGGAAAGGTAAATGGGAAAGGCAAATGGGAAAGGTAGATAGCATTCCTCTTAATAAAAAGCTCTCACTTTTTGCTGTAAAACTTGTTTACGTCTTTACCCTTGATGGCTACTTCTATAATTTCATTAATAATGGATAACGACGTAAACAAGCTATATAACAAAAAGTGAAAGCTTTTTATTAAATGAAAAAATGTATACGTGTCAAACAATGAGTGGGAAAGGCAAATGGAAAAGGTAGATAGCATTCCCCTTATAATTAATGTGTATCCGGCCACTCGGTCAAGTGACACATCAGTTGCCACACGTGTTGGGATAGAAATGATGGGATTGTAGGTGAAATGTTTAGCAATACTCATTTCATTAATATGAAAGAAATTTTATTGGCATGTGGGTACATATTTTAATTCACAAGTTGCCTTAAAAAAATTTAAAAGTTGCTTACCTGCCCTGGAGTTTCTTAGCAGCTGACGTGATCAATTTTCAATTTCAATGTTTAATTTGTTTAATGGGATAATTAGGACAAATGAAAATGAATATGCCACCAAACAAACTCACAAATCGAACTGAGTCCATCGTTTAATTGACTTCTTACATAATTTGTTCATACTAGGTGGTGTATCAGTTCATAGTTCATTTTATGATATTATCCAATCTGTGTTCAAAATCTGAAAATAAATTTTCCTGACGAAGAGTGAAGAATTAATGGTGAATCCTATCCCTCCGAAATTCAAGAAATTATGGGACGAATGGAATATCCGGGGCGTAATGCTGTTCAGTCTCTCTAATTTTGTTTGCAGACCTTCTTAATTTTGTTTGCTCCTCTACGAAAAGGCACGGCGAATAAGCTAATCATCATGCTCCTCTGGTCAGTTTACTTGCTCGCCGACTGGGCAGCTAATTTTGCAGTTGGAATCATCTCCGACAGCCAAGGAAACCCTCCTGACGCTTCTACACCTTCAGATAACAGTGATCTGTTAGCATTTTGGCATCCATTTCTTCTTTTACACCTCGGTGGTCCAGACACCATAACTGCTTTTGCTCTCGAGGATAACGAGCTGTGGCTCAGGCACTTGCTCAGATTCATATTCCAAGCTGTTGCTGCTGTTTACGTCTTCCTCTTATCGCTTCCTAACAAGTTAACTATTCCAACAATTCTCATGTTTGTCTCAGGAACTATCAAGTATCTGGAGCGGACTCGCGCTCTTTATCTTGCAAGCTTGGATAGATTCAGAGATTCCATGCTTAAAGTGTTGGAAAATTCCATCATGTGGGGCCACACATGTAAATATTAAATGTGTTGTGCTATCTTTTAGTTAAGCCTAAATAAAGTGATCTAATTAAGATTTAAAGTTTTAAGGCTTAAGGGTATAATTGTCATGGAATTAATGTGTAGATACCAGAGTGCTATATCTAATTTGATGAGGGGCCAAATTAGAAATAGCAAAACCTATAATAATCTTATTATAGTATATTAGGGTTATGGTCCCCAAATTACACGATAACTTTTTATTGTCTGCATCCCCATCAACAGAAAAAGAGAGAACAATTTAGGGTTCCTAAAGATCGTGATAATTTGGAAGATCACAACCCATCCACCGATCTCCGACAATGGATTCAGGTACGCTTCCGCATTATCTTATCTCCCTTTTCTCTTGAATTGATATGGGTTGGTAATATGTATTTAGGGTTTGATTAATCATGATTTAGAAACATGTTTGGGTTGAGATTCAGATTAATTATGTGCCTATGCATGTTGATTATGTTTTAATCAAATCTCTTACAAGTGGTATCAGAGCCACCCATGATCGATTCTTGAGATTTGAGATTTGAATTTTAGGTTTTAAGATATTTCTGAAAAAATTCTGTGTGAAGCATCTAAATTGGATTTTGTTTTGATTAGATCACATGGATTAGTTGTTTAACTTGGCCAATCATAGTTGGTCACATACTGGCATGTTGTTGTATAGTATATTAAAATCCATATCTGATTGCGTTGGTCAATCATAGTTTGTCATGTACTGGCTTGTTGTTTTACAATTAGGTGCTTCACTGTTTTGTATCAGATACGTGTTTGATACATTGTTTAATATATATGTTTTATATATGTTGCTGATGTATTGGTATTTGGTAGAGGAATATATATATATATACAATATTTGGTGTTGTACTGATGCTTGCGTGTTGACAGAGTTTTGTGGCAAAAATTATTTCATTTTTTTGTTACTACTGTTTAAACTTTGCTACCGATAATAATGCCAATAATTTATGAAATTCATGGTTCTTGACTTCCTGTTCTTCTTTTATGTTGGAATTTTCTTTTTATTTTATTTTGGATTTGCTTTGTTCATTTGCTGCTTATGAAACATATTTATTGTCTAATATATATGTTGAATCCATGAATATATTATGTTTTGTTTGTGTTTGTTTTTTGTGAGTCATGTGGATGGATTTGTGCGATGGCTCACAACCCTCCAATCTTTTGGGCGAGAGATCGCAAACCTAAGGTTTAAAAAAAAAAAAATTTAAAAATTAAAAAAAAAAAAACGTTTTTTTTTTATCAGGCAGGCCCCTCTCTTGAAAATTCGAAATTCTTGAGGGGTATTTTTTGTAATTTGTTTGGGCCATTGTGTGATTTTGACAAAATATAGAGGTCAGTTTGTATTTATTGAACATTTAGGGGCTTTTCTGTAATTTTACAAAATCAGGGGCTGATTTGTAATTTTATTTTTTTTATTAAAAAAATAAAATAAAAATAAATATAAAAATATAAAAAAAAATAAAAAAAAATCAACTCAAATTCAAATATTTTGTGGTATATCTTTTATGGTTAAATAAAGTAGTCCATCATTCTAAATGGACTAATTGAAACAAGATGTCGCCAAAGTGACCTCTCTTGTGTAGATTGTTCATGAGGGATGTTGGATGTTTGTGTGTGTGTGTAAATTCATGCGGGTATTAGCCGGCCCAAAGGAAGGTTAATACTTGGCCGAATTGCACATACATCTATGGTGATAAACATGTGACAATTATAAGGTTTTACATGTGAATAATAAATCGATCCAAAGATAGATTCATTATTTAACATAAATTATTGTCAATGATTAATCACTACAACAAGAATACCACTTACAGTTAATATTGTGTGTGTAAATTCATGCAGGTATTAGCCGGCCCAAAGGAAGGTTAATACTTGGCCAAATTGCACACACACCTGTGGTGATAAACATATGACAATTATAAGGTTTTACATGTGAATAATAAGTCGATCCAAAGATAGATTTATTATTTGACATGTGTTATAGGTAAAAATTAGTGGTGAAGGACACGTCATCAGCACGAAAGGCCAGGAAAGCAAGAGTCAAGATAAGTCAACTTATGGAGCAGAAACCTCCCACGATAACCTACTCGGAAAAAAGAGTAAGTAATCCGACCACAAACGAAGACGATCAACTCGGGCAGCAAATCTCACTCGCGCACACTCGGGCACATTCGGGCATACTCGGGCATACATACTCGGGAATCAATGAGACAGTCACCAACATTCGTATGCCAATCATAATCAGCGACCAGCACATCCACGATAAGCAACGATGTGGACTATTAGAGTTTAACAAGGAAACAAGCAGTTCTCCCGCGAATAAAGGAGAAAGAATCTCGTCCAAAACCAGACTCAGCCAAAAGAGGAAACATAATCTAATTAGGACTAGAAAACCGCTTGAGACTTGGGCACCACAATACCAAACCCTAGCGGCCACCTTAAAACCCTAAAAACAACATATATAAATACCCCCTCTATACACAAACAGGGGGGTACGCAAAAAAGTAGAACAGGAGATAGAGAATCGTATTGAAAAGCTTGTAATCATTCTTGGTCATTCTTGATCTTGTAATCGTGATTCATAGTGGATTTGGCTTTGTTGCTAGAGGCAACGATCCCGTGGATGTTTCTCCGATTTTTTGGAGTTTTACCACGTAAATCATCTGTTATTTCTTTACAATCTTTGACCATACTCACATATAAATCGCAGTAATTCGAAAACGAATCGTTGACTTGGTGATCACCAAAATCACCGTCAACAATTGGCGCTAGAAGGAGGGGGACCCAGAACTTTGTGACAACAATGGCTGGCGACGGAGATGGTAGCGATTCCAGGTACAGTCAGGGCGTGCCAAGTAACGAGTTGGAAGATGACACCGTGCTCAATACGGCGGATGCAACTTTGACGACGGCAGACCAGTCAGCTGCCCTGGCTGGTATTCAACGTTTACCTACAGCGAATGAAGAAATCGCGCAGCGACTCCGTGCTTCTCTACAACAACTCATATCAGACGCGGCAAGGCAGGGAATTGATCTCTCTGTTGCGGAAGGTTTGATGTCACCTCATGAACTGTCCGCCCCAAGCCAGCAGACAGCAAGACTGCGCTCCGCGGTGGTGATACCAACCCCTGATGCACCCCCAAAGGCGAGACAAGATCCTACAGGCAGGCCAGAGATGCTATCTGAAAGAGTAGCCAGGAGAAGTAGGGAGCACAGAGAGGGGAATGATTCCGACAAAGAGTACTATCAAGATCGGGTAGCCGGAGATCGAGACCGCCCCAGGAGGCGTGGCCACCGGAGAGACCGGTCATCCTCGGAAGAAAGTGAGCAGAACCATCATCGCAAGCGCCAAAGGGGCACAGTCCGACTGCATGGCCTAAACCGAGATCATAGAGAGTTGAATCCCGAGGAGAGGGGCCAAAAACTGACCATAAGCCAGAACTTCAATGCGTCAGGAGAGCCTGAAGGGGACAGAGACATACTTATACAGAGCCTCACCCGGGAAGTTCAAAATAATCGTCGGCAAATGGATGCTTTGGTCAGGCGGTATGGGCGTAATGAGCTGTCAGACGATGAATCCGGAAGCCCTTTTACCAATGGGGTTTTGAGGATGCCTTTCCCAGAAAGATTCAGAATGCCCCACATCGAGCTGTTCAAGAAGGATACAGACCCAAAAGAGCATGTCCGGAGGTATAGGAGTGCTATGGCGCAATATGTCCATAATGATGCACTACTATGTTTAAATTTTCCTCAAACTCTCGGGGATCTAGGCTCCCGGTGGTTTGGAAGGTTGCCAGCGGCAAGCATAAGTAGCTTCAGCGAACTGAGCAAGGCTTTCTCAAGGCAGTTCCTCGGGAATGTACACAGGAAAAAGTCAGTGGCTCATTTATCCCAACTCAAGCAGGGAAAAGACGAGTCGCTGAAGAAATATCTGGGAAGGTTCGGTCAGGAAGTGTCCGAGATCGGAAGTGCAAACGACGAAGCAATAATTGCCGCGTTCATTAACAACCTTCAGAATGGCCAATTGTCCTTTGACCTCAGAAGAGCCCGACTAACCAGCTATGCCGATATGATGGACATGGCAGGAGGTTACGCCTTGGCCGAAGAAGAGGAAATTGCCACAGGAGGTTACTTCGTACATGGCGGTCGCCCAGAGGGATCCAAAACCAAGGACCAGACCAAGATGCCCGATACCAAAGGTGATAAGCAGAAGAATAAAGCACGGGATGGTCGGGATGGACGACGAGCATACGACCCAAAAACCGATCAACCACGGCAGAGGTTCCAGGGCCGATATACAAATTATACCCTGTTGAAGAAAGATCAAGAAGAAGTCCTGGCAATCCTAGAAGAGAAGAACATGTCCAAAGAACCACCTAAGCAATCGACATATGCTCGGAGGGACACCACCAAATATTGCCGTTTCCACAAAGAGAATGGGCACGAGACATCCAAGTGTTTCCAGCTAAGGGATCATATCGAGACTCTTATTAGGGAAGGGCATTTGAAGGACATTGTTTTCAAAAAGACGGACAGGGCAGATGGACAGAAAGATAGCCGACAGGACGGACGGGCAAGAAAACTTAGTCCCAAGAAAGCTGAGGATGAAGGAGCAATTAACACCATCTTCGGAGGTCCAGCAACGGGCAAGAGTAACAGGGAAAGAACCCAGGAGATTCGGGAAGCTATGGAGGCACGGAGAGACCTGGACGTCAATTCTATTGAGCCCGACCCGAAAAGAATCAAGGAGGGCTGGGACCCGATCGTGTTCACAGAGGCCGACTCACACGGAGTGGATGTTAGGCCAAATGACGCACTAGTAGTCAGCGCTCGGATCGGCCATAGAGAAGTTCATCGAATTCTGATTGACAATGGGAGTTCGGCAGACATTCTTAGTGCAGAAGTATATGACCAGCTGAGGCTAGACAGGAAAGACCTACAGCCTTTTCCCACACCCCTTAGAGGATTTGGAGGGGTCGAAGTGAGGTCACTCGGCACGGTTAAGCTACCTGTGAAGATCGGGAAAGCCCCTTGCCAGAAAACAGTGCTGCTCGACTTTGTGGTGGTAGATACGGAAAACTGGCCGTATAATGCTTTACTGGGCCGACCATTTTTGAATAAAGCCAAGGCGGTGACAGCAACTTATGCCCTCATGATGAAATTCCCGACCGAATATGGCGTGGGAGTGGTCAAAGGGTCACAAGAGATGGCCCGTAGAGCAAACTTATCAGTATATAAAGATAGGGAGGTACGCCAGGTATACATGGTAACAGTTCAGCAAGAGGATAGAGAACCTGAAGAACAGGCAGAAGTGCCGAAAGATTTTGAGTTGGATCCCAGAGAAGGACCGGAGGATAGGGAAGACGAGCCGACCCAAGAGGTGGCACTAGACCCGGAGGATCCAGGTAGGACAGTGAAAGTAGGGGCAAGTTTGAGCGTACATGTCAAAACCGTACTTATTGCGCTACTAAGAAATTACAAGGATGTTTTCGCTTGGAGCCATGAAGATATGCTGGGGGTAGACTCGAAGGTGATTTCACATCATCTTTCCACCGACCCCGAGTTCCGACCCGTGGTACAAAAAAGAAGACTATTCAATCCAGAAAGAAGCGTCGCAATCAAGAAGGAAGTAGAAAAGCTACTTTCCGCGGGGTCGATAAGGGAAGTCAAGTATCTGGAGTGGGTGGCCAATGTGGTGTTGGTCAAGAAAAAGAACAAGCAATGGAGGATGTGTGTAGACTTTACAGACTTGAACAAAGCTTGCCCAAAAGATAGTTTCCCACTACCAAGGATCGACCAGTTGGTAGATGCGACAGCAGGACATGAATTGTTGAGCTTCATGGACGCCTACTCGGGATACAATCAGATCCGGATGAATAAGGCAGATGAGGAAAAGACGTCGTTTACCACGGACCAGGGTTTATATTGCTACAAAGTAATGCCATTCGGATTGAAAAACGCCGGGGCAACATACCAGAGGCTAGTAAACAGGATGTTTGCTCGGCAGATTGGAAGAAATATGGAGGTTTATGTGGATGATATGCTGACTAAGAGCACCACTGCAGAAAAACACACGGAGGATTTGAAGGAAACCTTTGACGTCCTAAGAAAATATCAGATGAAGCTCAACCCAAGCAAGTGTGTGTTCGGGGTACCTTCGGGAAGGTTTCTAGGTTTTCAGGTGCACCAGAGGGGAATCGAAGTAAATCCTGAGAAGATCAAAGCACTAGAAGGAATGGCTTCACCCAGGACGCTAAAAGAGGTGCAGAGGCTAACGGGATGCCTCGCGTCACTCAACCGGTTTATAGCCAAGTCAACAGACAAATGCGCCCCATTCTTTAAAGCAATAAAAAAGGGGAAAGGGCTCGAATGGAGTACAGAGTGTGAAGAAGCCTTTCAAAAATTAAAAGAATATCTGGGGAGAGCACCAATCCTTTCAAAACCAGTGGTAGGAGAAACATTATACTTATACCTCTCGGTCACCGAGGTGGCGACGAGTTCGGTGTTGATCCGACTGGAGGAAGGAATACAAAAGCCAGTGTACTATACAAGCAAAGCGTTGTTAGCGGCGTAAACCAGATACTCGCCGGCAGAAAAAATAGCGTTAGCTCTGATCACCTCGGCCAGGAAGCTAAGGCCATATTTCCAAGCACATACAATAGAGGTATATACAGACTGCCCGCTGAAACTCATTCTTCAAAAGCCAGAAGTGTCAGGAAGGCTAACCAAGTGGGCGGTAGAACTCAGCGAATACGACATCAAATACACACCAAAAACGGCCATCAAAGGGCAGGCGGTATCCGACTTTATAGCAGAATTCACCGAGCCAGACGCCGAGGTAAGGAGGGCAATGGAAGATGAACAGACTACTAAATTCCAATGGAAATTACATGTAGATGGGTCATCGAACACGCATGGCAGCGGGGCAGGAATAGTCATAACGACCCCCGAGGGGGATACTGTAGAATGTGCCATGAGGTTCGATTTCAAGGCAACCAACAACCAAGCAGAATATGAAGCCTTGCTGGCCGGTCTGAGAGTCTGCATAGCACTAGGGGCAGATGAGCTGGAAGTTTACAGTGATTCACAGGTAGTGGTCCATCAGGTACTGAATGAATACCAGGCCAGGGAAGAGCACATGATAGCTTATTTGGACATTGCAAAAAGACTACTTAAAAAGTTCAAAGCATACAGAATCTCTCAGATCCCTCGGGAAGAGAACGAAAAGGCAGATGCTTTGTCCAAATTAGCTTCAGCCACCACAAGCATCAGATCCAAAGCAATACCAGTGGCGCACCTGACTAAACCAAGTACAGCGGAACCCGAGGAAATCATAATAGCAGAGATCCGACCTAGCCCGGGCGATTGGACATACCAACTCAGAAAGTACTTGGAGGAGAACATACTACCGGAGGATGCTGTGGAAGCTAAACGCATCAGATACAGGTCAGCCCGGTACACGATTCTGAGAGGAGAATTATATAGGAGAGGATTCTCGAAGGTATTGCAGAGATGCATTTCCGGTGAGAAGACTGGAGAGATCCTGAGAAGTATCCACAGTGGAGTATGTGGGAACCACACTGGGGGTAAAAGCTTAGCACACAAGATACTCCGGCAAGGGTTCTACTGGCCGACTCTGTTCGCGGAAGCACAGCAATTCGCAGAAAGTTGCGAAACATGCCAAAGAGTAGCAAATGACATTCGGCGACCCCCAGAGTTGCTCAGAAGCTTAACCTCGCCTTGGCCCTTTGCCATGTGGGGACTCGACCTGATAGGACCAATGCCCACAGGAACGAAGGGAGGAGCCAAACATGCTATTGTGGCAGTGGATTATTTTACCAAATGGGCAGAGGCAGAAGCACTTGTACACATCACCGAGGCAAACACTACCAGCTTCGTTAAAAAGAATATAATATATCGATTTGGGATCCCGAGCATCATCATAACAGACAATGGGACTCAATTCGATAATAAGAAGTTCAGAGAAATGTGTGAAGAGTTCAAGATCGCAAACTACTACGCATCGCCTGCTCATCCTCAAACCAATGGCCAAACGGAGGCCGTGAATAAAGTAATCAAGCACACATTGAAGGCAAAGCTAGAGGCGAAGAAAGGTGGCTGGGCAGACAAACTGCCTGAGGTGCTATGGGCATACCGAACAACTGTGAGGTCTTCCACAGGGGAAACTCCTTTTGCACTAGCATTCGGGACAGAAGCTGTTATCCCAGCAGAAACTACTTTCACATCCCCCAGGGTCCAGCTATATAGTCCCGAGCACAATATAGACATGCTGCAGCAGAACCTAGACGAGCTTGAAGAAATCAGAGACGCAGCACAAGTAAGAAATTCCGCATACCAGCAAAGGGCCGCTAGGTACTACAACTCTCATGTTCGGGAGCGGAGATTCCAACTCGGGGATCTAGTGCTGAGAAGGGTATCACCGAATACCAAGGATAAATCATCAGGATCCCTCGCCGACAAATGGGAAGGGCCATATATCGTCAAGAGAATCGTAGGGCACGGGGCCTACATGATAGCCCGACCAGAAGGTAGCCTGGTACCCCGACCATGCAACGCACAATATCTGAAGATCTTCTATCCCTAAAAGAATCCGGTTATGGTTCTACAGTTTATTTATTCTGCTTTAGCTCAGTTTTTAGTTTCTGCGTTGAAATTTCAGATTTATTTATTAATTTCATGTTCATGATCATCTAATAAAGTTCAGTTGCAATTACGATGTGGCGGAATCAATAAAATCCATGAGCAATATTTCAATGGAGGTCACTCAAGGCGACCGAATAAACGCCGAAAAAATCGAGCGCTATAAGGCCGCGAAAGAGCGGACGAGTGGTGCTCGAAGGGCGGAAAAGCTGTAGTAGCATGCCCGCCTAGTTAAAGCGATGCAAACGCATCCCTTAGCAAAAGGGCAAAACCGAGGCACCAGGATAACTGGGAAAATGCTCGGAGCGCCGCTAGAAAGACTAGTGAGATGCGCAGTCGTGTTGGCCGGTACAAAGTACCCCAACGATTCGACGAACCCTTGCGCAGATAAAACCGGGAGACGTCCTAGGTGACTTGTGCAAGGACCTCAACGTATGGTCGCGGCGAGCCCCGACGCAACGTAAAGGTTAAACAAACCCAAAAAATTAAAGGGTGACAAGCCAGTTACATAAGATACTCGGCAAAAATTAGTTACCGGTTAAATAAGATACTCGGTCTAAATTGACAAGCCAGTTACATAAGATACTCGGCAAAAAATTAGTTACCAGTTTAATAAGATACTCGGTCTAAATTGACAAGCCAGTTACATAAGATACTCGGCAAAAAATTAGTTACCAGTTTAATAAGATACTCGGTCTAAATCGATAAGCCAGTCACATAAGATACTCGGCAAAAAATAGAATGTGAGTAAAATTTGGTCTTATATTCATAGTGTATAGAAAGATACAATGTATAATGTATATATGAAAGATGTACAAGTATAGTTACAAAAAGGCTTGAAGATCAAGAGGAAGGCGCCGGGGGTGGTGAGCTGCTTCTGCCAACATCGGGGTCAGGCTCCATCACATATTCGCTCAGAAGACTGTCGTCCGATGGCCATACGATCACATCTTCTTCATCATCCATCCAGTGACTATAGTCGGTACCAGGAACGGGCCCCAAGTCGGGTATCTCGTTGCCAAAACTCGCCCTTTCACTGGCGTAAAAGGTAGAGAACGACTCGGCGGTCGGAACCTCAAGGTGCATGGGATGTGGCGTTTTTCCTTTACTTCTACAATACGCCCGCCACTCCTTCATCTGGATCCGGAGAGACTCCAAGGATGTATCCACATGCTTCCTAATTGACAGGCTCCAGTTGGCCCGGACCCGATCAGTCGCCCTGTTCTTTTGCTTAAAAAATTCACCGGCCGAGACCATTCCGCGCTGGAACTCCCGAAGAAGCAGAGCATCATAGGCTGGAGATCTCTTAAAACTGTCAACGCTTTGTAGCTCCATTTCCAGCCTAGCTCCCTTCGACAGTTCCTTGGCCGTCAGGGCCTGACACTCCAAGTCGTCGATTCGACGTTCATAAGCAGACTTGGCGTCTTCGGCGTTCTGTTCGGCTCGAAGCAAGGCTTCCCGGGTGGATGACAATTGATCCTGCAAAGTCCTGACCTCCTCCGCAGCAGAAGATGCCCGTTGCTCGGCTTCCATTTGCCGTGCTAAGCACTGGTTTACGAGCATCTCACTCGACCTGGCCTCCTCCTGACGAGCTGATTCAGCTCGAGAACAGTGATCTTCGCTCTCCTTCAATTGGGCTTCTAGCCTTCTTATCCTCTCCGCTTGAGCTTCGCCAGCTTGGCAAGCCCCCGACATCTCGGCCACCATCTGCAACAAACAAATCAACAACAAATATAAAAAAAAAAAAAAAAAAAGAGGAAGAATGCGAAATGACGCATGTGAGAGTCACTCACGTAGGAAGCGCTGTTGAAAAAATTGCGGAGTCGGTCAGACACGGTCCCGGTCCTAAAATGACTCCAACGATCCTCCCCAATATAGGCTCGGCCTGAAGCCATGGCCCTGAAAATAGTCTCGGGGGTGGGATCATCGATTTGGGGAGAGGAGCCCATATCACCCACATCGCCTTCGGGGAGTTCGGCGGACGGGGCCGCCCGAGGAAGGCCGGCTGAGCCACCAGCACTCTCTCTGACCTGCTCCCGCGGCGGGGTCACGCTCGCATCATCCTCCCCCTCATCCTCCGAAGAGGAATTAACATACGCAACTACTCGGGGAATCTTCGGGAAAGGGCGACCAGAAGAAAACGAAGCCTTCCTTTTCCCGGTCTGCCCAGCTTCATTGTTGCTGTCCCCAGGAGTAGAAATCGGATCAGCAGAGGCAGGAATCTCTGAAGAAGAACGGTTCGGTTCAACTGAAGTCGGAAACTCCGGAGCTACCGCACCTGAAGGCCCCCCAACTGCTTCCAAAGGGACGTTTTGCATATCAGCAGCAGAGTGGGGAGAACCAGATCCGCTGGGGGGATTTGCCTGCTCGGGCTCAGGGAGATCACCTACTTTTTCTTTCCCCTTGGATGAAGGACCTGCGGGATTGCCCGAATCAGCAGAGGTCCTACTTACTCCAAAGTTCCCCGAGGTGCCCTCAGCTCCCGCCGAACACACGGTCGGTTCTTGATCGTGAGCCTCCTCAGGCACATAATCGGGTACTCCCTCTTCATCATCTCCCTCGGGAACGTTCCCGGGAGTACCCTCGTCAGATTCGTCTTCAGGAGGGGCTATCCCAGCATCTCGTTGACGAAGGACTGCCTTTCGACTCGCCTCGACGATGCCTTTCATCCGGCGTGCCAGACCATCACTGACTATATCTACATCAAACACTTAAAAAAAAAAAAAAAAAGAGAGAAGAATCCGAGTTAGCAAGCAAGCTTAGAAGTCAGGTTGCAAATAAAAAATGCATACAGGAAGTAAACTTACGGCGTCTGCGGCACGCGGAAATCTGAGGGAAAAGATGGGCCTTGATCATTTTCCCCTCTCTATAGAGATAGGGTTTTCCCCTTTTCTCTAGGGGGCGGACTGCTGCCCGAGCCAAGGTCTTCAGCTCCTCATCAGTAAAAGCTGAAGTTAGATGGTTCCACTGCGGCGTGCAGAAGTACTGAGGAACCCGGCAGGTCATCTGAGTACCGTCCAAGTCGAAACTAATCGACTGGCCCCAGTCTTTACCCACGAAGAACCAGCTGTTCTTCCAAAACTTGTTCGAAGTCGGGAAGCCCCAAACGAACCCTTTCATCTTCTCGTTCGTGGTCGGTTCGACACTGCCCTTGACCACGACATCCTTTGGAATCCAGAACTCGGGCTGGTTCGACTGGAGAAAATAAATCCCGGTCTTCCCCACTGGCCTCAGCGAATAAAAATGACGAACCTCGCGAGGGGTGGGAGGTGGCCGCTTCATTCTATGCCACATGTGCCACATGCACATCAGGATGCGATAACTGTTCGGCGTTAGCTGGGCAGGAGCGAGTCGGGCTTCAGCCAAGAACCAAGTAATAAAAGGCTGAAGAGGAAGAGTGACGCCGCAGGTAAGCATGGACCCGTAAATTGCTACGTGGCCGGGGGTGGGTTCCATGCAGCCCGACCTTCGGCTGGAATCAGCGAAATCTCATTGCTGTCCAAATCGAACCGCCGCATATATCGCGTTATCTCGTCAGGGCCGACCACGTTCGGCTCAACATCATAAATGCAAATACGCTCGGGGGAGAAGAGAATACGAGCAGCCCTGTGCTCCTCTTCAATATCATCTTCGATAATCCTTTGGGCCGCCACTCGGCTTTCCCGAGAATGCGAGTCTTTATAAACTTTGCGAGTGGTCATCCTCTTTCCTGGTCTTCTGCTCGGGCGAATATCAGTACAAGCAGAAGAATCCGACCAAGCTTCAGGTTGGTATGAGTAAGGTGGTGATGAACTGGCAGAAGCAGAAGGAATCTCTGAAGCAGGAGGAACCTCAGAAGTAGCAGGTCTTTCTGGAAAAAGTCCAGAAACGTCGGCGTCAGTGTAACGCGGCTGATCGAAAAGAGGCTCGTCTAATAACCTGTGAACAACTGACGCAGTGAAAGCATCATTTTGCTCAATAGCAATCATACCAACAGTAAAAAGACGGTATCTAGCTTCAGGATCCATGAGAACTAACCTTGATTAGGGAAAGGCAGGCAAATGCAGACAACAGAGGAAGAACCTTCGAGTACAGGCCTGGGGGTCGAAACAGACGATCTCGGCAAAGCAGGATTAAGAAAACAAGTTGGAGGAGAGAACAAAATACCCAGAAACGCAAGGGACACAGGCACACTTGTTTCGAAGAAATACAAAAATGGCGGAAAAGAAATAAGAAGGGAAGGGGAAGTGGATAACCAACATATATAGGCGGCACATTGATTTCAAAAACGAACGAAACCCTAGGAGAAGCACAGTAAAGCGGGAAAATAGAGGGGCGTGGGCTATGATGTGGGCTACACGCAGGCAAACAGAGAGGTCGTGTCTCATAAATGAGTCGTGCCCCAGCCAAACAGAGAAAAGACAAGTGGCAACCGGAGAGCACCTTGAGCCGCCAGAGAGTAGAAACGTCACCATCAAGAGATTTTTGAAATGAGTGGTGAATCGAATGCGTGCGGTCGTAATTAAGACACGTCATTTAAAACTTCGAATCAAACGAGGATGCATTAATGCAGAAAACGACAAGCGAGGACTAGTTGTGAGAAATTATTGAAGTTAAATATTCGTCCCGAGAGGACCTGACTCAACATGATCGGCTCAAATATTTAAGGGGGTATTGTTATAGGTAAAAATTAGTGGTGAAGGACACGTCATCAGCACGAAAGGCCAGGAAAGCAAGAGTCAAGATAAGTCAACTTATGGAGCAGAAACCTCCCACGATAACCTACTCGGAAAAAAGAGTAAGTAATCCGACCACAAACGAAGACGATCAACTCGGGCAGCAAATCTCACTCGCGCACACTCGGGCACATTCGGGCATACTCGGGCATACATACTCGGGAATCAATGAGACAGTCACCAACATTCGTATGCCAATCATAATCAGCGACCAGCACATCCACGATAAGCAACGATGTGGACTATTAGAGTTTAATAAGGAAACAAGCAGTTCTCCCGCGAATAAAGGAGAAAGAATCTCGTCCAAAACCAGACTCAGCCAAAAGAGGAAACATAATCTAATTAGGACTAGAAAACCGCTTGAGACTTGGGCACCACAATACCAAACCCTAGCGGCCACCTTAAAACCCTAAAAACAACATGTATAAATACCCCCTCTATACACAAACAGGGGGGTACGCAAAAAAGTAGAACAGGAGATAGAGAATCGTATTGAAAAGCTTGTAATCATTCTTGGTCATTCTTGATCTTGTAATCGTGATTCATAGTGGATTTGGCTTTGTTGCTAGAGGCAACGATCCCGTGGATGTTTCTCCGATTTTTTGGAGTTTTACCACGTAAATCATCTGTTATTTCTTTACAATCTTTGACCATACTCACATATAAATCGCAGTAATTCGAAAACGAATCGTTGACTTGGTGATCACCAAAAATCACCGTCAACAACATGAATTATTGTTAATGTTTGATCACTGCAACAAGAGTACCACTTACAATTAATATTATTGTCCAAAGACTTGATATTAATGTTGTGCTAGGTATCTTGAGATGGGACTTACCATTATTTGAATTTGTTGATTATTATATTTGGTTATTAATGTGAGCATGTTTGTTTGTTTGTGATGTTCTCTTTACGGCTAGTCTTTATACTATATCTGCTCATATCAACTCCATACCCATGCTTAATGGGACCAATTTTAAGGATTGGAAGGAGAACATAGAAATTGTTCTCGGCTGCATGGATCTAGACTTTGCACTTTGGATTGAGTAGCCCGCTTCTCTTACGGATGCAAGTTCTCCTGATGACAGGAAGAACTTTGAGAAGTAGGATCGCTCAAATCACATGAGTCTTATGATCATCAAGTGCGGCATTCCGGAGGCATTTAGGGGTGCGGTATCTGAAAAGATAACCAAAACCAAAGAGTTCCTAACCGAAATTGAGAAGCGTTTTACGAAAAACGATAAGGCAGAAACAAGCACGCTTTTGCAAAGCTTGATTTCTATAAAATATAAAGGCAAAGGGAACATAAAGGAGTACATTATGGAAATGTCTCATATTGCTTCTAAGCTTAAGGCACTGAAGCTCGAGCTGTTTGACGACTTGCTCGTGCATTTGGTATTAATATCACTTCCTGCATAATACAGTCAATTTAAGGTCAGTTACAACTGTCAAAAGGAGAAATAGACTTTTAATGAGCTCATTTCTTACTGTGTGTAAGAGGAAGAAAGATTGAAGCAAGACAGAATCGAAAGTGCTCATTAGGCTAGCACCTCTAAGGATAAGGGTAAAAAGAGGAAGAATAATGAAGTGCTCAAAACAGCAGCTTATATTCTGAACCGAGTGCCAACTAAAGCAGCTGTAAAAACACCTTATGATTATGACCTGTTATTTTGTGAGGATATCACATTATAGTGGGAGTTTGTATCATTTTATATTGCTTTATGTTTGATTTTGGACATACTTATGTATTTATGTATTTGGATATTTTTCTGATAAGAAATAAAGTATTCAGTTCATTTCACTCTATTACATTATGTTAAGTATTGATCTCACTAAAGAATAAAGTAGGACCAGTTGGAAATAGACATGTATAGATCACATTGCATGTAATTTCCATGCTACGCATCCATGATTGATCTATGTCATTTGGTTATGTTGGTGTACGTGACCATTGATGGGTTTAGTCACAATAAATGTGACGAAAACCGCTTTGATCCTATAACAGCATAATCAATGGACGAGATTGTTCAGATATACCCTAAAATTGTGATAGCAAAATTTTGGAACTCATAAAGTCATACACATTTGTAAAGTTACATATGTGGCCCAGTGGGAGATTGTTGGAAAATTCCATCATGTGGGGCCACACATGTAAATATTAAATGTGTTGTGCTATCTTTTGGTTAAGCCTAAATTAAAGTGATCTAATTAAGATTTAAAGTTTTAAGGCTTAAGGGTATAATTGTCATGGAATTAATGTGTAGATATCAGAGTGCTATATCTAATTTGATGAGGGGCCAAATTAGAAATAGCAAAACCTATAATAATCTCATTATTATATATTAGGGTTATGGTCCCCAAATTACACGATACTTTTTCTTGTCTGCATCCCCATCAACAGATAAAGAGAGAACAATTTAGGGTTCCTAAAGATCGTGATAATTTGGAAGATCACAACCCATCCACCGATCTCCGACAATGGATTCAGATACGCTTCCGCATTATCTTATCTCCCTTTTCTCTTGAATTGATATGGGTTAGTAATATGTATTTAGGGTTTGATTAATCATGATTTAGAAACATGTTTAGGTTGAGATTCGGATTAATTATGTGCCTATGCATGTTGATTATGTTTTAATCAAATTTCTTACAAGTGGTATCAGAGCGAGAATTAAAAAATATATTAAACATATATAGGATACAAACAGTGAAGCACTGATTTATATTAAACAATATATCAAACATATATTGATACAAAGCACTGAAGCACCGATTTATATTAAAATAATATATATCATATGACAGTGTATGAACAACGCTTCTTGATCAATGAGAGGTATAGAAACCTGCACATTGTCAAAAACGATAGTGGGAATCGAAACCGATTCCTCCTCAAAGACAATGTCTCTAACCTTATTTCTCCCCCCAAACTCAACATCCTCAAAAAATGTTACAGTTCCCGTCTCAAAAATTGACCTAAGTGTGGGATCATAAAACTTATAGCCCCTAGATCGCTCAGAGTAGCGAATGAAGTAGCTGCTCACAGTTTTGGAGTCTAATTTCTTTTCATGTGGCCTATAAGGCCTTGCCTCAGTTGGACATCCCCAAATGTGAAAATGTTTTAGACTAGGCTTTCTGCCTGTCCAAAGCTCATAAGGTGTTTTTGCAGCTGCTTTAGTTGGCACTTGGTTCAGAATATAAGCTGCTGTTTTGAGCGCTTCATTATTCTTCCTCTTTTTGCCTTTGTCCTTAGAGGTGCTAGCCAAATGAGCACTTTCAGTCCTGTCTTGCTTCAATCCAGCATAATCGGAGTCGGAATACCCTATGATCTCCAACTGATCCGATCTCCTATATGTGAGCATGTGATCTTTTGTTCTCTGCAAATACCTCAATCAGACAATGTTGATCAACCCCCAATTCAAGATGAGGTAATTGTTCCTGAGGAACAAACTCAACAACCTCAAGAACTAGTGTCGTTAAGGCGATCCACTAGAGAATAGAGAAAGGAGAAATGCTATTCCGGACGATTTTATCGTATTTCTCCAGGAACATGAGGAAGACATTGGAATGGTGGAAGATGATCCAATCAACATCCATCAGGCCATGCAAGGTTCCAACTCTCAGAAGTGGATTGATGCCATGAATGAGGAGTATAAGTCTACGCAAGACAATAAGGTTTGGGAACTTGTCCCATTACCAGAAGGTGCGAAGCCCATTGGTTGTAAATAGATTTTTAAAACCAAAAGGGATTCGAAAGGGAATGTAGAGAGGTATAAGGCTCGTCTTGTAGCTAAAGGCTTTACCTAAAAGGAAGGGATTGACTTCAAAGAGACTTTCTCTCCAGTTTCAATGAAAGACTCTTTAAGGACAATCATGGCACTTGTTACACATTTTGACATTGAGCTTCATCAGATGGATGTCAAAACAGCGTTTCTCAATGGTGACATTGACGAAACAATTTATATGGTGTAGCCAGAAAACTTTGAGTCAGGAGACCCAAAGAATATGGTCTGCAAATTGACAAAGTCCATCTATGGACTTAAGCAAGCTTCCCGTCAGTGGTATCACAAGTTTCATCAAGTGATTGTCTCGTTTGGTTTTGAGATAAACGTTGTTGATAATTGTGTGTATCACAAATTCAGTGGGAGTAAGCACATATTCCTGGTTTTATATGTCGATGACATACTGCTTGCCACAAATGATATAGGCATGTTGCACGAAACCAAGAGATTTCTATCAAAGAATTTTGAGATGAAAGATCTTGGTGACGCCTCCTTTGTATTAGGGATCCAGATACAACGAGATCGCTCTTGGGGTATTATTGGATTATCACAAAGGAGCTATATCGATAAAGTGCTCAAAAGGTTTGGCATGCAAGACAATAAACCAGGTGACACCTCTGTCGCTAAGGGAGACAAGTTCAGTCTTAATCAATGCCCTAAAAATAACCTTGAAGTTAAGGAAATGCAGAAGATTCTATATGCATCAGCTGTAGGGAGTCTAATGTATACTCAGGTGTGTACGCGTCCGAATATTGCGTACATTGTTGGTATGTTAGGCAGATATTTAAATAACCCTATGATGGATCATTGGAAAGTAGCCAAGCGGGTTATGAGGTATTTGCAGAGAACAAAAGATCATATGCTCACATATAGGAGATCGGATCAGTTAGAGATCATAAGGTATTCCGACTCCGATTATGCTGGATGCCATGGCAGCAAAGTTTGTAGCATGCTATGAGGCATCCAACCATGGAATATGGCTGTGGAATTTTGTCACTGGCTACGCATTATGGAGGGTATTGAAAGACCACTCAAACTATATTGTGACAATAAGTCAGCAGTGCTTTATTCCAACAACAATAGGAGCTCATCTAGGTCAAAGTATATTGACATTAAGTTCCTAGTTGTGAAGGAGAGAGTGCAGAGTGGACAGATATCCATAGAGCACATTGGGACAAACTCCATGATAGCGGATCCGCTTACAAAGGGATTACCACCCAAGGTCTTTCATGAGCACACTGCTCATATGGGTGTTATTTTGTGTGAGGATATCACATTATAGTGGGAGTTTGTATCATTTTATATTGCTTTATGTTTGATTTTGGACATACTTATGTATTTATGTATTTGGATATTTTTCTGATAAGAAATAAAGTATTCAGTTCATTTCACTCTGTTACATTATGTTAAGTATTGATCTCACTAAAGAATAAAGTAGGACCAGTTGGAAATAGACATGTATAGATCACACTGCATGTAATTTCCATGCTACGCATCCATGATTGATTTATGTCATTTGGTTATGTTGGTGTACGTGACCATTGATGGGTTTAGTCACGATAAATGTGACGAAAACCGCTTTGATCCTATAACAGCATAATCAATGGACGAGATTGTTCAGATATACCCTAAAATTGTGATAGCAAAATTTTGGAGCTCATAAAGTCATACACATTTGTAAAGTTATATATGTGGCCTAGTGGGAGATTGTTGGAAAATTCCATCATATGGGGCCACACATGTAAATATTAAATGTGTTGTGCTATCTTTTGGTTAAGCCTAAATAAAGTGATCTAATTAAGATTTAAAGTTTTAAGGCTTAAGGGTATAATTGTCATGGAATTAATGTGTAGATACCAGAGTGCTATATCTAATTTGATGAGGGGCCAAATTAGAAATAGCAAAACCTATAATAATCTTATTATAGTATATTAGGGTTATGGTCCCCAAATTACACGATAACTTTTTATTGTCTGCATCCCCATCAACAGATAAAGAGAGAACAATTTAGGGTTCCTAAAGATCGTGATAATTTGGAAGATCACAACCCATCCACCGATCTCCGACAATGGATTCAGGTACGCTTCCGCATTATCTTATCTCCCTTTTCTCTTGAATTGATATGGGTTGGTAATATGTATTTAGGGTTTGATTAATCATGATTTAGAAACATGTTTGGGTTGAGATTCAGATTAATTATGTGCCTATGCATGTTGATTATGTTTTAATCAAATCTCTTACATAAAGAACCAGATCCTGGACCCAATTATGCGAAGCTCATGCACGAATACGCTTCGAAGAAAGAAGCTAAACATCCTGCAAAAATAATCACCATTGAAGAGCCTGTTAACAGTTATGTAAAAACAGAAGCATCAGGAGTGGGAGAATTGAGTAACCTGGAGGTGGTACAGTAGGCTCATCGCTACTTTGAAATCTTCAAAGGTTTGATTGTTGATCTCATCTTCAGCTTCCATGAGCGGGACGAGAGCATGGACTTTTTCAGAAAACTACGTCAGAAAGATGCCTTGAGAGTGATAGAAGTTGAACTTAACTTCATATATGAAGTTTTCTATACCAAAATCCAGGTTGTTCACTCTGTTAGAGGACATATAAGCCGGTTCGTATCGTTCAGTTTAGTTGTAGTAGCATTTTTGCTGTTCCATTTCAAGGTGAAGAAGAACAATTTTGACCATTTCAATGTCAAGATTACATACGCCTTGTTCTGGGTTGCAATAGGCTTGGATACTGTAGCTTTCTTCATGCTCGTTTTCTCCGATTGGACATTCGCTGCTCTCAGGATTTCAAGTAATGACTCCAAGTTACTTCAAAAGATCAAATCCACCGTAGCTTCTTTTCTCAGCTGGTTTCTCATTTTCAAGAGGCAGCGGTGGTATCAATGTCAGAACCAAGAGGTTTTAGCTACACCTTTCCTGTTTCGCAGGTGGTATGGTTATGTCTTGGGATACAACTTGGTTCGATATTGCCTCAAGGGACGTCCAACCAGGATCCATGAAGTCCACAACTGTTTTCAACGCGCCATTCGGGGAACAATTCATTACTTGAAGATTGATAAATTCATCGAAACTATGAGCTTTGCTATCGCGAAGATCAGTCAATTTTTGTGCATCCGCGAAGTCATTCATTTTTTAGGCTTCATCAGAGGAAAACTTATTGAAATTTCTGGCCTCACTGATTTTGTTGATGAGATAAGATATGTGTCCCATGAGCCATTGACTAAAGAGCTCTGGGAATTCATATTTGCTGAACTGAAGAAGAAATCCGGGGAGCTGGATCGGTCCTCATCAGAACCAGAAGCTGCGAAGAAGATATCTTCAGCTAGAGGTGATAGGATTCTGCAGGATAAACCTAATCGCAAAAAATTATTGCCTTATGTCATTGAAGTTGCTTATGATGAAAGCCTCCTGTTGTGGCACATTGCTACTGAACTCCTTTACCACCATGAAGATGATCATCAACATATTTTCGGTGATGATAATAATCATCGCGAATTCAGCAAAGTCTTATCAGATTACATGTTGTATCTTTTAGTCGTGTAGCCTAGTATGATGTCTGCCGTGGCAGGTATTGGGAAAATAAGATTCCGAGATACTTGTGCAGAGACCAATAGATTCTTCAAAAGACTAAAAGGTAATTAGGAAAAGGAAGCCTGCACGAAGATTCTCGACGTTAACACATATGTGAAACCTGTAACAGTGAAAGGAGATAGAAGCAAATCAGTGTTGTTTGATGCAAGTATGTTAGCTAAAAAGCTGAAAAAATTGGATGATAAATGGGAGTTATTGAGCAAAATGTGGGTGGAATTGTTGTCATATGTTGCTTGTAATTGCAGTGCAAGAACACATGCACAGCAAGTTAGTAAAGGAGGAGAGCTTATTACTTTTGTTTGGTTGTTGATGGCTCATTTTGGTCTTGGAGATCAGTTCCAAATTAATAAGGGTCAAGGAAGAGCAAAATTGATTGTCACCAAATAGCTCTCTTTCAACAATCTTATAGTCTCATTGTGTTAGCTAGAGATTATCACATTGAACCCTAGCTAGTTTTAAATTCTCTAAGCAAGAATTATGTTTATAAGAGTAAAAAGAAAGTTCTTTGGTCATGGTAGTTCTGAATTTTTTTAATGTGGGATCTCCAATTGATACCAATGTAAAATAAAAAGATCTACACTTTAAGGAATTCAATCGAAATTTCCTACGAAAAATTTCAAGACCGTCTTGACCAAGGAAGGACCCAATGAAAATCAGATGTCCATCACCATTGTATAATGCCACTAGAAAAAAATTCTCCTTAGAAAGGTTAAAGCTCTCAATCCTTCATGGCCTAAACGATGTACAAACACTCAATTTTCAATGAATAATGCTTAGGTACAGACTAGTCCAGTACCCAAAATACTGACCCCACTAATGAGATTCTTTTACTTTTTACATTTATCTCACAAATTGAATCACGTACTACTACACTCTCATTAATGAGATCAGTATTTTAGGTACTGACTGCTTAGAACATCTTCAAAAGACTATTCTATTTTCACTCTTCAAATGTCTATTTGCTTACCTATGTGGCAATTTGAAGAGTAAAAAAAGAGAAGGCCCTCCAAAAGACTCTTCAATTAAAAACATGTTTATATTATTTTAATGAAAGCACTCAAATTCCCCACACCCACCCCCCACCCCCCCAATAAAACTAATTACCTTCCATAACTAATTACCTTCCATTTTTTCAAGTTAGAAATAATAATATGTTATTATTAAACATTCAATATTAGTCTCATTCTAAAGATCTAGATGAGACATTTCTAATGGTATAATATATATGATGATAAAATTTATAAATTAAAACTTATTATATATTAATTGAATTTAATAAAAAGATAAAAAGATATAGATGTCAAATATTAATGATGATGTAATATAAAAAATAATATAATAATAATTGAAGAGGGAGAAGTTGCTTTTCAATATTGAAGAGAGAAGCAAAGTCTCATTTGAAGAGTCTGTTGGAGCCAAATATGCTGATGTGGCTCGTTTAACTTTAACAAACATCTTATTTGAAGAGTCTTTTGAAGATGCTCTTAGTATCAAACATTATTCATTTTCAATTAAATCATTTAAATGATAGTGTCGACAACAATTTTTTTTTTTTTTCTGTAACTTAATTAATGTGATTAAATATATTCTCTTTACAGATCTCAAGACGGTAGGTGGCATCCCAATTAACTTTTAATTGTTAATGACTTGACTATTATTTATCTAATTAATTACAAGCAAGTTGTTGTCTTGTTGATGGCTGATAAGAAGAGAGAAAACCAAAACTAACAATGTGAAACATTAAACTTTTGTTATTAACCACTTTTGAAACTTTAATTGTTAATAATCATTTTTTAAAAAAAAATTTAGTGTATGTCCGTAAATTACTAGAGTACCCCTGAATTTAGTTTTTTTTTTTTTTAAAAAAAAAAAACTCAAACTTGAAATCATGGCTAAAAACTTGAATGGTGAAACTTGAAATCATGACTAAAATGTAATATGAAACTTGAAATCATGCCTAAAATGCAATATGTGAAACTTGAAATCATGCCTAAAATGCAATATGTGAAACTTGAAACCTTTCTTCCCCAAATTCCCAAAATTAACAAATTAGGTTTTTTTCTTGTTTCCCTTTTTCGCAGGCCAAATCGTCGGCAGTGGGGAAGTCTGTTGGCCGTGAAGTCGAGGCAAACGAGGCACGTCGACGACGGCAGCAGCAGCGAAGCTGGGTGATGACGCCACCTCTTCGTTCGTGAAACACCAACACGCAAGGCCGCATGATCATGACGACGGCGCTGTCGTGCAGCCCAGAAGGACGCCGACGCTCGGCAGGCACACCCTCTTCGGCAGTGAGCTTAGTCGACGATGTCGGCAATCACTTTGAGGGAGAGAGAGAGATTGGGGAGAGAGGGATCGGGGAGAGAGAGGAGAGGAGAGAGAAAGAAAAGAGAGAAAGAGGAGAGAGGGTGTTTTGTGGATGGTTTTTATATGAGGGTTTTCCAGTAATTTTACAAAAACTTGGTTATTAACAATTAAAATTTCGTTTGTAGTTAAAAACAAATTTCCCATAATATATGTGGTTATTTTTGGCAATTTTCACATTAATTATAAGAAAATACATATGAAATTAAAGTTAATTTTATTTTCCTGGTCTAATTGGCTTATTATAAAAATTTAAAAGTCAGCAAGGCGACATAATTATAACTTTAACTTGAATTTTAAGGATGTTGGTGGCCTCCCACTGTACTAACTACTGACCATCATCCTTCTCGATTATTTTCTTAAAATTAGGATTTAATTTTTTAAATATTAATTATTTAATCAAATTTTAAAATAACAAGAATCATGTTCGCATGGTTCTATTGGGAATCTATTGATTATTAAAGTGTGAATTCAAGTTTCGAGATTCTGCACAGGGTAAGAGTTTTGTAGCATTTTTCAAAGCCTGTAAATATTATTAATTTACATTTTTTTTTCTCGTAAGATAAAAAAAAAAAATTATAAGAAAAAGGTATTTACAATCTGATTAGATTCTCGAGGTCACTAGTGTCTATACTCTATAGCCTCTAGTAAAAGTCATCGAAAAATTCAATTATTTGGGTAAAAAATTGGTTTTATTTCATAAAATATCTTAAACATCACATCACATGCTACTGAATTTGATTAGTGAAAGATTAATATTCTAATTAAATCATCCTCCAATGTCATTAACGAAAGATACAATAATACCAACAAAAAAAAAAGTCTTTAGTAGCTGGCAACTTCTTGTACAATGTGCAAGCAAGTGGCAACATCACAAAATTTTTTTAATCTTTATTATAATTGTCTAAGTAATTTATGGGCGTAATTTCTTTGAAAAAGTTTCCTATGTTATTATTATTATTATTTTTAATCGTAGTATTTGATTTAAACAAGTTCAAGTAGAATTGTAACTTTATCTAGAAAAAATTGAAATATATTTCTATAGAAACATATATATATATATAGTCTCGTTCATATCAGTGCGCACTATGTAACTACATCAATATCAATATATGTGGATCACTGATTATGGATAAGCTTTAACAAGTGAATACACTTTGAGTCAAAGCATGTAAATCTAATGGTCCACATCCAACGAACTGATAAAGTTATATCAGTGCACACTGACTTGAACATTTCTGTATATATATATATATATATATATATATATATATATATTATAACATTAGTTAAACACAAGCCTCGCCCTAGGGGGAGCCCAATGAAGCAGCCATCTAGGGGCCCATCTTTAAGGGCCCCCAAATTGTAAAAAAAAAATAAAAATTGATTTCAAGTATAACTTATGTATGATTTTAAACTAACAAACCCATAAATGAGTTTAAAATAGGCTCATCAAACATATAATTTTTTTTAAACTAACAAACTCATAAATGAGTTTAAAATAGGTTTACTGAACTTTTATTTTTAGGCTAACTGGCATTGATGCCCTTAAACTCTTCCAAAATTTGCACTGTGCCCTATATGTTTTTTTTTTCACCAAAAACCCTTCAACTCTCACAAATTGGCAAACACTTGGATTTTTTCACAAATTGGCAAACACTTGGGTTTTCTGCCCCCTGTGAGGAGGCATCTACAATCAGCAATTGCCAATTTGAGAGAGTTCAGGGGGTTTAGTGGCGAATATATATATATATATATATATATATATATATATATATATATATATGGCATAGTGCATATTTTGGAAGAGTTTAGGGGGCATCAGTGCGGATTAGCCTTTTTTTTTTTTTAAGAGGCTCATAAATTATAAAACCCAATTATCATTACACCAAGTCAAACGTGGGTTGAATCATATTTCTAACATTAATCGTCTTTTATATATCTAAAACGGGAAAACAACAGTATAACACTACTCTTATATATCACTTATCAGACAACTAGAAGCAGACACCGAACAAAAATCAAAAATCAAAAATCAAATTAGGGTTCTTCAAAACTCTCTTAAATCTTATTACGAAAATTCATATTTCAAATACAAAATATCAACTTGAAATCTGAGGGCCCCGAAATTTCATTTTCTATAGTTCATCTCGAGTCCCGAAAATCTCAGGGCCGGCCCTAGCTAAACATCACATGCTAACAATTTGATTAAAAAAATATCATTAAATTTAAAGTAACAAAAAAGTAATTAAATTATGTTGTTTAGCTCCTTTATAGCTATTACAAGTAAAAAAAAAAACAAGAGTGGTGCTATTGGCACACCCCCTACCGGTCTATTTATGCTCCACTTTTTAAATTTTGGATTTAATTAAATAAACTTTAATGTTTTTATTAAATTGTTTGATTTATTTTCAAAACTACCATTTTTATTTATTTTTCAAATTTAATACACCCATCTTTGATCTCTGTTCTCTCTCTCACCTCCATTAATCGATTTATTTTTTCTTCTTATTTTTTTTAGTTTTTTTTTTTTTTGCTTCTTCTTATTTCATGGTGAAAAAGAAAAAAAAAAAAGAAAAAAGTTGTTTCAACACAACGACAACTTGATATCATTATATATATAACATACATAATATATACTGCATAATAGAGTAAAAATAGTTTTAATGTCATATTATTTTCTGCAACATCAAAGTAAAAAATAAAATAAATAAAACCCTAAATTCATGATAAACAAGATTTTTGTTGTGGCTGTTAGGGTGCTTTGTTTTGTTGAGGTTGTTGCTGCTTTGTTGGGTCTGGTGTTGTGTTTTGGGTTATGACTTATGAGAGCTGTCTGGTGTGTTGTTGGTTTTTTCTGTGTTTTATTTTTTGTGTTGTTTCGCTCTTACAACTGTATGTTTGTGTTTGATGGGCGTTTTGCTCTCTTCTATTAATGAAAATTGTTATAAATTAAAAAAAAAAATCAATATTGTAGGAAAACTAAACATTGATGAACGATGATGGTTAAAATTCAATTAAACTTTTGGATCCGTTTGTATTTCTTCATAGGCTTAAATGAAAACCATGGATTAACCCTTGTAAACACTACAAGAAAATTATGTCTTTCTTGACAGTTAAAAACTGTTAAGAATAATTTTTTTTTTATATTTTATTTTATAATTTTTTATATTTACACACAATCCGGGCCCCCCCGGCCGGTCGCCGGACCGCCACACCACCGGCCGCCAGCCAGCTAGTCGCCGCCGCACCACCTGTGATAATAATAACAATTAAATGTTAGTAGTGAGAGTTGAACTTGAGACCTTAAGTTTAAGTCTTTACCACTTGACTAAAACTCTTATATGTTTACAATTGAACAATATTTATATATAAACTATATGAGTTGTTAGAAATTAAACGTTGTTATATAAATTTAAATTTATTCAACTAATCAAAATTCTAATTTTCATGACAAACATATATTTAAAAATATTTATTAAAACTTTTAATAAAATTATATTTTTTAAAACATATATAGTCGAGTTATTGGTTAATACTCTATGGTCACGTTTGGTTACATGGTGGAATGGTAATAGGAATGAAAATGAGAATGCAAAGGAAAGGAAAACTAAGTTTTTTGTTTGGTTGGAACTTTAGAATTAGTCTTTGAATCAGTATTATTTTGTTTTGTTAACAACATAATGAAATGAAGTTAACTGTATTTTGACCAAAATACCCCTAATTATAAATGTAGAATAGCATAATATATTATGGATAATAATAATAAAATATCAAAGTATATTACATATATAATTATATATTATTTAATATAATAATATATAATATATAATATATAATACATATAATAATAATATATATATTATATAATATAACATATATATATAAATATAAATATATATAATATATATTATATTATAAAAAATATATAATAATATATTTATATAATATAAATATATAATATATATTATTTAATTTATTAATAAATAATAATATAATATAATATATAATACATATAATAATATAATATTTATATATATATATATATATATAATACATATATATATATATATATTATATATAATATATATATATATATATATATATATATATAAATATATATTAATATGTTAATATTATATATGTTTATATATTGTTATATATATTATAATAATATATCATTTTTGGAAATGAGCTGAGGGTATTTTTGTAATAGAGTTGGGGCATATGAGGGTATTTATGGAATATAAATTTTATTTTAGAATGGAATGACTTTCCATTGGTTTTTGGATGGAATCCTCATTCTAATGGAATCACCATTCCATTGCATTTTAACAAACCAAACGAATGAAATGACTTTCTTTCCGTTCCATCCAACCAAACATGGCTTATAGGAGACTCGTGATATCAGTTGTAATAAGCATGATTTGCAATACAACTCTCACTACATGAGAGATATTTCTCAACATGCATCTTGCAATTTAATGAACAAATGTAAGACTTAGATTACTAATTTATATGGGTAATTGGATTATTAATGTATCTCTTAGTATGAAACAAGAGGATGCAAAATAAATAAACAATTTAAAAAAAAATTATATCTTTGAATTATATATTTTGAAAGTAAATGATTTGAAAGTAAATTTATTAAATTTAAAATTTTACTTATCCAATATCGGTTTGCCCAAAAACCGATATCTTAGTGTAAAATAATTTATTTTTAAAAAAATCAAAAAAATAATTTTAAAAAAATAATTTATTTATTTTGCACCCTCTTGTTTCATACTAAGAGACACGTTAATAATCCAATTACCCATATAAATTAGTAATCTAAGTCTTACATTTGTTCATTAAATTGCAAGATACATGTTGAGAAATATCTCCCTTGTAATGAGAGTTGTATTCCAAATCATGCTTATTACAACTGATGTCACAAGTTTTCTATAGGCCATGTTTGGTTGAATGAAATGGAAAGAAAGTCATTCCATTCGTTTGGTTTGTTAAGATTCAATGGAATAGGGATTCGACTATTTTGGTTGAATGGGCATTCTATCCAAAAACCAATGGAATGCCCTTCCATTCCAAACTAAAAAATTTATTCCATAAATACCCTCATATGCCCCAACTCCATTCCAAAAATATCCTCCTTTCCAAAAATAATATATTATTATTATATATTATATTAATGATATATAAATATTATATATATATATATATGTATTATATATTATATTATATTATATAATATAATATATGTAATAATATTTAATATATTAATATATATATATATATATGTATTATATTATATAAATATATTATTATTATATATATAATATAATATAATATATATATGTTATATACTATATATTATATATATTTATATATATTATATTATGTGTATTATATATATTATATTATTATATATAATATATATGTATTATATATATTATATATTAAATAATAGATATAAATATAAAAAAATGTTAGTTATTTGTTGATAGTTAAAAACTGTCAACAATCCCTGACAGTTTTTAACTGTCAACAATGTTAAAAACTGTCAAGGATTGTTGACAGTTTTAACTGTCAATAAAAAACTGTGAAGAAAGCCATATTTTCTTGTAGTGAAACCTGAGAACCTTGAAATTCCTTTTATATAAAATTCGTCTCCAAATATCCAAGACTTGATTCTTGCTTTTAGACCTGAAAATCTTGACATCCCTTCTATAGACTTTCATTTCCAAATCTTCAACACTTGAGTTGCAGCTTCATGGATTGGGAATGGACAATCTTTTGCATGATTGGGTTTAAGAGTTGAGAAAGAAAAAAAATTTCTTCAAAAAACATATTACAAGAACGTTTTTATTATTATTATTATTATTATTATTTGAAAGGGAATGTAGGGTTTTATTAGATTTATTTTGTAGAAGATTTTGTTTCCTTAAATTGTATGTCCTTTTAAGTAATTTTGATAAAGAAAAAATAAATAATACTGTATAATTAAAAGGTGGGGCATAAATAGACCGGTACGGGGTGTGCCAATAGCACCACTCAAAAACAAATGTAGATTTTATTTGTGACTTAACCTTAATTCGAAAATTATAGGGCACCATATATCCCTACAGATCTCGATTTATATCGGTACAAACTGAACTTTGAATCCATTATGCGGGATCCCATATGAAAAACAACATGCGGCATCTTAATATAATTTTCAGTTATGTTATTATTATTATTATTATTTTGTTATAGAGGATATGTTTGAAATCTGAAACGTTTCTCTATCTCTGCATCCGTTTTCTAATCGGTACGTTGTTCTCTCTAAGTTCTCTTCTAAATTTCCTCTCTGCATCTCTCTCTCTCTCTGTGTTGCACTGTTAGAGTTTTCATATCAGTTCATCAATATCATCTTCTATAAGGAAACCAAAACTTTTATCCGGATCCACCATATCTCAGAGGTACCTTCTTCTCTGCTCACCATTTTCTTTCATTGTTTTTTCTTTAAAAAAAAATCATTTGGTAGAAATAAGTGTGTATGTATGATTGTATGTCAATAGAAATTCTATTTAGTATAAAGTGAACTCACTCAATCGGTCATTTTTTAGTCAGGTCGATCGTGAAGAAGCTATAAACACTGTTAGAAAACTAAAAGTTTAGTTACATAATATTGTGAAACCAATTTCATAACATTCTTAAAAAAAAAAATCTGGAATTACTCAATCTATATGCCTTTTTAGGATATTTAATTACTAAAAGATAAAATTGTTGTTTAAATGGCTTTTTTGAAACAAATTAATTGAGTTGAAAATCAACTGAAGTTCAATTAAGAGAATGTTTGATTGAAATTATGTAATTCTCTTAAGTCATCAGAACCATAATGCTATTCAGAGGATTTGTTTTTCTTCAGATTTCTTAACCTTTTTTTTAATCAGGAATATTGAAACTAAAGACAATGGAAGAACATAAAAAGGAAATACTACAACTTTTGAGAAATGGAAGCAATTCACCGGTCATTCTTGCTGGGGTGGAGATGGGAACAAAATCTTGGATGGCAAGACAGATAATTGAATGTGCAACGTCCACCAGCACTGATGGTTTCTGCTCTGAGTCTCTTTGGGTGTCTCTGACCAAAAACTATGACATCAAATGGATTTACAAGGCCATTTACGATCAATTGTCTTCCGGTTCCATTCCTGAAGAGTGGGAATATGAAGACAACAACAGCCAACTAGACAAGAGTACTGCACAAGGCTTGAAGGTGAATACCGTGGACTAGGAACAAGAAGAAGAAAATCAAAATGCTGAACAGGAAACCAAAGAGGAGACTACAGATAACTTGAAGCTCAAGATACAAGCACAACTGGATAAAAGAAAACCTGTGTTGCTGGTTCTTGATTGTGAGGGAAATGGTATGGATGACATTGAATTCAAGCAAAATGTTTGCCGGTGCTTTCTTCCATCAACCACAGGCATTTAAAGATTATAATTACTAGATGTGTAACTGAGGGAGGGGATGCTATTCAAGAGCAGATCGAGTTGGGGCCTCTGTCGCCTGATGATTCATTGTCTTTATTGAAGGAAAGAATTGGTGAGCAGAGAGTTTCCAAGATTCCTGATTTTAATATACAGTGCTCTGATGCTATAAAAGAAAAGACAAGCATGCATTGTCCTGCTGGGATCACTGTGATAGCAGGATCCTTCAATGACATTTCCAGATATGATACATTGAAAATAGCTTTACAGAAAGCTGTTTATTATGAGAAACCATGTCGGGATGGTGTGAATCCGCTACTTTACTATGCATACAACATGATGCAAAGCGATGTTACGAAGAACTGCTTTTGGCATAGCTTGCAATTTGTTCGAAATTATGGTGGTGTGCATTACAACGAGTTGAGAACTCATTGGATAATGGAAGGCTATTTCGATCCCTTTGATCATATCAATAGGGCATATCAGGCAGGACATGTTGTTCTAATGGAACTCATCGATCGTGCCATTCTGAAGATGCAAGAGAACAATATTGTTGTGGTGGAAGGGGCGGCATTGAACATGATTGATACGTGGGATTTGGGGGTACAGCCAGTCTAGGACTAGTTCTTGTGTTCGAAAATGGTGAAGGTTTTGGGAGATTCACACATATAGATGGCATGATAAAAACATTATGCAATCCTAAAATTGTGAAGGATGTCTCTACATTATTGATTGATGGTGGTCATCCCCACCGAGAATTGAACGAAGAATTCTTCAGTTCCATGTCAGGACTCAAGGTTCTTGGTGTTTTCAATTCCGGATACAAGCCACTGATCTCATACTTGTCTGGATTGAAGGAGCTGGATATTCTTGTTTTGAGGAACTGCGATCTGTTGGACGACACCACACACATTAGTAATCTTAGAACATTGAAAGTTCTGGAGATATCTGACAGCAGAGCTGGTGAATACAGTTCCTTAATGTCAATGCCGGAGAATCTGTTCGATGAGATGACTCATCTTCGAACCCTTAACCTATCTGGACTACAGATTGAACCACTGCCTTCACTTTCCAAACTAATCGAACTACGTTTGCTCATCCTGAGGCGGTGCTCTCGCTTGAAAAAACTGCAAATTAAAGCCTTAAAGGACTTGCTAACCTTGAGACACTTGATCTTTCCGGTGCCAAGTCCTTTGAAAACTTCCACGACACAAGTTTTTCAGAAATTCCAAACATTCAATTGATCGACTTCTCTCATACCAAAATTCAAAAATTACCCGTGTTTGGTGAACTTAAACACCTTACATGGATCTTAGTGAGAGGCTGTTCTAATAAATTACGGCAGCTTGGTTTGTGTAGCCCTATCGAAGCTGAGCTGAAGGCCATTGAGAAGGCTGCATCTCTGTGCTCGGCTGATCCCAGGCTGCATGATAGGGAGATTGTAATTGCTATTGACTCTAAAGTTGCTGTGTCTTGGATTAATGATGTGGGATTCGGCAGCCTATCTCATGTCGGCTTAGTGTATGATATCCGTGGTTATCTTGGAATCTTAAGGGGCACGGTGGTTGCTTTCAGTCCGAGATCGAGGAATTCTTTCACGGATAATCTGGCTAAGTTAGGGTCGAGGTCCGTGGGTGATTTGTTAACTGGGGGATTTCTGACAGTGGCTGTGGCTGGGTGGTGTTTTCTTTTGCTTTTGCTGTTTTGTGTGGTTTTGTTGTTTTGGGTGGTGTGTGGGTGGGGTGTCTCTGTTGTGGGTGGTTTCTGCTGGCCTTGTGTTTTTGCTTGTGCCCGTTGGTTGTTTGGCCTTTGGCCTTGTTCTTTTTAATATACTTTGGCTGTTCAAAAAAAAAAAAATTACGGCAGCTTCCCAGATTGCAGCACTTAGCAAGTCTCCAGATTCTTGATCTTTCTGGGCAAGCGAGTTTAGAAACTTCATGTTCAAGGATCCCATTGCGGAGCTGAATCAACTCAAAGTCCTCAATCTGTCGAAAACTAAAATCAGTAAGTTGCCTCCAATCCCTTGCAATCTCTCAGAACTCAATTTGAGTGGTTGTTCCGAACTTGTAGAGCTTCCATCCACTACATTTCTCAAGAACCTCGAGTTACTTGATGTCTCCAACACTCCTAAATTGGCTAAAATCAACCACGAATCCTTTCAACATCTGACGTATCTTCGCTACCTCAACTTCTCGAACACCAAAGTTGAAAATTTACCAACCCTTTCGAATCTCAGAAACCTTCGCCAGCTCTTGCTACGGAATTGTACATTTTTACGGAATCTGCCAGCAATGGAAGAAGTTACAAGACTTGAAGAGCTAGACTTATCAGGTTGTAGTGCTTTGAAGGTAAATGATAGTATTATTGATTCTTTCAGGATCAATATGTAGACAGCAACACCAATGGCCTCTTGCCTTGGTGGTTGGAATCTCCCGAGTGTGGTTCCACCACCAAGGTTCAATACCTTGATATGTAAATAATTATTGTCCCACATTTAGCTATTATCTCCCAAAGTGTGGGTAGCCCTATCCCGATATTATGGGATCAGCCCTCTCTCCAGTTGACTGTGAGAGTTGTAACCTCTCCCTGATAGTGGGAGTAGTATTCCGGGCTATGCTTGTAGAGTCTTATCTCGCCACTCGCAAGGTCCCGGCTATTGTTGTACTTTCAAAAAAAAAAAAAATGTAGACAGCAACATCAACGTAATTTACTGTAATATAGCATATACAACGAAAAATATAGTTTTTACCATTTTCATTTTCAGATAACGTCCTTTTGCACTGCATATGCTATCAAATGCATTTTCAGATTTCAAAAAAGAAACCAAAAACATTAGTTTTTTTTTTCCTTCAAAAAAACAACAAATGAAAAACATCTGCCATAGACACCCTTACCGAATGTTCATTTTCTTCTACTTATGAAATAAGTAATTATTTGACGCAGCGTGAAACACAATAGGAACAAGACCAACGTCTATATTCCGAAATAACTAGAATCCACCAGAAAAAGAGATAAAACTCTTCAAAGAAACTCTGAATTTTTATTGAATAAAAGATAATGAGCCTTTCGGCTTACAAGCATATTTTAAAGCAAATAAAACCTAACCCTAATCCTTGTTGAACAATAAACGGGACTAATTAGCAAAAATTACCAAAAATAGTAAAATTGAGATAATTGCATAAATAAATACTACTAAAGACCCTAAGCAAGCCAGATTTGACAGTAGACGATTCTGACTTGTCAAACTCAACTTATAGGCCAGTTTGGTATTGATTTTGATAAGCTAATATCAACTTATTTTATAATTTTGGAATAGAAAGATGTTTGGTAAAACCTTCCAAAAATGATTATGTAAGAATCTACCTTAATTTGGCAGTGATTTTGAGAAGTAGGTGAGGGGTTACTTCTCAAAAGTGATTATGAAATAATCGATTTTAGCATTTAATGAATCATTTAAAAATACTCAAATTACCCTCAATAGTTTAACTTAAAAACAGATTTGTCCATATATTTTTTTTTCCTAAACTGATATCTTTCAACCCTAATCTCTTCTCAATTAAAAGTTTATTTCTCATTCATAGATAATATATATATATATATATATATATATATATATATATATATATATATATTGGGGAGATGTTGCAGAATATATATACGTGCAGTATGTCGAAGTTGAGTTTGTGTACATAATTGTTTTAGGCTTTTTCTAGTGTAACACGGTTTAATATTTTCTAATTAACTGATAATGTTATTTGGATTTTCAATTTAATGTTTACCATTATATTTTACCTGTGTGCATGTTCTTAGGATAAAATAGATTATGGAAACTCAAAGGTCTGATTGTTTTATTATTAAAAAAAAATAAAAAAAATGGTCTGATAATATGATGTTGCAATAGGAGCAAAACATAAAATGAATTACTTTTATAGTTTTATACAAGTATAACGTTATTTTACATATATTATCAATTAATTTTATGTGAATGATATAAAATTTAACTTTTTGTTATTTATATCTACTTTATTTTATATTAAAAATACTTAAATATTTAATTTTATTGTTAAAATAAAATATAGTGGTTAAATAGTGATTTGGTTTTTGAATAAAATACAAAATTGAACAGTATAATGTCTAATTTGGTCATTATACACCACCACAACAATTTGACAATATAACGTACCAAACATATATACAGTACTTTTAAATCTCACAGCAATTTAAAAATTATAGTTTATCAAACGTCTACCTGCTTAACTTCACAGCTGATTATTCCCTCAGCACAGTTAACAGTGATTATTTCAGAAGCTACAACAATACCAAACTAGCCCTATGACTAAAACAAAACTTTTCTAAAATGGTAAAAACGACAATTACGGGGCATAAACGATAGAATTTGGCCGAAAAAGGACATGCCTCACCGCCAAAGGTGACTACTGAAGATCTCGTCGATCCGCTTCAATCGTGAAAGTTTCACGTCATTCCAATTCCGACGCCAACACTAGTAGAAATCATTTAGCCTTGAATTTTGGCTGGTCCCTCAAAGCTATGTAGGAATCTTCTACGTGTTCTACATCATTATTCCCTTCCCCACCTTAAAGGACACCAAAATACTTGTACTTGAAGAACAATTTCAAAACAGACCTTACAAAAATTTAAAAGTCATAAAGACACTTTTTGAAAATTTGCATATGATTGGTCTCCAAGCATAGAGCCAATGAGAAACTCCCGTTTTTGATAGGATTCGGGAGTATGTACACCATCCCTTCAAAGATCACACTAGTGGGTCCCATATGGATTGGTTGGCCCCACCCAAAGTCCGAATCATACACAGGCAACCGCATCCGACTCACCACATTAAGGTTTGGACTTTGGACACTTAAAAGTATGGGCCCCTCTCTTTAGAACCATTAGATCAGGTTGTTGTTCTATGAAAGCAAGGGCTGATTTCAAGTACTCATCATCCATCTTCTTTAACGCTTCATGGATTTTCTCCACAATGGAAATCAACGACTGTGATTGGATTGTTGGAATTTTCAATTATTTGAAGACAAAAGGTTGTAACTATTCGTGAAGAAACACGACTTCACAACCTTTATTGTGTAGAGATACAACTTGTTTTCAAAGGATACAACTATTTACTAAAGCATTATAAATATGCTGATATAGTTTGTTTTTGGATCAGAACAAAAATACAATTCTCTGCAATTTTCTAAATCTTCTTCTCTTCTTCTATTCTTTTAGGCATCATCAAGAATTTAATTAGAGTGTTCTAAGTGGTTGATTCTTATCATACATAACTTGAAATCAATAATTAGATTATTAGGTTTCATTGAATCCTGACGGCAAAATTCTCATACCTATTGTGTACTCGCCGTATTACGGGAAAGGGGAGAATTATTGTTTGAAAGAATCGAATTCCGAGCCTTGAAGTCTTGATAATCTATTTCATTTACTTAACATATATATATTTTTTTACAGCGATTCTCTCTTTCAGACCCCATATTTCCAACAATTTTCAGACAATAATAATTTTTTTTTATGATGGAGGAATCGACTGTTGCACAATCTATTCAAGTGATGAATCAAGATCTTATTCATCTTGAACGATTTGATGGAGAAAATTTTACTCGTTGGCAAGAAAAGGTGAAATTTTTCTTAACAGCATTTCATCTGGCTCACATACTTGCAGATGATTTGGAAACAATACCAGAAGAAAAGGCTGATGATTCGAAGGAACTGAAGGAAAAGCGAAAGAAGCATAAGGAGGAAGATTATTTATGTAGGGGACACATCCTCAATGCTTTGGGACATACAGTTTACAATGCTTATAGAAATATTGGCACTGCAAAAGAGTTGTGGACTGCTTTGGACAACAAATACCGCATCGAAGAGGCAAGTAATCAAAAATTTCTCATTGGTAATTTTATGGATTATAAAATGTCTGATAGTAAGTCAATTATGACACAAGTCCATGAATTATTAAATGTAATAAGTGATCTCAAAGTTGCTGGAGTTAATCTTGATGAATCATTTTTGGTGGGGGTTATAATTTCTAAACTCCCATCATCTTGGAATGGTTACAAGAAGAAACTCAAACATGATGAAAAGAAGCATACTTTGGAATCAATTCAACGTCATCTTCGTATTGAGGAGGATTCTAGGATCCGTGAATCGAAGGATGAGCAAACTGATTTTATGTCTAAGGCCAATGCTGTTGAAGATGGAAAATCAAATAATTATCTTGGGCCTAAGAATACTAATCAGTTTAAGAATCATCATCAAAACAAGAAGAAGAATCAAAAGAAGATTAAGGGAAATTGTTACTACTGTCAAAAACCCGGTCATATGGCACGAGATTGTCGCAAAAGAAAGAAAAATATTCAAAATCAAGGGAATCAAGTAAACATGACTGATGATAAATATGTTGCTACTGTGTGTGATGCCAATTCTGTTGATATTGAAAGCGGATGGTGGCTAGACACAGGAGCAACCATTCACATTTGCAAGGATCGTAGTCTATTCAAGACGTATGAAAAGACTGAAGACGGAAATGAAGTAAAAGTGGCAAATAACTTCCGTAGTAAAGTCGTTGGCAAAGGCACAGTGGAATTTTCTTTTACTTCTGGGAAGACTCTTACATTAGTTAATGTTTTACATGTACCTGATATGTGTAAAAATCTTATATCTGGAGACCTTCTTAACAAAAGAGGTTTCAAATTAGTGTATGAGTCTGATAAATTTGTACTGTCCAAAAACGGAACGTTTATTGGACAAGGATATTCTTGTAATGGTATGATTAAATTAAATCTAATAAATAACATTTCTTCTGTTTATATGATTGACTCATCTATTTTATGGCATGGTAGATTAGGACATGTTAATTATGGCACTATTAAAACTATGCATAATTTAGGTTTGATTTCAAAATGCAATTTTGATCATTCTAATAAATGTCACATATGTGTTCAATATAAGATTATGCGAAAATCACATAAATCTATTGAAAGATCATCTGAACTGCTTGGTTTAATTCATAGTGATGTGTGTGATTATAAAAGTCATGTTACCCGTGGTGGAAATAAATATGTTGTGACTTTTATTGACGATTATTCTAGATATGTATGTATTTATTTATTGAAAAGCAAAGAAGAGGTTTTCGAAAAGTTTTTATCTTTCAAAGCGGAAGTCGAAACACAATTGAACCGTAAGATCAAAGTTCTACGATCTGATCGAGGCAGTGAATATTACCCAAATGAATTCATAAAATTTTGTGAAGTTCATGGTATTGTCCATCAGTTCACGGCACCATATTCGCCTGAACAAAATGGAATCGCTGAGTGGAAGAATAGAACTTTGACTGAAATGGTTAATGCTATGTTAATTAGTTCAGAACTATCTCTTTCTTGGTGGGGTGAGGCCATATTATCTGCATGTTATATTTTGAACAGAGTCCATTTGAAAAAGATTGGCTTATCACCATATGAACTATGGTTCAATCGAAAACCGAATCTTAAACATTTAAAAGTTTGGGGGTGTTTTGCTTATGTGAGAATACCTGACCCGAAAAGACCAAAATTGGGTTGTAAAACTTATAGATGTGCATTTATTGGTTATTCTAAAAATAGTATCACATATAGATTTCTTAATCTAGATACTTTTAATATCATTGAATCGATTGATGTTGAATTTTTTGAGAACATGAATAAATCTAGCACTCATAATAAATTGCTAGGAGATTCTAATATTCCATCAAATTCATTACCTGTCGATAGTGATATGAATGACACATCTGAAAATTCTAGTCCAAATTCACATGAAGAAATTGAATACAGGAGAAGTAAAAGGGCTAGAACAGAACGCACATTTGGTCCTGATTTCCTTATCTATCTTGTAGAAGGAAATAGAAATGATGTCTTGGATACAATAAAATACGTCATGCATGTAGAAGATGATCCTGTCACATATACAAATGCTATGCAATCACGTGATGCTTGTTTTTGGAAAGAAGCCATCAAAGATGAAATGGACTCAATTCTTACGAACCAAACATGGGTTTTAACTGATCTACCACCAAGTGTTAAACCCATTGGTTCTAAATGGATTTTTAAAAAGAAATTTAATGTTGATGGTTCCATTAATAAGTTTAAAGCTAGATTGGTAGCAAAAGGTTTTAAACAAAGACATGGCATTGATTATTTTGATACATATGCTCATGTTGCTCGCATTGCATCTATTAGAGTTTTAATTTCTCTTGCATCAATTCATAATTTAGTTATTCACCAAATGGACGTTAAAACTGCATTTTTGAATGGTGATTTATAAGAAGAAATTTATATGGAGCAACCAGAAGAGTTTGCGATTCCAGGCCAAGAAAAGAAAGTATGCAAGTTGATTAAATCTCTTTATGGTCTGAAGCAAGCGCCTAAACAGTGGCATGAAAAATTTGATAAAATACTGTTATCACATGGTTTTATTGTTAATGATGCTGATAAATGTATTTACTGCAAACATGATAATTTAGGGTGCACTGTTATTTGTTTATATGTTGATGATATGCTTATATTTGGTACTAATCTGGCTTGTGTTGAAGAAACTAAGAAATTTTTATCCTCTAATTTTGATATGAAAGATCTAGGCGTGGCCGATGTAATTTTAGGAATTAAAATCTTAAGAAAAAATAATGAGTTGTTTTTTACACAATCTCATTATGTCGAAAAGATCTTAAAGAGATATGGACATTTTTGTCATAAACAGGCCCCGACACCAATCGATCCAAGTATCAAATTAGTGAAGAATATTGGTCGCACTATTTCACAATTGGAATATGCCAGTATTATTGGGAGTCTTATGTATGCTATGCATTGCACAAGACCTGATATAGCATATGCAGTAGGTATGCTATGTAGATTCACAGTAATCCAAGTAGTGAACACTGGAAAGCAAATTCTAGAGTTCTTAGATACTTGAAGGGAACAATGGACTATGGTTTACACTATCAAGGGTCCCCTCCGATTTTGGAAGGATTCAGTGATGCGACTTGGAATAATATAGAGATAAAATCAAAGTCTACTACTGGGTGGATCTTCACTTTGGGAGGTGCTGCAGTATCTTGGAGATCAAAGAAGCAATCAATGGCTTCTGATTCTTCTATGTTATCTGAACTTATAGCACTGGCGGATGCAGCTAAAGAAGCAAAATGGCTTAAGAATCTTTTAGTGGATATTCCTCTTTGGAAAAAGCCATCTCCCGCAGTCATGATAAATTGTGACAATAAGGCAATCATTTATAGGGTTGAGAATAAGACCTATAATGGCAAATCTAGACATGTGAGTCTAAGGCATCAATCTTTAAGACAATTACTCAAGTCTGGAGTAATTATAGTTGACCATGTTGAGTCAAACAAAACTTGGCTGATCCTTTAACAAAAGGAGTTGGAAATGAGATGATCTATAAAACATCTAAAAGAATGGGGCTAAGGTCTGTGAATGACGTCAATCACGTTTGATGGGAACCCAACTTATGTTTTGAAATTGATAGACAAAGTTCAATGTGGTACAAACAAGTCAAATATGTGATCATGGTACACTAGAGAATTTTAATTACCCTATTTCTTAATCTAGTGGTGTTTGCTGCATGAAAAGAGGTTGGATTAAGTCCTTAATAAATTGAAAAGAGTAACTCGCAGAATTACTCAGTAAATTTACCTTGTGAGTAATGGAAGTCAGGCCGCTTCCTAGGAAAACAAGACCGTTTCCGAGAGTGCTCACGAGATCAGGATTTTATGCACATGGCCATAACGTGCAGAGCAATCAGAATACTCTACTACTTAAAGTCAGTATGTGCGATGATTCTGACGGATCTCTAAGGGTTCTAGGTTCAAGATACGTTCATCTTAGCGCCTTGATCATGCTTTGAATTATTTGTACTAAGTGTAAGTTCAAGTCCAAAAGACACTTATCATTTATGTACTTGACTTGTACGATGATGCCTTGTATTTTCTCTGTAATCCAACTTATTCGTTTAATAAAATTATTATTATTATTATTATTTTAATCGTTTGAAAATTGGTGGGATTGTTGGAATTTTCAATTATTTGAAGACAAAAGGTTGTAACTATTCGTGAAGAAACACGACTCTTTATAAGAGACACAATTTTAATTGTGAAGCAACACAACCTTTATTGTGTAGAGATACAACTTGTTTTCAAAGGATACAACTATTTACTAAAGCATTATAAATATGCTGATATAGTTTGTTTTTTGGATCAGAACAAAAATACAATTCTCTGCAGTTTTCTAAATCTTCTTCTCTTCTTCTATTCTTTTAGGCATCATCAAGAATTTAATTAGAGTGTTCTAAGTGGTTGATTCTTGTCGTACATAACTTGAAATCAACAATTAGATTATTAGGCTTCATTGAATCCTGACGGCAAAATTCTCATACTTATTGTGTACTCGCCGTATTACGGAAAAGGGGAGAATTATTGTTTGAAAGAATCGAATTCCGAGCCTTGAAGTCTTGATAATCTATTTCATTTACTTAACATATATTTTTTTTTACAGCGATTCTCTCTTTCAGACCCCATATTTCCAACATGGATATCACCCGACTTGAGAATCGAAGTACATGAGAAGAGCACATTGCCCATATATCCATAAGGGAGTGGAGGATTCAATCTGGATCGTCCATCTATAGGCATGTATAACTTGCTAGTTTGATCATCAGACAACCCACGTGCCTTGCACATGCAACGCCATATATGTGCGGTTAGAATCTCGTACGTGCTGTACCTAATAGTGGTTCCATGGTTTGGCTTTGACTTTGCTCTAAGGGCGTTGATCTGATCAAAGGATAGTTTAAGGATGGCAGTCGAGCAAGGACTTGATTGTAATTCTACAGTTTTAGTAGGGGTATTCATTGTAGGAGGTGGGTCGTATTCAATGTGGTCAAACATAGGGTAAGGTGGGACCCCAAGACGTAGAATCGTTCGATCAATGTACGGTGGGATACTAGTCGAGATGCCTCGTGTCCATTCAGCCCACGTGTTGATGAAATGGATGGCTGATAATCCATTTGATAATGTGTGGTGAAGTCCTACTCCTAGGCAAACTCCTCCACACTTGAAATGAGTTACCTGCCCATAGTCAATACCATACGGAGAGATCAACCGTTAGAAGAACGATTTGGAATACAAATTTTATCACATAAATGAACGGAGAAATTCACAATTTCACTTGCTAATGCCTAATAGTGAATGTACATTTCAACTCATATTCTAATATAAAATGAATCATTCATTCTTATTTGTTTATCTTTCACTCTCAAACACCATCTCACCTAACCTATAAATACCTTTGTGATCATGTGTTGTGGTATATCATTATAAATTTTGGTAAACTAAAATTAATGAAAAAATTAAAAGATTATTTGACAACATTTTTTTTAAAATCCAAACTGATAATACCATTAGATTGAATCTATCGAAAATTATAAAAAGATTATTTGACAACATTTGTTTTTAACTTTTATATAACTTTTTTAATTGAAAATTATAGTTATATAGTCAATATATCATTAATAACATTTCCAAGACGGCAAGACATCAATTTATTTTAAAGACAAATTTTATTTGGCAAAAAGTAATAAAATGAAACAACAAAAAGTGTTTTATAAATTTTCAATTTTCATAAAACATTTTTTTTCTTTTAAATTATTACAAATTTGGGGTTGGAGGTATTCAAACACAAAATCTTATTAATATAAATGTAAAGGACTTAAAGTGAGTCACCTCAAGTAGTCAAGTTCTGTCAAAATACAATATATTTTTTTAAAAGAGTAATGATATACAACCCAAATAATAAATTAAATTTTAACCTAAATGATGTCGTAAGTGAGTTGTCATGGGTTGAAATTTGGGATAAATTTTTGGTTTGTCTAGCATTAGTGTTTTTAAAAAGAAAAATAAACTTTTTCAACTTAATTTCCTTTTTTTAAAATTTTTTTTTTTTTTTACGAAAAGGGTAATTTATTCAAGGCCACAAGTAGGGTTGCATATTTTCCCTCAGATCCCCATTTCCCCGCTTCCCCATCCCCATTTGGGGAATTTTTTGGGGGGAAAAATTAGTAAATGGGTGGGGATGGGGATGATTTTCATCCCCAAATTGAAATTGAAATGGAAATGAGGATGGGGAAACCCTCCCCCATCCCCATTTCCCCCAATAATATATTGAAATAGGGATGGGGATGGGGGGAGGTCCCCCTATCCCTATTTCCCCATTTCCCCCAAAATATTATAAATATAATTATATATATATATATATATATTAATTTTTTTTATTATTATTTAAAACCTAACTATATAAACCTCATTTACACTAATGGATTATTGAAATACTTTATTTTGTAATGGATTTTCTTTTATATTTGTAATACATTTTATTTTGTATTTTGTAATGGAATGAGTTATTTATTTATTTATTTATTTTAATTTGTAATTTTTAGTTAAACGAGAAAAAATAAGAAAAATGGGAAACTAGGGTTGGGGATGGAGGTAACTCCTCCCAAAATTCCCCATCCTCATTTTCCCTAAAAGAGAGAGAGGGGGATAGGGATGGGGGGACCTATATCCATCCCTATATCCCCAATGTGCAACCCTAGCCACAAACAACACAAGACAAAGCCCACCAGGCAAGACCAAAACGGAGCAAAAACACACCTAAAAAAAAAAAAAAAAAAAAAGAACAGCACAGCTGGGGAAGCAAACAGAGACCCCAGACCGATCGTACTTTTATTCATTTCTCTTTTAAATATGTGAGTGATATTGATACATTAAATACTGAAAAGTGTGTGATGTACCTGAAACAGAAGCAACGGATGAGAATAGATATCTTTGCTATAATCCACAGTCGGCACCAGCAGCTCTTGCAGTTTCAAGCTCGGTGTAAAATCCTCAAGATCATCAAAAGTGACGTTGTTTAATTCGGCCCCCACGAACAAAACTCCATCTCCGTTACACCAGATTTCCAGTCTGCCATTTTCGTCCAGCCCAAGCCTCCCCGCCATGGGGAAGAACTGCACCAGAGCACAGCTTATAGCCTTCTTCAATATGCGTGGATCGAAAAAATTCGACGAGTCATTGGACAGCTGCCGGTAAAAGTAGACAGTCGAAATGTGAACCGTGGGGACTAAGAGGTCTAGATTTGAGTTCCAGAGTTTCTTTTCTGGAGTTTCCAGTGCTGGGCGGACTATTGATGATTTCTTTACGTGGATTTTCATAATTCTGATCAAAATCACAAATCTGTAAATATGCATAGTATATATTTAACTTTTTTTTTTTTTACGTGGATTCTATTGTTTAGTTTGCAACATGAAATCATTGATGGAATTCAATAATCATTACGTCTTAAGCAAAATGTAATACAAGATATATAATAATTATTATAATATGAAAAGTTTAATTGAAGAGTCGCGTACCTTGTTTTGTTGAATGAGTTCTACAAAAAGATTTCTGTGCTGGTTGATTTGTGTTGCAGAGAGTGTATATATATAGAATGTACGTGTGCAGGAGATATAATGGTTTCAACTTTTTTGTGGCTAAAATGTGATGCAAATTGCATTTGTTTTTAAGGTAGTGTTAACCTGTGAAAAAAAATATCTAAGAAAAATATTAACTCCTTCTATTATCTTAATCAATGCAATAAACATACCTAAGGGTACAAGTTAGCACGGCACTTATTTATAATAGACCTTTACAATTTGGGGCAGCAGCAATTAATGAATAACATTCTATGCAATGTCAGCCCTAATCGACCTCATTAATTGTCACTGCCCGGTTCGACATCGATGACCAATTTGTATTCCAAGAGCTTGAATGTGTGAGTCATCACACACGTGGAGAAGAAGGAATCATTTGTTTCTAACTTATTGAGTTTATGGGAGAGTTTGAGACGGCAATGCATATATAAGGAAATTACGATAAAGACCCCAATGTTTACTTGGCTAGAAATATGTCATTATTTCTATTGCACTTGTTTGGTTAGTCTGAAAAGCAATACAAATCTAAATAGGTAAATATTCTCTCTAATCTTTCTCATTTATCTCTTTCTTTCTTTATTGTTTCATTTATTTACAATATGTTATCAATATGATTGTATATAAGTAAAAAGGATCTACTGATTGGTGATTTACTTACATCTTAATATTCGTATTTATTTATTTATACGCAATATATAAGACTGGCTAATGATGTGTCAACAGAACCTATATATAGTTCTGGATTTATTTATTATGCTATTTAAATATTCATATTTATTTATTTATACACAATATATGAGATTAGCTAAACTGACTAACCAAAACATGAAGTTTCTAGGTTTATTATTATGATATTTAAGTTGGCACGGTTTTACAAACCGATCAGAACTTGAAATTCTAAATCTTAAATTTCATTAAGAACATAAAGTTCTGGATTCGTTGTTATATACATGAATATCATACTTTATTATTTTGAACCTAAAGTTTTAAATTCGAAATCAATATATAACTTGAAGTTATGAATTTGAATCTAAAGTATTAAGTTCTGAACCTGAAGTTCTGAATTTTAATTGTATTAAAAACCTAGAGTTTTGGATTCATTGATTTATACATAAATACCATACTTTATTATTTGAACCTTTGAGTTTCAAATTCAAATTAAATATATAACTGGAAGTTATGAATTTGAATATAAAATATTAAATTTTGAACCTGGAGTTCTAATCAGACTTGAAGACCTGAATTCAATTTAAATTGTGATATTAAAATTTAATTATCAAAGTTTATCAGAACCAACATTTCTGAATCTGATCAAGTTATGATTCTTTCATCTGGAAAGTCAAATTGTAATTTCCATTCAAAATCTGAAGTTTTCTGAATTTTATATTTGAATTTGTAGTTTATGGTCGAACCGGAAGTTTGAAAAATCAATATGACTCATAAGTTTGTTTTATCTCATATTTATGAAGTGATATGTTTACATGTCATTCATTTGAGGAAAAAATCTACATATCCTAGCAGAATGTTGTGAACATCATAAAAGGATTTAAGATCCTAATATCACATATAACGAGATTGGAAAGGATATTTTATCTATTTTTGTACTTTCTCCTGAAGGAGCAATATCAAGAGAGTAAATTTGAATATATTTTTATTCATGAGATATCAAAACATACCCTAGGAGTAGATATTTGTAAATGACGAGAAAATATTTACAGAATAAACCTATTAAAAATATGTATATATTATAATTTCAAATGAGATAGAAAATGATATTATAAATAATGTCCATATAATTTCTAGAATGAAAAATATATATATGTCTTGTTGATATCGGAAAAAAGAAAATTTATCTTACTAATAGTTAATACCAGATCAAATCCAATGGATCTGATTAAACGCTCCAGAAGAGCCACAATCTTATAACCAAAATTAAAGATATAAATGATGAAATATAACGGGGATGTTGTAAAATTATTTGGATTTCCACCACTTGAATGTGTGTCATCACACAAGTGGAGAAGAAGCAATCATTTGTTTCTAACTTAATGAGTACGTGGGAGAGTTTGAGACAGCAATGCGTACATAAGGAAATGACAATAAGGACCCCTATGTTTACTTGCCTAGAAATATGTCATTTCTATTGTAATTGTTTGGTTAGTCTGGAAACCAATGCAAATCTAAATAAGTAAATATTCTCTCTAATCTTTCTCATCTCTCTTTCTTTATTTATTGTTTCATTTATTTACAACACATGAAAAATTATCCCCATATATATATATATATATATACATATATATACACACACAATAATTCCAGAGGATCTAAAAAAGTGACCCAAATTTTGGACTAAAAAAAGTGACCCAAATTTTGGACCCAAACCTATGTGGCAACTAGCAACATCACATGAGATTTTTAGAAAGAATGACGTGGATCCATGTTGTGTGTGATGTTACCACATAAGTTTAGGTCCAAAATTTGGATCACTTTTTTAGGTCCTCTAGCATTATTGATATATATAATATGAGCCTTTAATATCTTTCGAGCTATCAAGGGACCCAGTTCGTTTTAATATATAAAGAGACGCAGGTCTATTTAGGACATCCTAATTCCTACAGACAAGTTGAGGTCTATTTTAATACTAGCAAACAAACTTATTTTATCTCTACTCGCGAAATTGGGGCGGCGCCTAGGTATTTCTCAACTCTCATGGCATTCAACAACCAAAATCGTAGCCAAACTAGCTCCAGCTTGAATTGAAATCTGCTTAGTGAAGTACATAGCAGATTTATTGAAATTTAATACTACTTGATCATAGGCGATGGAATAGCAATCCAGATTCCAGAACATTTTTAATAGTATGACAATCTGTTGGAGAAGCTCCAGTGAACAACATCATGTCATCCTGAAAAAAAAAAAAAAGGTGGGCAATCTTTCGAGTTATAAAGGGACCCAATTTGTTTTAATATATATACAGAAGCAGGTCAATTTAATATATCTTACACACAAATAAGGTTGGCGTAGTGATATGCCCTTCACCCCTATAGTCCTATACCAAGAGATCATAGGTTCTCCTCTCTCCTCTCTCCCCAAGCCTCAAATTATTGTAATATTTCAAAATAAAAATAATTAATATATTTTAAATGGTTGTCCGTTTGAAATTGAAAAGTCTCATCTCATGTTGGAAACCAAGTCATCTTTTACTTTTAAAAACTAAGACCTTTGTGTGCAGGATTGGGTTGGACTATTTTATAGGATTGGATTGGACTGGACTCGGTTGGATATATAACACTGTCTATTGTTTGATGTAACATGAGATATAACTAAAATAGTTAAATCTTATGTTTGGAATAATCTGGGATTGGATTAAAAATAATGTGATGAATAATTTATATTTTCATTATTATTTTTTTACTTTCTTCAATAAATTATATTTATATGATTTTATTCTTCAACTAAATTTTAATAATCTATTTTAGTATTTTTATAACATTTTTAATTTTCTATCACTACAAAAAAAATGTCTATTAGTGACCAACTATTTTCGACGGCCATAATTATCGTCAGTGATTCAGCCTTTTTTCGACGTGTATTTCAATACCATCGAAAATGATGAAAAAAGTAATACCAAATTTTCGACGGCAAAAGGCCGTTGAAAATGATTGAATAAACCATCGAAAATGACACACATTTTCGCTAGTATTATTTGTACCGACAAAAATGACCCACATTTTCGACGGCACTATTTGCACCATGGAAGGTTGATGTTTCTTTAATTTGTCTTGCTTGTGGGGTCATAATTATATTTTAATTTTTATTCTTGGTGCAGTGGCTTCCTGTTTAATTGGTGGGCTTAATTTTGAAGTTTGTGTGTATAAATGCCAGTTGCCAAACTCAAAGCTTCTCCAAGCTAATTTAGATCAGCAAGGTAGTACTTGTAAATTTCTAATGTCACGTTTCAAAGAATATATATATAACAAGTAAAAATCCATAGAGTTCATCTGCTGATCTGATATTAAATTAAAGGCAATTAGGAAGTTATACTATATATAAAAAAGTTGTAAAAGGGTACAAAGCTATAATGCCTCTGAACATATATGTATGAAACGAAAAAAAAGATGCCCATTGAAATGTATACATTCTCATCATCATCATCATCATCATCATTTTCTTCTTAATTAATGTGGGAAGCTAGCTACTAGCAGGTAGCAGGTGAGGAATCACATGGAGAAGAGAGAGAGAGAGCCACAAGGAATGGGTTATGGACTTATGGGTAGCCAGCTTCCAGGAATATGCAAACTCGATACACATCAATTATAATCAAAGACCACATACATGTGCATGCATTTCCACATACACAATTATTTCTCCCATTAAAGTGTTTTATCTTTTCTTTTACTTTTTATATTTTGGGTAATGGGGTCCCTCCTTTGATGTATGCTTTAGCTTCTCATGAATAGAAAAAATATATAATGATGTTTACATTTGCAGATGCGAGAAAAACAGAAGAAGCCAAGCAGAAAAGAGCAAAGGATGTTGGCGGATAATCCTCTAGAATGATGAAAGCGGAACCGTCGTGCATAATATATGCCCATAACTCATAGTAAATAATAACGTTAATAAACAGAAAAATAGATGAGAGTGAATAGACAATCACAACACAAGATATACGTGGAAAACCTAAATCGGGTAAAAAACCACGGGCCGTCAGGACGACAGAAAAAGTTCCACTATATGATAAATTGTTACAACCATATACTTCAGGATTCTCTCTCACACCTAACCCCAAAACACACTCACAAGATCCTCACCAAGAACCCCACAATATCCCCTAGGTTTCCCCTAAATATCACCCACGAATCTCTTACTTGATCCATCGATATTCCCTTGGATCCCTCCTTGGATATTCCCATAGGTCTCTCCGGATCTCACTCACACTCTCTGATGTTACATGGTGTTCAACTCACTCTCCACACAAAAATAAACCTAATTACAAGGTTTTATTTATACTAGTTACAGGGAGTATAATATAAAAGGAAATCCTACTCCTAAACGTACCAGACTTACTTGTTCCACATAAATACTATTTCATTTTATGACAACAAACTACTTCCTTTTCCGCTGAAAATTTCCCGTTTCACATATGCTTATTATTGACTATGATTCGGGTCACGGTTGTACACCCGCTTCCTAAACCGTTACAAGTCACCTTAAATTCCATCGCTCAGAATACCGCGATCCATACGCTGAAACAAACCATGAAACCCGCTGTCCAGCCACAACCGCTGCCGCCACCGCTGTGGCTTTCACAGCGCCACTCGCAGCGCTTTTCATTGGTCTTCGAAGCAGTGCTCGACTGCTCCCATAACCGCTCTCAAAGCCAGAGCGGTATGGAGAGTGGTTCTCTCCTTTCTTCAGTTCTTCTATTCTTCAACCTCCCTCAAACACCGCCTTCAACTTCCAAACATTATCCCACGTCTTCCAAGAAGTACCACATCAATTGAGTCTTTGTTTGGTTCACATTTGGTTCACTTAGGAATACAAGTCAAAACCTAACAAAGGAATAGTTTTGTAGTGGTCGACATGCAATTCATGCTAAAGAAGAGTCAATTAAATTTAGTAGCATCTTTTTAATTTTTTTTCCTGCCCCACGAGTTACTTTTTATTGATACAATATTCTTTGAAGTAAGAAGTAAAAGCATCCCAAAAGACTCTTCAAATAAGATATTTGTTAAAATCCAATAAGCCACATCAGCATATTTGATTCCAACAGACTTTTCAAATGAGACTTTTCAAATAAAATTTTTGTTTCTCTCTCTTCAATATTAAAAAGAAACTTCACCATCTTCAATTATTATTATATTATTTTTTATATCAATCATTAATATTTGACATCTATATCATTTTTATCTTTTTAATTAATTTCAATTAATATATAATAAGTTTTAATTTATAAATTTTATCATCATAAAAATTATACCATTAGAAATGTCTCATCTATATCTTTAAAATGAGACTAATATTGAATATTTAATAATAACATATTAATAATTTGGAATGTCATTTAATTGATTTTCATATCCACCTAAAAATAAAACTAGTTTCACACTTTCACATGTATGAAACTAGTTCATTTGAAAAAGTTATTATTTCTAACTTTAAAAAAAATGCAGGATAATTAGATTTGTTGGTGGGAAGAGGGGAATTTGAGTGCTTTCATTAAAATAATAGAAACATATTTCTAATCGAAGAGTCTTTTGGAATGGTTCTTCTTTTTTCACTCATCAAATTGCCACATAAGTAAGCAAATAGATATTTGAAAAGTGAAAATAGAAGAGTCTTTTGGGTATACTATAATGTTCTGCTTTCCTTTCACTTGTCTACAATTGTTAATCGAAATATAATTATGACATAATTGAATGAGAGAGCTCATTTCTTTATGTGTCGAAACACAGTCAACATGTTAATGTCGAAAAACCATGTTGAAAAACCATCCATTCTTTATTTTAAAAATATATAAATTAAAAACAAGAATGTACATGTTAATGTGTTATCATTTTTTTTTTTTTGAACAACCAAGAATTTATTGCAAAACAAAGCCAAAACAAGCAACAACAACCGAAACAAAGCAAAGCCAACAGGCCCTTCACCAACCCAGAACACAACAACCAAAACAGAAAGAACACCCAAAACAGAGCAGACGCATACATCAAAGAAACAAAGCAAACCAAAAAGCAACGGCCCCCCACCAAACTGACTTAAACAAGGGAGCAAAACAAAACAAAACATCAGGCATATCCCAAGACGTAAAATCGCCAGCCAAACTTGACCCCAATTTAGCAATATTATCCGCATAAGAATTCATTGATCTCGGATTAAAAGCAACCACCGTGTCGTTTAAACTCTCCAAACAGCTGCGAATGCCATAGATAGTATCCACATGCTTAAGATTGCCGAAACCGTCATCGTTAATCTAGGAAACCGCCACTTTAGAATCACTGAAAACGATAATTTTGTGACTGTGCAGAATCGGATTAGAGCAGCAAAGAGTCACAGCCTTCTCTATTGCCAATAGCTCTGCTTCATTTGACTCACGAAACCCTGCATATAGAGAAAAAAACACACAGAATTTTGCCTCTATTATCTCTCAAAACCCCACCAATGCAAGCATGCCCCGATTTCCCACGAGCCGAACCGTCAACGTTAAAACTCAAGACGTTGCCAGAAGGAGGGAACCATCTATCAAACTTATCCTTCCTAGCCTTAGAAACTTCACTGCAGCAATCTTTAATATTTAAGAGAATATGAGTGATAGGATCAGGAGAGCCTTTCCCAAAAAACTTAAACCACCATGCAATCTTGAGCTTCATAGCATTAGAGGCTGCAGGGATAGAAGTCACTTCGCACTTAAACACCTTCCTGTTCCTTGCTTCCTACGTGGTCCATGACACAACAAAGAATAGAGATTTCCAGGCCCTCTTATAACAGCTGGAAGGACATAAATCAACCCAGCCTTCAGCCCATTCCAGGACCGATTTACTAGATACAAAAATGACGCCCCACCACGACATACATTCCGACTATAATTTCCAAGTCCAATTGCAGTGAATGAAGAGATGGTTAATCGATTCCACCTCAACCTCACACATAGGACACAAGCCATTCCCAACATTAATCAGCCCCAGCTTTTTCAAAAACACGCCTACCATCACTCTACCTTTCAGCAGCTACCACACGAAGAACTCCATCTTTGGAGGGCACACACCCTGCCAACTAAACTTTTCCATCCAAGACTCATTAGAACTAGACTCCTCCATAGCTTTACCAAAAGAGCCGACACTGAAAATGCCTTTAGAACTGAACGTCCAGGCTATCGAATCAACAACGGACCTACGCAACCTAATACTTTCCAGGATTGCCATGAAGCAATTCCACTGGTTAAGTTCCCAGCCAAATAAATTCCTTCTCAAAGGAACGTTCCACCTCCAACTGGAACCCACCAAAGCACCGAAACAACCCACCGAGCCTTTCTTCAAAGAAGCTAAAGCGAAAATCCTTGGAAATTAGCCTTTAAGAGCAACATAATCCACCCTGACATCTTCCCAAAAACTAGCTCTAGCACCATTACCAATAACAACCTTAAAACCCTCCTTAATCAGCCGACTTGATTTGTCCCCATCCTTAAAAAGACTAGCCATAGCCTTCACAAAATTGGAAGCAGAATTGGAGTCCTGCCAGTTCCAAAAGAAGCTAAGAGTGTCCACCCTATATTGAGCACACAGTACTTTCCTCCATAGGGCATCTTGATCTTTCCCGAAACGCCAAACCCACTTCGCTAGCATCCTTTTATTTTTGTTGACCCTTCTCCTGATTCCTAGACCCCCTCTAGCCTTGCTCCTACAAACCGTCTCCCAATTAATCGCATGGATTTTTCTCTTCTCCACCCCATCGCCCCACAAAAAACAACGTTGAAGATTTTCTATTTTATGAGCGATGCCAATCGGAATTTTAAACACTGACAAAAAATAAGATGGAATGCTGTTGATAACAGCTTTTATCAAGGTAAGTCTCCCACTTTTCGTTAAAAATTTACGCTTCCATGGAGCAAGTCTGCACTGAATTTTCACCACCAACGGATTCCAAAAAGCTTTGGACCAAGGTTTGGCCCCAAGAGGAAGACCCAAATACTGTAACGGAAGCACCCCTTTGCTGCATCTCAAGGCTGCCGCTCAATTCAAGTTCCCTTCAACCTTTTTGCAAATCCTGACAACCTGGGATTTATGGAAATTCACCTTTGATCCCGAAAAAGCACCGTAAAATTCTCTTCACATTAACGAGGTAATCCATCTTCGGTTTAATGAATAAGACGGTATCATCGGTGAACTGAAGATGAGAAATGCTCAAACCACCACCTCCAAAATCCTCCCCTTGCAACATCCCTTTGGTGGCAGCTTTGATGATCAAACCACTGAGACCTTCATCTACAATGTTGAAAAGGAAAGGGGATGGGGAAAGGGGAAAGGGGAAAGGGGAAAGGGGAAAGGGGAAAGGGGGTCACCTTGCCTCAAACCCTTTTCCACACCGAACTGGGGAGTCGGACTCCTGTTAACCATCATCGACAAAAGAGGAGTCGAAATGCAATTTAAAATCCACCCTCTCCACCTAACCCCGAAACCCATGTTGACCATCATAGAATCCAGAAAACCTGATCTACACTATCGTAGGCTTTCTCAAAATCCAATTTAACTAAGAGCCCTCCTTCCTTTTCCTTTTTCCATTTGTGAATTATCTCATCGGCGATAACATAACTATCAAGAATTTGGCGCCCTTTAACAAACACCATTTGGAAATCACCAATAATTGAATCCATCACCCTTCTAATGCGATTGGCAAGGATTTTAGCTAGAATTTTATACATGGCCCTAACAAGACTGATAGGCTTGAAATCCCCAAGCGAAGTCAGATTCTTGAGTTTCGGAATGAGAGCCAGGAAGGTGTGATTCAAGTCCTTCACTATAGTACCATTCTTGTGAAATTCCTGTAAAAATCTCATGAAGTTGTCTCGGATATCCCCCCAATGAAAATTTAAAAAACTCAAGTTCAAATCATCCAAGCCTGGCGCTTTGTTTCCATCACAACCTTTTAACGCTTCTAACACCTCCTCACAAGAGAACTCTTCTTCCAACATTTCCTTGTCCGCCACCGATAATTTCTTTCACCCTACATCGCTCATCCTCGGTCTCCTCCACTTAACATTCTGAAAATGATTCTTGAAATACTTGAAAACACACTCTTTGATTTGATTGGGATCCGAAAGAGTATTGCCATCAAACATAAGATTCCCCACAAAGTTGCTTCTACATCTTCCATTGGCCACGAAGTGAAAGAACTTGCAGTTCCTATCACCTTCCCTAAGCCACGTCACTCTAGATTTCTGTCTCCAATCACATTCCTCCCTCCTCAAAGCAGCCCAAATCTCTGCCAAAACAGTAGACCTATCCACACGTAGTTTTTCGAACCAACCATCCACACTAGCCTTTTTGTCTATAGAATCCAAACGAGCTTCCAAGTTTTTTAAAGAAAAAACACCCACCTTAACAAGAGCAGACCAGTTCTTTAACCTCAATTTCGTAGCTTTCGATTTAGCTGCCAAGGTCGTACCTACTGAACCTTTAGAAACACAGGACTTCCAACCCTCCATAGCATCAGCCATCATCTTTTTATCCTCTATCGAGTGATTGAAGAAATGGAACGGACTTGGTCCCCAGTCTTCCTTATCCTTTCCTAGAAGAATCGGCTAATGGTCGGACACACTTCTTGGCAAACTTCTTAACCTCAAGTCAGGGAGCCAAAACAGTAAAATGGGGGAAATGAGAAACCTATCTAACCTTGCCCAAGTCGCCTGAGCTTTCGAATTGGTCCACGTAAAAGAAGAACCGCTCATCGGAAGATCAACCACCTTCGCACATAAAATAAACTCATTGAAGTTCCTGATAGAAACCAAATTGCAACTCACCCCAATTCTTTCCGAAGGGTCTAAAACGGTGTTGAAATCACCCCCGATACACCAAGGACCCTGGAACGATTGCATAGAATTTAAAATGAAATTCCACAGCTCCTTTCTATCCTTCTCCGAACACAAATCCGCATAAACATTACATATATCTATCTCAACCTTCAACTCGGACCAAAAGCCATACAAAATAATGCAACAAGTGCTGGAAATACAATCAGTTACCTTGAAAAAGTCCTCATTCCACATAGAAAGCAGCCCACCAGCAGACCCTATCGCATCTACGCTAATACCTTTGTCTAAAACCACACCGCCAACTGAACGCAAAAGATTAGAATCACAGCTACTAAGTTTCGTTTCCTGCAGAAACAACACAGAAGGTTTGCGCGACGACACCAAGCCTTTAACCACCCTCCTTTTCTCCTTCGAACCTAATCCTCTAATGTTCCAAGATAAAATAATCATCAAAGAACAGAATCCCACTGCACCCAAAACCTAGAAAAAACACCTCTACTGATTAATGATTGATCCCGTAATACGTCCTACGTCCTCCACTTCCTTACGTTCAACTTCATCTCTAACCTCTTTTAAGTTTCTCCCAAAATCGAACCCAAGTGCAACCTCTGTTTCGATGACTTTCGAAATCTCCTCATCTAAGCACCATAACAAATTGTTACCTTCGACATCCACAACCGGTGTATCCTCCCCTACCTGTCCACTCATCAACCTTGTCATTCTTGGTTTTATGGCTCCAATTGCCACCCCTGTCTCTATCACTTTTAAAATTTCTTCCTCCAAACACCAAGACAACTTCTTACCTGCAACATCCACCAATTCGATACCTTCCTCTTCCTGGATGGGTTGGCTCTGTTCTCTGCTAGAAGCCAATCTTGTCCTCATTGCATGAGATTTCACACCAAAATTTTTTAGCCGACCTCTGCCTTTCTTAGCAACAGTCTGAAGCTCTTCCCTTCCCTCAGCTGCCGGCTGACTAGCACTGATTTCTCCTTCTTCACCTTTGTCATTGTACTGACCTGCAGATGCCTTCTCATAGATAGCTTTAACACAATCCTTGGTACCTGAGGAAAAATCCCTGTTCATATCTGTTAATGGAAAAAATGATCTTCCGCGAGATTCACCGGACAAGGTGGTATCCGATAGATTATTGGATGTTTTAACAATACATTAAGAAATTCATTACATGGGGGTAAAACTCTCTGGATGCGATTCGGGTTAGGTACTGTTCGCTTATCTAGAAGATTTACTCTCTATCCTATCCTGTCTTTTTACCTTACCCTTAAAAATGGTGGAAATTGGGGTATATATAGCTTATTCTTCTGACAGAATAAGGCGCCGTGTCGTTCACAGGTTGGTTTGAAGCCGACACGTCCTCTTATTTTAAAGGCGGTCGACCGACTGATTTCCATGACTCCGATTCATAGAATCGGTGGGTTATGGGCCCCGGAAGACCCCCACCGAAAGTATATTCGGAGTGCGGCGCGCCCATTGAGTAGGGCGGGAGTGATACCGCTAGTACACTCGGAGTCACATCCCTCGGAGTGATTTCTGCCATTAACAATTCCCCCTCAAGCTTTCATCCGGAGTAGAGGTCGTTCGAACTTAGGGCTATCGGTTGAAGGCTTGAATGGTGGGCCCGAGAGGTTGGGCCCATGTGTTTCGTTAGGCTGGCCCATGGTGCATCAAATGATGCGTTGCCACGTGTCAGAAGCTGAAAGCGACGCTTGGGCGGCAGTCACCTCGGGAAAGTAACCGCCGCGTCTCTTCGTTTTCGTCTAAGGCTCGCGGCTGGGCCTATAAAATGGGGAGCTCATTGGGGCTTGAAAGCTTCATTTTTCACTTCGTTGCCCAACTTCAGAGCCTCCTCGGTGTTTCTTCTTTCGGTAAGACTATCGTGACTGAACTCTCATTTCTTTTTCTTCTCTTCTTTTTCTTTCTCCGTATATATATATATTCTGGTCTATCGGTTCTTGTCCCTTTCACTCGGTGCCGAGGTTCCGCAATGGTTAGGAAGGTCTCAGCGTCTAGGATAGAGGACTCCCCTAGTCCGTCGGAGTCATCGAGTAGCACATCATCCGAAGAGAGTACCGAAAGTGAGACGGTGGCAAGGATCTCTACCGAAGCTGATCTTCCGGTCTCCGCCGGTGAGAGTACTCGGAGTGTATTTGAGGAGAGAGATGGTCAAGAAGGAGGCCATGCGGAGGGAGATGAACCGGAGGTATTGCAGCCACTTAGAACAGGGGGGTTACTGCATGTTGTAGATCCGGAGTCTATATTACCGGGAAGGGTAGGCTACGAAGCCGGATATAACTCGGAGGAGTATTTTAGACATGAGATGGACCACATGCGGTTTGCCATCAATCAAGTTTGGGAGAACAGGATGACCGCGGTGAGGATCGGGCTGATTGCCGTCGAGTTTTCGATCCCAGACTTTGTGGGCATGAGGGTGCCTCTGGCTGGAGAGATGGCTAGTAATCCACACGGGTCGGCAGTGGCCTTTCATCCGGTGTTTCTGGAGATCGGAGCAAGGCTCCCTTTACACCCATACATCCGAAGGGTCCTTCGGGAGTTCATGATAGCTCCGTCTCAGCTGAACCCGAACGGGTGGAGGATCGTCATTGGGATGTACGCCCTGTGGCGTGGCCTGGGCTTCCCCGCCCCAACCATTCGGGAGATTGGACACTGCTACAGCTTCCGTCCCCACCGATCGGGGGGTGACGGTTGGTGGGCCCTTGCTTCTTATGATAAGCAGGGGGGCGAACCTCTGGTGATTGGGCTGCCATCTTCCAACAAGGAGTGGAAGAAGAGCTGGTTCGTAGCAGCAGGTGAATGGGGTAAAGATCTCCAGCTCGGCGGTCTTAGGCAGAGAGTTCGCTCGGTGTTCAATCTCCCAGGTGTCTGGGAACCCCTTTACTTGTCGCGATGGTCTTTCATTTTATATACATCTCTTTTTTTTTCTTTTTTCTTTTTATGTTATTCATCTGATTATGATCTTCTGGCAGAGTCGTGGGAACGAGTCCCCTGGGAGGATCTCTCGAAGGTTGAGCAGGCTCACGTGTCCGCTGCGTGGTCCGTTGCGCCGTCGGAGAGACACATCGATCTTCTACTGAGTGACCAGAACCTTCACGGTATCGGATTTATTCCTGAGCTGTCGGAGGATCGGTAGAGGATCGCAGAGACCAATCTAGAGAAGAAAAGTGAGAACTCTCCCGCTATAATTTTCGGAGTGTCTTTCTCTCTTTTTCTTATATAAACTCGTTCTTTTGGGTTTCAGGGAAGTTAACCGCCGTTGCCAAGAAGAGGATGGAGGGCAAGGGTAAGGGCGTAGATACAGCTTCGAAGAAAAAGAGAAGACTTCTGTCGTCCGGGGTGTCAATTCTACCGGTGGGAACTTCCTGGACGGAGAGGCCTCCGACTGCCCCCCGTCCTACTCGATCTCTCGGGGAGGTTACCGTATCAAGGGTTGGTAGTGAACCTCCGGCAGCTATCCCCCTGGAAAGGCCCTCCACAGATAGGCCGCTGGAGTCAGTTATTTCTCTGGATCCGGAGGACCCTGGGCGTGAGGGCCCTCCGACTTACTATGCTAACCCCCAAGTGGTCGGGTATGATCCGACCCAGAGCCCCATTACCCCCGAAAACGGCGTGGAGTTCCTCTGCTCGTACGGGAAGAACATGTTGAGGAGCCATGAATCTAATGTTTTCGGGAAGATGTCGACCGTAGACCGGATCAGGCAATCTACCGGCAACATCTGGCAGGTAGCTTATTCATTTGCCCTCCCCCCCTTTTTTTTTTCTTCTCCCGGTGACTGATATCTCGGGTTATGTTTTAGGCACTCGGGAGTCTTCTCGATACCGAGAAGAAGTACGCCAGCGTTAAGAACGTGAATAATAGGCTCTATGAGAAAATCAAACGCGATCGGGGAACAGTAGAGTCCCTGAGGGCCAGATTGGACGGGGCATCTACTTCCTACCGGAAGTCTAAGGCTGAACGCCGAAAGAAACATGCCAAGCTGGTCGAGTACCGCCACCGTCTGAGGAGCGCTAATACGACGATTGAGAACATGAAGCGCGATCTCGGAGAAAATGCGGTCGATAGGTTCCTCGTCTCGGATGAAGGCTATGAGCGAGATAAGGATATCTTCGACCGTGCAGTGGAGGATCTGAAGGTCATGCTTGGGAGCAAAATACCCGGATTTTGACTTCTCCAAGTTTCATAAGGAAGTGGCTGCTGCTCAAGCGGGAAGGGTTAAGCCTGCGAGCGACCCGGTTGAGGACCTCTCGTTGACCTTCTCAGCAGAGCATGTCTCGGAGGAAGAGCCAGAGGATGTTTCCGAAGATGAGACTTTTTTGGATGAACCTGAGAAGGGAAGTAGATCGGAGGCCCAGCAGTAGATAGATTTTTATTCTTATTATATAGCTGTTGCTTTCTTGTAACCTCCGGGGTATGTCCCGGTAATTTTTTGTAATTCCGGTTTCGGCGTATTAATGAAATTTCTTCCATATTTATTTTCTTTGTTATCTCTATTGTTTCGGTGGATCTTCCTTAGATGGTATCTAATTAAATCAAGAGTAAAAAACGACTAAAATTTGCCATTTTTGCCGAGTAAGAGCAACCAACCAGTAAGTGGGCCTTTTCGGGGTTCCTAGACTTGTTGCCCTGGGGAGGTATTCCGTTTGACGAGACTTGGTGCTCCCAGAGGAGTCTTACGTGGTTCCGGAAGACACTCATGTGGTCCCGGAGGATATTTGTGCTCTCGATTTTTATGGAGACTTGAGTGCTCCCGGAGGAGGCTTATTTGCTCCAATTCTATGGAGACTTGAGTGCTCCCGGAGGAGGCTTATGTGCTCCATTTCTATGGAGACTTAAGTGCTCCCGGAGGAGTCTTATGTGCTCCCGGAGGAGACTTGAGTGCTCCCGGAGGAGTCTTATGTGCTCCCGGAGGAGTCTTATGTGCTCCCGGAGGAGACTTGAGTGCTCCCTGAGGAGGCTTATGTGCTCCCGGGGGAGACTTATCTGCACTTAATCATACATACATATCTGATCACATTGCTATTTTGAGGAATTTACAATTCCTATTACTAGATAAGATAGTGCAGGTACATTACTGATAATATTTCTTGAGGTGCTCAGCATTCCACGGGTTTTTGAGGGGGGTACCATCCTCCGTTTTAAGCTTATATGCTCCCTTCATGGACGCGGAGCTGATTATGTAAGGGCCTTCCCAGCTGTCTCCCAGGCTACCATCTGTCGGTATCCTTGTGCTAGGGATGACTTTCTTGAGAACGAGATCTCTGGGAAGGAAACTCCGGCTTCTGACCCTTGTATTGTAGTGTTTGGCAATCTTTGCCTGGTGATAGGCGGTGCGGATCCTCACTTGGTCTCGCCTTTCATCTATCTCCTCAAGGCATCCCCGTAATTCCTCCTCATTGTCTCCGGGGTTATAATATGAGATCCTCTTGGTTGGTACCTGTAGCTCGGCGGGGATCACCGCCTCCGACCCAAAAGCTAATGAGTAAGGGGTCTCCCCCGTTGCCGATTGCGGTGTGGTTCGGATGGCCCATAATGCCTCCGGGAGCTTTTCTACCTAGGCCCCCTTCTTGGCCTGCAGCTTCCTTTTGAGGAGGGTTTTGATCACCTTGTTTACGGCCTCTACTTGCCCGTTACTCTGTGGGTGGGAAGGAGAGGAGAAGCACAGGTTTATGTGAAAATCCGAACAAACCTTCCGGAAGTTGGCATTGTCGAACTGTGTGCCGTGATCCACGAAAATGGTGTCTGGTATTCCGAACCTGAATATGATGGAGTTCTTGATGAAGTTGGTTGTGTTGGCTTCGGTTATGTGCTTTAGTGACTCAGCTTCCACCCACTTGGTGAAATAGTCCACGGCGACCACCGCATATCTTTTATCGGACGTTCCCCTAGGGAGAGGTCCTATAATATCGACTCCGAATCTGGAAAAAGGCCAGGGGGAAGCCATCGGGGTGAGGGACTCAGCTGGTCGGCGAGGTACAAGCACCGTTCTTTGACATCGGTCACAAGCCCGGGCGTGTTTCTTGGAATCTTTGAACAAGGTGAGCCAGTAGTACCCCTGACGCGTTATTCGGTGTCTAAGATTCGCCCCGGCAGAGTGGCTACCGCAAGTCCCACCGTGAACTTCCTGGAGGACTAGATCTGTTTACGGTGGGGCAATACATCGAAGGCACGGCAGGGAGTAGCCTCGTCGGTATAGTACCCTGTTTATGAGGAGATATCTGGGCGACTGCCTCCGGACCCTGAGTGAGGCGCTCTTCTCTTCGGGTAGAGCCCCATCCTGTAAGAATTTCATAATCGGAGTCATCCATGTGTCACCGTCTGCGCCGTATTCCGGTATGACGGCATGGACTACCGGTTCTTCTGTGATGCTTGACTCGAGCAGGCAGAATATTGTCACAGTTCTCGGAAGTTTCATCTCCGAGGAGGAGGCAAGCTTGGCGAGTGCATCCGCCTGGGAGTTATGCTCCCTGGATATCCGGAGGATAGAGCAGCGGACGAACTTGTCCATCAGAGCTTTGACTCGGCTTAAGTATTTGATCATTTGGGCGTCCTTGGCCTGGTAATCTTCATTGACTTGGTTGACAATTAGCTGTGAGTCGCTGTATACCACAACATGTTCGGCGCCCATGCTCAGAATGATTCTTAGCCCGGTGGCGAGTGCTTCATACTCCGCCATGTTGTTTGTCGCCCTGAAACTGAATCGGAGTGCTGTTTGTGTTATGCTTCCGTCGGGCGTTTTTATTACTATGCTGGCGCTGCTACCGTGGCGATTGGAGGAGCCGTCCACAAACATTTCCCATTCCGGGATACTTTCCGTTGACACCACTATTGTTTTCGGATCTGAAAATTCGGCCAGGAAGTCTGCGATGACTTGGCCTTTCACGGAGGTTCTGGGTTTAAAGTGGATGTCAAACTCGCTGAGTTCCATTGCCCATTTGACAAGCCTCCCCGACGAGTCGGGCTTCTGTAGTACTTGCCTCAGAGGTTAATTCGTTGGTACAGTGATAGGGTGTGACTGGAAGTACGGTCGTAGTTTGTACGGTCGTAGTTTCCTGGAGGCTGTGACCAGGCAGAGAGCTAACTTTTCTATATCTGGGTACCGTGTTTCGGCGGGGTTCATGCTCTTGTTGACATAGTACATCGATTTCTGGAGGGGTCCCTCTTGTTTAACCAACACCGAGCTAACGGCGACCTCGGATATAGCCACGTATAGGAAAAGCATTTCCCCGGTGTTTGGTTTTGCCAACGTCGGTGGCGCCTGCAAGTAAGTCTTCAGCCGCTCGAAGGCGATCTGACATCCGGGAGTCCAGCTGTAATCCCCCTTGTGTCTCAGGGCCTTGAAGAAAGGGACACAATGGTCGGTGAGTTTTGAGATAAAACGGGAGAGATAGACTATCATACCGTTCAACTTTTGAATATCCTTAGTACGCTTCGGTGGGAGAAGGCTCATGATTGCTTTTATTCTGTCCGGGTTAGCATCTATCCCCCTCTGATGGACCATGAATCCGAGGAATTTTCCGGATTGCACTCCGAACGCGCATTTTGATGGGTTCAGGCGCATCCGAAAATGTCTAAGGATGGTGAAGGTCTCTCGAAGATCTCTCGGATGGTCTGACAGGTGCACAGACTTTGTGAGCATATCATCGACATACACTTCCATGGTTTTGCCCAGCTGTTCCGAAAACATCCGGTTGACTAGTCTCTGGTATGTCGCGCCGGCGTTCTTCAATCCGAACGGCATGACCCGGTAGCAGTACATTCCCCGGTCAGTGACGAACGCTGTCTTTGGCTGGTCGCTCTCCCTCATTCGGATTTGGTTGTACCCGGAGTATGCGTCCATAAAACTTAGCAACTCGTGACCTGAGGTTGCATCCACTAGTTGGTCAATTCTCGGGAGCGGGAAACTGTCTTTAGGGCATGCTTTGTTTAGGTCCGTGTAATCGACACACATTCTCCACCTTCCGTCCTTTTTCCTTACTAGGACTACGTTCGACAGCCATTCATTGTAGTCTAGGTTCCGGATGAATCCTGCTCCGAGCAGTTTTTCTATCTCCGCGGCGATTGCTTGATATCTCTCGGTGTTGAAGGATCTCCTTTTCTGGGAGACAGGCTTGAAGGCGGGGTCGGTGGTCAAGGCATGAGAGATGGTAACGGGATCAATCCCGGGCATATCGGAGTGGGACCAGGCGAATATGTCTGAGAACTCCCTCAATAATTCTGCCAGTGTATCACGGGTGCTTTGCGGAAGGTTCGCACCTATGAGAACGGTTTTATCCGGATCGTCCGATTGGAGGATGATCTTTACCAACGGCTCGGTAGGTTCCCTGGATGGTTGCGACCCGATCTCCCGGGGGTCCAAACTTTTTACCCTTATTTCTTCCAATAACATGCATTCGGTGTCTATCCCGTCGATACCGGAGTCGAAAGGCTTTTGCTTCGGCCTTCTGATCTTCCCCATCCGTCTTAGATCGGCGTGAGTCAGAATGTTGTTACAGACGGTCATCACGGGATTCGACCCGATCTGGATACACCTTTTATATTCCTCCTGATCCGCGCTGGATTCCCCCGGGCCGTTGTCAGTAGGGAATTTCATCTTCAGGGAGTATACACTAGTGGCTGCGCGGAGTGCGTACAGTGTCGGTCGTCCGATGAGGATGTTGAATGGGAACGGTATGTCTACAACCTGAAAGCTTACCCATAATGTACGGACGCAAGGCCTTGTTCCGAAGCGTATCGGGAGGTCGATCTGGCCCACCGGGCGTGTCCGGTGTCCCCCTATTCCCCTGATACAATAACCGGAGGCTTGTAGCTGTTGCATGGTGTAGCCGAGCTTTTGCAATGGGTCTCAATGTATGATATCTAGTGAGCTCCCATGATCGATCAGGGTCCTCTTTACCATTCGGTTTGCGACTTTCACCGAGATGATCAGCGCATCACAGTACGGGTATCGGACCCCGGTGGAGTCGGACGGAGAGAAGGAAATTGGATCTCATGTCCCCGGATGATCTTCGGGAGTGGTTGTGAGGCATATGGAACTCGAACTTCCACCGGCGGAAGTCGATGATGAATCCCTGGCGATTGACTCCGTGAGGATGAAGTTGATGGGTTCTTCGTCGTCGGAATTCGGGTCGTCGCAATGGGCTTTTCCCCTCATGGGTCCCTTACCATGTGGTTAGTCCGGTACAGAATCGCTCTGTTTCACATACTCATGCAGTTTCCCTGCGCGGATAAGCTCCTCGATGCTGTCTTTCAGGGAGTTACAGTTCCGGGTCTCGTGGCCGTGGTCCCGGTGGAACCTGCAGTGGATATTTCTGTTCCTCTTGTCGGGGGGTGTACTTGTCGAACCTTCTCCTCGGTGGGGCTCTTGTCGGGAGAGAGCTCGATCCTGTGTTGACTTGTCTGAAGGCTTGGCGGTCCTTCCCCCTGTCAGTACCTGATCTGAACCACCTTTTCTGTTTCTCTGGGGACCTTTATGCCTCCGAGTAGATGTCTTCCGTTTTGGTTTGACTGATATCTTCCACGGTGGCGTACTTCTCGGCCCTTTCCATGAGCTCGCGGTAAGTCGACGGGCCCCGTTTGGACAAGGACCAGCTGAGCTTGCCCTGGAGAAGTCCTTGAGAGAAAGCCATGATGGCCCCTACTTCATTAAAACCCTGGACTTGTCTCGCGGCCTCGTTGAACCTCTTCATGTAGTCTCTTGTGGTTTCGTTGCTGTCTGTCTGATTGAGTTCAGATGTACCATGTGTCTGCATCTTCTCCTACTCGCCGCAAAACTGCTCCGGAATTCCTTGGATAGTTCGTGGAAGGAGGATATGCTCTGCCGCTTAAGGTTTCCGTACCAGGTTCTGGCATCCCCGGAGAGGGTCAAGGGGAAGATTCTGCACTTTACTGCGTCGGACGCGCTCTGCATATTCATCCAATCCAGATAGGTGTCGAGATGGTCTTCGGGGTCCCCCGTTCCAGCGAAGCTGCATATATCCTTTCGTGGCATTTTGAAGTTGTCAGGCACTGGCGCTGAGATGACGTCCTCGGTGAATGGACTCTCCCGGTTACTTGAGTGACGGTGGTGACTCATATGTATCTGTTCTTGGATGTCCGCTAACTGCTCCTGCAGAGCACGGAAGGCTTCTGCTCCGCCGAGTGCTTTTAAGTCCGTTTCCGCCTCCGGATAAGTTGTCATCCCCCTGCCTTGTCGATTTCTCGTTCTCCGAGGCACTTCCTCTTGGGTTATACCGTCCCGCTCTTCTCTGCTCCGGGTCGTTCCCGTAACTCTCGGTGGACCCGGATCTTCGGGGTTTGGTTCGGCAAACTACGTCGCTTGCCGCGGTCTTCTTCTGCGCTCCCTTGGAGGGTCTTCGTTCGCCCGGGAATTCCCCTCATCGGAGTCCCCCTGTACTCCTCCTCCATCGACCACGTTGACCACTCTGGTCACATTCCTAGCGAGCGTGTCGATCCTACTGGTGATGCCCTGTAAGATTGGGTCGTTCTGTTGCGGGAATAACTGCTGGGTTTACTGTGGGGCGTACATAGCCGGTGGGTAATTCATCTGTGGATGTGCATGGGCATATTGTGTTTGAGGCGGTACCGGGGGGTAATACTGCGGGTATCCTTGATATCCCGGGTGGTATGCCGGTGGTGCGTACTGCATCTGGTATGGGTAATAGCCGGGGTTTTGATGTTGGAATTGATCCCCGGCAACGTTGGGTTGGTTCTGGTGGGCATCTGCCGCTTCAGGGGCCGGCGGGTCATGCGGCCTCTGCTGCGCATTCTCGTACCCGTCACTCCCCGGTTGTTGTAGCCCGAGGTTCACACTAGGGTACTGATTCATTAGTTCCGCGGGGGTGCTGGATTCTCCCCCTCCTTCTAGCGCCAATGTTAATGGAAAAAATGATCTTCCGCGAGATTCGCCGGACAAGGTGGTATCCGATAGATTATTGGATGTTTTAACAATACATTAAGAAATTCATTACATGGGGGTAAAACTCTCTGGATGCGATTCGGGTTAGGTACTGTTCGCTTATCTAGAAGATTTACTCTCTATCCTATCCTGTCTTTTTACCTTACCCTTAAAAATGGTGGAAATTGGGGTATATATAGCTTATTCTTCTGACAGAATAAGGCGCTGTGTCGTTCACAGGTTGGTTTGAAGCCGACACGTCCTCTTATTTTAAAGGCGGTCGACCGACTGATTTCCATGACTCCGATTCATAGAATCGGTGGGTTATGGGCCCCAGAAGACCCCCACCGAAAGTATATTCGGAGTGCGGCGCGCCCATTGAGTAGGGCGGGAGTGATACCGCTAGTACACTCGGAGTCACATCCCTCGGAGTGATTTCTGCCATTAACAATATCCACTGATTTATCTTTATAAATTGTCACCATTGGGTCAGGCTCCTGAAACATACTCAGAGGCCCATAAGCATTTTGTGATGGGCCTAACACAACAGATAGCTGTCCTGGTTTGAACCCAATAGGAGAGATAGGGCCCAATCCAGTCTGCCTCTCACCATCTCCTTCTCTTGTGGAACACTCACCCCTCCAACACCTTTAATCCGACGAGGAGGAGGAACTATCGTAGTCAGAACTATCTGACAACTTTACACCCACTTTCCTCTTTTCCAAGTTAATGGTGCCAGAGCCCACACCTTGAGGCTGCCTCCTATCTCTGATTTTTCGAAAAAGCACCGATTTGTCTTTTCCTTTGACATCTCTTTGAAAGATTTCTTTATCCCTACTTCTGACTCTACCTTGATTGATCTGGCGTTACCCATCCTCCATTCTACTAACCCTGTTGTCAAGGATGTGAGACTGGTCTTGACAGAACTTTCCAACCCTTTCTGCCATATCATGCTCTGTCTCCTCGAAACCAGTTGGTTTTGCCAATACCGTTTTGGAATTCAAATTTGAACTACCAAAACCGTTCTTCTCTTTCAGGCCCAAAAAGTTCTTCAACCAGGAATGGTCGATCGGCATGGAGTCTTCAAAAATCTATATCGTGAATGACTGATTGTCTTCTTGGACTCTAATCTTGCTGGGGATTTTGACACCGATAGGGATAAAGGCCAACAAACGGCCTCTGTCCAGTCTGCTTCTCATCACAGTTTCATCATCCACCATCAGAGGTTCTCCGAGAGTCCATCCAATCTTCCTGAAAAAAACTTCTGACCAACACCGCAGAGGTACTCCAACACAATTTAACCATACCATCCTTGATTTGGGAAGCACCGAATCCGTCCAATGAACCATTGATGAAAAACAATCTTTCCAAAGGAATTGATTCCTAATGAACTCATCACAGTCGCTTCTAGAATCAAACTCCCACACAATACATTTGTCCCCTAAGAATACCAACGAAAATTGAAAGCCCCTGTTGGATAATTTCCTGTTGACACTAGAAGTACTAGAAAAGCTCTTGAGAACCCCCACTGCACTTCTATCCAACCACTTAAAGCCTTCTCGCTTTCCTTTCCATAACATCGAGCCAACAATCTCCCTTCCTAAGTCCACATTTATCTCCTTCCCCTGTTTCCTCCCATCAACTACATTAGCAAAAGAACGCCTATCAGAAGACACATAATCAGGAAACTCTCGAAATCCAATGGAATGCTCTTTACTGTCCACCGGCCTACTAGGCACTTTCCTCCTGTTATTCCAGTCATGATCTGCCACCTTCACCGAAATAGGCCAACAGTAAATGTGCATTCCATCAGTCAATCTTGCCACCTTCTCTGCCTCTTCCATGGATCCAAATCTGATGAAAGCATAGCAGCTCCGCCGACTGTTGGTCTTTGATGACAAGAAAACATCTCTAACTCTACCGAACGGCCTGAAAATGCTCCATAAACCTGCACTGTCCACTACGGGATTGATGTTGTCAACGAAGATGGAAACCAAACTGTCCCTAAAATCCTTCCTTGCTTCTTGTCTCCACCTACCAGCATTTCTCTCTGTAGCTTTCTCACTCATCATTTTTTTAGGAAATACAAAATTGTGACACTTCATATTAGTGTTAATGTGTTATCATGACCAAATTAAGTTGAATGTTAGGCAGTGATAGGATTTTTTTTTCTTCTGTTTTATTGATTTTTCCATTCATTAATAAAGCCAAATGAATGAAAAATTAGTGAGGTGATGAGCTTTCTCTTGCTATAAAAGGGGCCTGGAGCTTCAAATAATGCTAATAATTAATAAATCCATAATTCCATATATAATTAAGTAAATTAAACAGACTTTGAAAAAAAATGATTAATGATATTTTGAAGGTGAGGTCCATTGAACTTTCAAAATGCATCAAGTCATCATGCATATAGGATACGCATATGATTTTTTGGTGGTCATATGCAATTGTTAATGTTATTAGTTGTATTCAATGCTCTTACAAGAACTTTATATTTTGTAATCATCCTTTTTCGATGTGACTTAAAACTTATATTGATGTTGATATGAAGAAAGCTCAAATCTCAATCATTTTTGTTTGTTCTGATTTATAGCAAGACTTAGTAGATATACGCTTTTGCAATGTTTGGTATAATTGTGTCTATGAATTATCACGATGAATAATTTATATTTTCATTATTATTTTTTACTTTCTTCAATTAATTATTTTTATATGATTTTATTCTTCAACAAAATTTTAACAATATATTTTTATAACATTTTTAATTTTCTATCACTACAAAAAAGTGTCTATTAGCGACCAACTATTTTCGACGGTCATAATTACCATCGATGATTCAGCCTTTTTCCACAGGCATTTCAACACCGTTGAAAATGATGAAAAAAGTAATATCACATTTTCGACGGCATTATTTGTACCGTCGAAAATGACACATTTTCGACAGCATTACATTTTCGACGGCATTATTTGTACCTTCGAAAATGACCCACATTTTCGACAACACTATTTACACCATCGAAAATGACCCACATTAAATATATATCTAATTTTCTTTTAGGGAAACCAAATGCAAACTTGTTTTTGAGTAAAGTATTTAAACGATACTAGTTTCAAGTGTATGAAACTAGTGCATTTGAAAAATCATACTAGATTTACATGTATTAAACTAGTACTACATTTGTAAAATAATAATAGTTTCACGTGTATGAAACTAGTGCATTTGTGTAAAAATATATATATTAGTTTCACGTGTATGAAACTAGTACATTTGTAAAACCATACTAGTTTCACGTGTATGAAACTAGTGCATTTGTAAAACAATAATAGTTTCATGTGTATTTGTAAAACCATGGGAAACTAGTTTCCCCTATATGAAACTAGTTTCACGTATGTGGAATTAGTGCATTTGTAAAACAATAATAGTTTCATGTGTATTTGTAAAACCATACTAGTTTCCCCTATATGAAACTAGTGCATTTGTAAAACCATACTAGTTTCACGTGAATGAAACTACTGCATTTGTAAAACAATAATAGTTTCATGTATATGAAACTAGTGTATTTGTAAAACAATATTAATTTCACGTATATGAAACTAGTGCATTTGTAAAACAATCCTAGGTTCCAAAACATGAATATGTTATATTGCTATTATTTAAGTTTTTTGTTATTTTTTTTCTTTTTGCTATTATTATTTTAATGTCTAGGTTATTGTATTTTTCTTTTGGAAGTTTTAATGTCATTATGTTTCGTTTTTATTTTATTGCTAACTTATAATTATTAATATGCCAATAATATAAAGTATAGTAAGAATAAGTAAATTTCACCAAATGCAAAATAAGAACAAAAATTGTCCAATCCCAAGTAAATCCGGTGCGCAAAACTGGGCCTAAAAGTTTTCCTTGATCATAATGAATTGAGGGTTCGATTTGAGAACAAATTTGAGTTTTCTGTTGTTGTTTGTATGTTGTATTTCAAAACAGTTTTTGAATTCAAAAGATTTTTTGAGATTGTTTGATTGAAACACTTTAAAATCCTTCTAACTATATATAATATGATCTTTTTACCCTTCCGAATGAGCTCTCAAGCATTTATTTATTTGTTTTTTTTTTTTTTAAAGAAAATATTGGTTACAGCATTTTAACATCTCTTCTAACTATAATATCACATTTGAACTTTATGTGGAGTACATAATATATGTATATTTTTGTAATAGAAGTAATAATTGATATCTATCACCGTCCAATGTGACTTGATGAAAAAGAATTTTTATACAGTCTGAAAATATCCTAAATTCAAGTCGATATTTATGAGTTCCATACCAATCAAGAAATGACTGAATGGAACTTGGAGAGAGAGAGAGAGAGAGTTAAGAATAATCGTCATTGACAATCTAAGAGACATCCTTTAGTCTACCATTGACATTCAAGATACAATTCATTTATTTTTCTCCAGTAGAAACTTCCAAAGGAATAATACTTTGCTGCCCAAAAAATGTGTTCAAATCCATACACAAATGTATTGGAGGATAAGAGTTCTAGTATCTGTAAACTTCTATTATTACTTGTAGGTTGTATAGTTATATTTGAATTTGTATAGCTGTCACGTTTTGTATCTTATCATTAGGAGGGTTTGCAATGTTCTGAAAGTAAACCTCTGCTGTATATATTTACAAGTTAATCAATGAAAGAACGTGTGTGAAAATTCTTCATAAACCAACCTCTGTTTATATGGTATCAGAGCCTACAATCTCTACCTAGAACACATATTTTTCTTTTTTCTCATCCCTTCTCCAATCCAATGAATACGGACACATCTCCTGCCAACAGCCCTACAAGTCTGCCTTCTGCCATGTCTCCTGACAACAGTTCTTCTTCTGCGGCTCCTCCTACAATTATTAATGTCACTCCGGCTACTTCAACTGCACTGCGCTCCAGTGAATTCCACCTCATTACCATCAACATCTCTGCTCAGGCCCCTCTCAAGCTCACCACTAATAACTACATGTCTTGGAAAATTCAGTTTCAAACTCTATTCACTGGTTATGATCTTCTTGGGTTTATTGATGGCACCAAGCCTTGTCCACCGGCCAATATTACTGTGAATGAAGTCTCAATCGTGAATCCTGCATACTCCATTTGGGTTCGGCAAGACCAACTTATTCTGAATGCTATCGTTGGCTCTCTTTCTCCCACAATCATCTCCTTTGTTGCTAGAGCCAAAACTTCAATGGAGGCATGGACCATTCTTGCAAACACATATGCCAAGCCATCTCGAGGTCGTATCAAGCAAGTCAAAGCCCTTCTCAAACACAATCCATAACGGATTTTCTTCACTCTGTCAAAGCTCATGCTGATGAACTGGCACTGCTGGGTGCTCCAATGGACGATGATGATCTCACAGAGCGGATTCTTAACGAACTTGATGATGAATACAAAGAATTGGTTCGTGCTGTTCAGGCTTGGGATAATCCCATATCCTTTGATGAGCTTCATGAGAAGCTTCTGACGTTTGAGGCGTCTCTTCAAAATAACAAGCAGATGTCATCACCTACTCCAGCCACTGCAAATCTTACCTCTTGGTCTAGCTCTAATTGGCGACCACAGCACCAGCACAATAACTAGCGTCATTCTTCTCCTGGTCACATAAATTGGCGGCAGCCTTCCTCTCTAGCAAATAGGCATCAATTCAATAGCAACGGTCCTTCTCATCGTGGAAGTTCACAAGCTCCACATCCCTATCTTGGCCGTTGTCAGGTGTGTGGAGTCCAAGGACACTCGGCCAAGCGATGTCCTTCTTTTCAACTGGTTCCGATTCAGCAACCTGCTGTCCAGCAACATGTCTCCTCACCGACTCCTTGGCAGCCCAGAGCCAATTACGCAGCAGCAGCCTCCTCATCCAGTCCCACCTGGTTACTTGATAGCGGGGCATCACATCATGTGACAGCGGACTTGAACAATTTGTCTCTACACTCTCCTTACGGTGGCTCTGATGATGTGATAATTGGAGATGGCTCCAGCCTTTCAATCACTAATACCGGTTCAACATCTCTTTGTGCCTCTAATAATATTTTTAAATTACATGATGTTCTTTGTGTGCCTCATATGAAAAAGAATTTGATTTCGATTTCGCAATTTTGTGCTACTAACGCGGTTTCAGTTGAATTCTTATCTTCCTCTTTTCATGTGAAGGATCTTCGTACGGGGGCAATCCTTATGAGAGGCAAAACCAAGGATGGGGTGTATGAGTGGCCAGCTTCCAGTCCTGTTTCCTCCCCGGTTCTAGTTTTTTCAAGTGTCAAAACCTCCTCCTCAAACTGGCATCACAGACTAGGTCATCCAGCCTTTCCTATATTGCAACGTATTGTTTCAAATTTCAGTTTAGATGTGTCGTCGCCTTTGTCTAAGGATTTTGTATGTCATTCTTGTTATTGCAATAAAAGTCACAAACAACCATTTTCCTTTTCATCACTTGTCTCATCCAAACCACTTGAAATTATATTCTCTGATGTATGGATGTCTCCTATTATTTCTCATGACAGTTTTAAATACTATGTTATTTTCATAAACCACTTTACTAAGTATATTTGGTTCTATCCTCTTCGTAAGAAATCAGAGGTTAAAGAAATTTTCATACGTTTTAAGGCTATTGTGGAAAAAAAATTTCATCACAAAATCATCACTCTTTATACTGATAATGGCGGTGAATTTATGTCGCTTAAAGATTTTCTTGCCATAAATGGTGTCTCACATCTCACAACTCCACCACACACCCCTGAGCATAATGGGTACTCGGAAAGGAGACATCGTCACATTGTTGAGACGGGTCTTGCTTTACTCACTCATGCATCCATTCCTTTGCATTTTTGGCCTCATGCGTTTGCAACCGCTGTCTATCTAATCAACCGTATGCCAACCCCAACTCTTAGTCTTTCATCATCGTATGAGATGATTTTTAGAACGCCTCCAAATTACTCCAAATTGAAAATCTTCGGGTGTCTTTGTTATCCTTGGCTTCGGCCATATTCGTCTCACAAGTTAGATAAATGATCGACTTCGTGTGTCTTTCTTGGGTATTAGCTGTCTCAAAGTGCCTATCTATGTTTTGATCCGTCGTCCGCCAAAATGTACGTCTCTCGTCACGTTCAATTTGTGGAGTCTGTGTTTCCCTACAAGTCCCTAAGTATCACTCTAGATCGTCCAACACCCGACACCATCAGCTCTTGGGTCCAAATGTCATCACTGTGTCTCTCCTCCACACCAATCGGTCACCATCTTCTCTGCCCTCCGTTGTGCCATCTCAAGGACTGTCACCGTGTGGAGCTCCCTCTTCCACGATGTCCACTGCCTCTCCTCAGTGCCTACTGTCGCCAATCATTGCCACAACAGGCCTTCTCCCTGTCGCCACAACTGCTGCACCAGTTCCTTCTTCGTCCCCTGCCACTACTGGTCCATCAGGTTCTTCGTCCCTTGCCACTGCTGTTCCATCAGGTTCTGCAGCCTCATCTCCATAGCTGTCTGGATCAGATATCCAGCCCACTAGTGCTGAACCCACTGTTTCAGTCCCTTCGCAGCAGCCTCCATTACCTGGTAACAAGCATCAGCTGGTTAACAGCCACCCCATGATTACTCGGGCAAAGAATGCCTTTACAAACCTATCCAGAAGTTGAATCTTCACACCAATCTACAGCAGTCCTCTGATTTTGAACCGACAACTATATCGCAGGCACTCAAGGATTCTAATTGGCGTCGGGCCATGTCCGAGGAGTGTAATGCGCTTATTCAGAATGGTACTTGGGAGCTAATTCCACCGGACACGGCTTCCAATCTCGTTGGGTGCAAATGGATTTTCAACGCCCGGGTGTGGATTATTTTGAAACTTTCAGCCCTGTCATCAAGCCTACTACCGTGAGACTTGTTCTCAGTATTGCTATCAGTAATAGTTGGTTACTCCGGCAATTGGATATCAACAACGCTTTTCTTCAGGGTCGACTCACAGAGACAGTTTTTATGGCCTAACCTCCTGGTTTTGTTGGCTCAGATCTCCCGACTCATGTCTGCAAGCTTAAGAAGGCTATATATGGTCTTAAGCAGGCTCCGCGAGCATGGTACATGAGCTGCGTCAGTTCTTGCTAGCCGCTGGGTTCACAAACTCCTATGTTGACGCCTCTCTTTTCGTTCTGAACACTGGTGGTAATGTTCTTTATCTTCTCATTTATGTTGACGATATAATTCTCATAGGTAACAACTCGGCACATGTGGATCGGTTTGTGGACAATCTTGCTCAACGTTTCTCTTTAAAGGACCTTGGTCCTCTTTCCTACTTCCTTGGTGTCGAAGTAGTTCCTCATAAGCATGGCATTCTCCTATCCCAACGACGATACATTTTGGATCTTCTTGCTCGCACCAACATGACTGGTGCGAAACCAGTTCAAACTCCTTTACCTACAAGTCCACCACTCAGCCTTCATTCTAGTACACTTCTTGGTGATCCCTCCACCTACCGTGCAACTATAGGGAGTCTGCAGTATCTCTCCCTCACTCGTCCAGACATCTCCTTCGCAGTTAACAACCTGTCACAATTTATGCATCAACCGACTTCTGATCATTGGGATTTGGTCAAGCGATTACTACAGTACTTATGTGGGACATTGAATGAGGGGGTTGTTATTCACAGGGATTCTCGGGTTACTCTTCATGCTTTTTCAGATGCCGATTGGGCTAGAAATAAAGATGACTTTTCCTCCACAAGTGCCTACATTGTCTACCTTGGGAGGAATCCCATTTCGTGGAGCTCGAAGAAACAGCACATAATCACTCGTTCGTCCACGGAGGCTAAGTATAGGTCTGTGGCAGCCACTGCAGTAGAACTAAATTGGGTTTGCTATCTCCTGACCGATCTTGGTCTCAAGCTACCTACTACTCCTGTCATCTATTGTGACAATGTCGGTGCTACTCAACTGTGTTCGAATCCTGTTTTTCACTCCCGTATGAAGCATGTTGCGATTGATTTCCATTTTATTCGGGAACAAGTGCAGTCCGGTGGTTTACGTGTTGCTCATGTCTCCTCCAATGATCAACTTGCGGATGCCCTGACTAAGCCGTTATCTCGCTCCATTTTTCAGTCTCTTAAGGACAAGATTGGCCTCTCCAGCCGTGGCCTATCTTGAGGGGGCATATTGGAGGATAAGAGTTCTAGTATCTGTAAACTTCTATTATTACTTGTAGGTTGTATAGTTATATTTGAATTTGTATAGCTGTCACGTTTTGTATCTTATCATTAGGAGGGTTTGCAATGTTCTGAAAGTAAACCTCTGCTGTATATATTTACAAGTTAATCAATGAAAGAACGTGTGTGAAAATTCTTCATAAACCAGCCTCTGTTTATAAAATGATGTACAGAGAGCTCTTCACAAAACAAATTCAACTAGCTTGGAGATTGATTGGAACTATTTGTGATTGCTAAATTGGAGCCACATTGATCAAGGTTGAGCTTAAGGTATGGCATGTTGATCCTGAAAGATTCAATAACGCTTTCATTTCCCTGCAAAGCACTACAACCTGATAAGTCCAGTTCATCAAGTCTCGTAACTCCTTCCATTGCTGGCAGATTTCGTAACAATGTACAATTCTTTAGCAAGAGCTGACGAAGGTTTCTGAGGTTGGAAAGGGTTGGTAAATTTTCGACTTTGGTGTTTGAAAAGTTGAGGTAGCGAAGATACGTCAAATGTTGAAAGGATTCGTGGTTGATTTTAGCCAATTTAGGAGCATCAGAAACATCAAGTAACTCTAGGTTCTTGAGAGATGTCACGGATGGAAGTTCAACAAGTTCGGAACAACCACTCAAATTGAGTTCTGAGAGATTGCAAGGAATTGGAGGCAACTTGTTGATTTGAGTTTTTGAAAGATTAAGAACTTTGAGGTGATTCAGCTCCGCAATGGAATCCCTGAACATGAAGCTTCTAAACTGGCTTGTCCCAGAAAGATCAAGAATCAGGAGACTTGTTAACTGCTTCAATTTGGGAAGTTGACGTAAATTGTCTTGACAGCCTCTTAATAAGATCCGTGTCAAGTCTTTACGTTCACCGAACACTGGTAACTTTCGAATTTTGGTATCAGAGAGGTTGATCAATTGAATTTTTGGAATTTCTGAAAAATCTGTGTCGTGGAAGTTCTCAAAGGACTCGGCACCAGAAAGATCAAGTATCTCAAGGTTAGCAAGTCCTCTAAGGCTTTGCAGTTTTTTCAAGCGAGAGCATCGCCTTAGGATAAGCAAACGTAGTTCGATAAGTTTTGAAAGTGAAGGCAATGATTCAATTTGTAGTCCAGATAGGTTTAGGCTTTGAAGTTGAGTCATCTCATCGAACAGATTCTCCGGCATTGACATTAAGGAACTGTCACCATCTCTGCTATCAGATATCTCCAGAACTCTCAATGTTTTAAGATTACTAATGTCTGTGGTGTCTTCCAACAGATCGCAGTTCCTCAAAACAAGAACATCCAGATCCTTCAATCCAGAAAAGGATGATATCAGTGGTTTGTATCCAGAATTGAAAACACCAAGAACCTTGAGTCCTAACATAGAACTGAAGAATTCTTCATGCACTTCTCGGTTAAGACGAGCACCATCAATCAATAATGTACAGACATCCTTCACAATTTTAGGATTGCAAAATGTTTTTATCATGCCATCTATATGTGTGATTCTCCCAAAACCTTCACCATTTTAGAACAGACGAACTAGTCCCAGACTGGCTGTACCACCAAATCCATGAGGACGAGTATCAATCATATCCAATGCCGCTCCTTCTACCACAACAATATTATTGTCTTACATCTTCAACATGGCACGATCGATGAGCTCCATTAGAACAAGATGTCCTACCTGATATGCCTTCTCAATATGATCAAAGGGATCGAAATAGCCTTCCATTATCCAATGGGTGATCAACTCGTTATAATGAACGCCACCATAATTGCGAACAAATTGCAAGCTATGCCAAAAGCACTTCTTCGTAACATTGCTTTGCATCATGTCGTATGCATAGTAAAGTAGCGGATTCACACCATCCTGGCATGGTTTCTCATAATAAATAGCTTTCTGTAAAGCACTTTTCAATGTATCATATCCGGAAATGTCATTGAAGGATCCTGCTACCACAGTGATCGCAGCAGGACAATGTATTCTTGTCTTTTCTTTTATAGCATCAAAGAACTGTATATTAAAATTAGGAATCTTGGAAACTCTCTGCTCACCAACTCTTTCCTTCAATAAAGACAATGAATCATCAGGGGACAGAGGCTCCAACTCGATCTGCTCTTGAATAGCATCCCCTCCCTCAGTTACACATCTATTAATTATAATCTTTAAATGCCTGTGGTTGATGGAAGAAAGCACCGGCAAAACATTTTGCTTGAATTCAATGTCATCCATGACATTGCCCTCACAATCAAGAACCAGCAACACAGGTTTTCTTTTATCCAGTTGTGCTTGTATCTTCAGCTTCAAGTTATCCGTAGTCTCCTCTTTGGTTTCCTGTTTAGCATTTTGATTTTCTTCTTCTTGTTCCCAGTTCACGGTATTCACCTTCAAGCCTTGTGCAGTCTTGTCTAGTTGGCTGTTGTTGTCTTCATATTCCCACTCTTCAGGAATGGAACCGGAAGACAATTGATCGTAAATGGCCTTGTAAAGCGATTTCATGTCATAGTTTTTGGTCAGAGACATCCAAAGAGACTCAGTGCAGAAACCATCAATACTGGTGGACGTTGCACATTCAATTATCAATCTTGCCATCCAGGATGCTGTTCCCATCTCCATCCCAGCAAGAATGACTAGTGAATTGCTTTCATCTCTCAAAAGTTGTAGTATTTCCTGTTTATGTTCTTCCATTTTCTTTAGTTTCAATATTCCTGATTAAAAAAAAAAAAAAATCATAAGCAAAAAAAAAAAAAAAAGGCTTCTGCATAAATAGCATTATGGTTCTGATGAATTAAGAGAATTACATAATTTCATTCAAATCGTAAAATGACATTCTCTGAATTGAACTTCAGTTGATTCTCAACTCGACTAATTTATTGCAAAACAGCTAATAACTACTATAGAGGAGAATATAACTCTAATTAATTACCATAATCTAATTAAATAACTAGTATCATTCAATGTTCAAACATAATAGAAAACCAGAATTCCCTCCTAACCTAAGCTCTCCCTAAGAATTATTTTATGTATTATTAATTTTATAAAAAAATAAATAAATGAAAGATTATGCATAGAGTGATCAACAAAGCAGTAAAAGAAGGTAAAGCTTTGGGTTTCCTTGAAGAGAATATATAAGCTACAAAAATGAAGAGAGAAAATTTGGTAGACAATATTCTATGCCTTTTTTTCTTTTTCATACAAAAGAAAAATATATATATATTATGTGACACACTTTCATAGTTTTATAGTTTTATGGAACGGTTGAACATTAAACTAGGTTTTTTTTTTTTAATATATAAGTTGGATCTCGGTTCGATTTGGGATACCGGGAAAAAAACCGATCCAATCGGTTTTCAAAAAAATGAACCAAACTAAACAGACCAACATAAAAAAACCCAAAAAAAAAAAAAAAAAATGATTGGAGCAGTTAGGTTCCCGGTTTGGTTGGTTTTATGCCCACCCCAAATTAAAACTCACAACTTCATAGTGTAGCCACGTAGGTGTGAGATGTATATCACTAGGAAGTAAACATAAATAATGTCATGTTGTGAAGAAATATAATATATATATTTTTTCCTTTTTTTATAGCGACATTTTCAATGAAATTACACTCATAAATTACTTGGAAAATAAAGATAAAAAATGTCATGTAGCTACTTGCTACACATTGCACAACATGTTGCCAGTTACTAAATACTTTTTTTAATAATTTTTTTTTTCTTATTGTCTCTTTCGTTAATGACATTGGAGGATGAATCAATTAGATTATTAATCTTTCATTGGTCAAATTCATTAGCATGTGATGTTTTAAGATATTTTATCAAATAAAAACTTTTTTTACCTAAAGAATTTAATTTTTCGATGACTTTGTCTTTGACTCGAGGCACCGTTTTTTTTTTTTTTTTGATAATAAACGGAAAGATTACACAAAGGAAGAAAACAGAGAAGGGCTGGTGATGCAGCAGCAGTAGATCAATTGGCATTAAATTATATGGAGGGGTGGGATATGAGAAAAACCAAGGAAATGGGCCATTTCAATCCTACCAGTCCGGGCGACGGAGTCGGAATGACTTGAAATTTTGACAGTTGATGCGTTTCGGCAAGACCTTTCAAAGTCACAAGCTTTGCTCATGAGGCATGTCCTTTTTTAGCCGAATTCCATCATTTAGGCCCCGGAAAAGGCCGTTTTTGCTGTTTTAGAAAAGTTTCGTTTTTACAATAAATCGAGTTTCCCAAGTACGAATCGACTTCCGTCAATTCCGGGGTGCTTAGGATTCTTAGTAGAATTAGTTTTTGCTTTAATCTCATTTTTTTTCCTTTTTTGGAAAATTTTCCTTTTTAGGTTCGTTTTCTTGTTTTTCAAAGAATACGATTAGGTTTAGGTTTTATTTGCTTTGAATAAGGATGTAAGCCAAAAGGCTAATCAGTTTTTGATTTATAAAATTTAGAGTTTCTCTAATATCTCCCAATTTCGGCATTCTTTGTGAATCAACGAATTTGAAGCCTAATATTCTGGTATTCGTGCGCGAATCAACAGAACGTTAGTAGGTTGTTTTTCAATTTGTTCTTGCAGGTTTTTCTCGACAGAGCTTCCGCTACATTAGTTTGGTATCAGAGCTTGGTTTGTTTGGGACGACATCAACATGCCGCCTAGAAGATGTCCACATGTTACCGTAGAAGAAGCCATCGAACGTGACCGCGTGTTACAGTTGGAACAACAGGTTGAGCAATTGACGGCGCAACTTGCGACGATGAGGGCCAATCAAAACCTAAATCCTGAAACGGGTGGTGACAGTGACGCAGAGGAAGAGAGCGATGGAGAGGAAGAGATCCCGCAATGCCGACGAAGGGTGCCAGAGGCTGATGACAACAGGCGTTGGGAATCAGGGATGCGGACAGAGGTACCGGAATTTTAGGGCAGTCTACAGCCAGAGGAGTTCCTCGAATGGGTCGGAATCGTTAAGGAAATTCTCAAATTCAAGAAAGTCCCAGAGAGAGAGAAGGTGGCGTTGGTGTCCACCAGACTTCGAGGAAGAGTAGCGGCATGGTGGCAACAACTCAAACTCACTAGGAATCGTTCGGGAAAACCTAAGATTTCATAATGGGAGAAGATGAAGGGAAAGTTGCGTGCTGAGTTTTTACCCCACAACTTTCAGAGGTTAATGTACCAGAGATTGCAGAATTTACGACAGGGTATAAGATCCGTTGATGAATATACCACAGAGTTCTATCAACTACTGGTGCGGAACGACATTCAAGAGATACAAGACCAGTTGGTGTCACACTACTGTGATGGGTTACGAACACAAATTCTTGACATGATTAATCTCTTTGATCCGGTGACAGTGACAGAGGCACATTAGAGAGCGTTGCAGTTGGAGAAGAGTTTGTCTCGAAAACTTAATACTGGGCCGTTTTCAAATTTTGGAGGAGGACCTAACAGTCGAAGCGGAACAACAAGTGGGAACGACAGTGGTGGTAATAACACAGGGAACCATTAGGGAGCTAGTAGCAGTTCAAATTTCGCGCAACGAAACCCCCCAAATGCAACTCAGCCTCCCAAGACAACGGGTGGGTTCGATGTTTCAGTTGTGGTGAGACGGGTCATCTATTGTCTGAATGCAAGAGACCAGCTAAAAAGGTTTTGTTTATTGATCCTATAGAATTCGATGAAGAGGATGCGGAAATAGATGTTGATCCGCAAATAGAAGACGAGGACGTGGTGAACAAAGACCTGGTAAAAGGTGATACTGGAACCTTGTTAATAGTGCGTCGCACATGTTTGGCACCAAGAACTGATGAGGAAGATTGGCTTCGAAATAATATATTTCAGTCTATGTGTACCATTCTGGGAAAGGTGTGTAAATTCGTCATGGATGGAGGATGCTGTGAGAACATCGTGTCAGCTGAAGTGGTGTGAAAATTAGGGGTGAAGACAGAGAAACATCCAAAGCCGTACCGGTTAGCGTGGCTGCAAAAAGGCGGAGAGGTAACGATGTCCCAGCGGGCATTAATTTCGTTTTCTATGGGTTCTAACTACAAAGATGAAATGTGGTGTGATGTAGTGAATATGGATGCTTGTCATCTATTGTTAGGGAGAACGTGGCAACATGATAGAAAAATGCATCATGATGGGTTTAAAAATACTCACTCATTCATTTTTAATGGCACTAAGATTGTACTACTACCAAGCAAGCCAACTAAAAATTCAAAGTCACCTGGAGATAATGCTAATCTACTGACTTATGCGAAATTCGAGTTGGTAATGGAGGAATCGGAAATAGTGTATGTGTTGGTTGGAAAAGAAACGAATGCTGAAGTGGAGGTTCCTGTAGCTGTAGCTCCTTTGATTTTAAAATTCACTGATGTATTTCCGGATGAGTTACCCAAAGGACTTCCACCCCTACGGGATATACAACATCATATTGATCTGGAGCCCGGGGCTATATTGCCAAACAGGCCATATTATCGTATGAGTCCAACTGAACATGAAGAATTAAGGAGACAAGTTGAAGAGTTGCATTCAAAGGGGCATATTCGTGAGAGTCTTAGCCCGTGTGCTGTACCCGCCCTTTTAATACCAAAAAAGGATGGGAGGTGGAGGATGTGTGTTGATAGCCGTGCAATTAACAAGATCACTATGAGGTATCGTTTTCCAATTCCGAGACTGGATGATTTGTTAGACCAACTTAGTGGGGCAATTGTGTTTACCAAACTTGACCTGAAGAGTGGATATCATCAAATTCGTATTCGACCTGGGGACGAGTGGAAGATAGCATTTAAAATGAGAGAGGGTTTATATGAGTGGCTAGTCATGCCTTTTGGGTTGTCAAACGCGCCTAGCACCTTCATGAGAGTAATGAATCAAGCCCTTCGACCCTTCATTGGTAAGTTTGTCGTTGTATATTTCGATGACATCTTGATTTACAGTGCAAACCCCGAGCTGCACATTCTGCACATTCGGGAAGTATTGTGTGTTCTACACAGGGACAAATTTGTTGCGGCAGCAAAAAAATGTGTTTTTATGATGCCAAGGGTGTTGTTTATGGGTTATATTATTTCTAGAGAGGGACTACAGGTAGATGAGTCCAAAATCGAGGTAGTGAGGCAGTGGCCCCGACCGAAAACAATTACTGAGGTTTGCAGTTTTCATGGGTTGGCGTCATTCTATCACCGGTTCATTCCGCACTTTAGTAGCATTATGGCTCCTGTCACAGAATGTATGAAGGGAGTCAAGTTTCAATGGACACCCGAAGCAGAAGAAGGGTTTCAAAAAATAAAAGAACAACTGACAACATCTCCTATTCTAGTCCTACCCGATTTTTCTCAACCATTTGAGTTGCATAGTGACGCATCCAAAGTAGGCATCGGAGCTGTTTTGAGTCAAGCTGGGAAGCCGATGGCATATTTTAGTGAGAAACTGACGGGGTCTCGAGTTCGTTACAGTACGTACGACATGGAATTCTATGTGTGGTCCAAGCAGTGAAACACTGGCGACATTATCTATTCCATCGTGAATTTATTTTATACACTGATCATGATTCATTGCAGCACCTTCATAGCCAAGATAAGATTTTTGCTCGACATGCTTCGTGGTCCGCCTACCTATAGCAGTTTACATTTGTTCTCAAGAACAAGGCAGGTGTTACAAACCGAGTGGCCGATGCTCTGAGTCGAAGAGTCAGTTTATTGTCAACAATGACTGTCTAGGTACTAGGTTTTGATTCCTTTCGTGAACTATTTGATTCTGACAAGTATTTTTTTGGGGTGATGGCTGCTGTACGAGTGGGGGAAAATTCAGAATTTTTATTGGTAGATGGATTTCTATTTCGAGGAAATCAACTTTGTGTCCCTGATTGTAGTCTACGTCTGCAAATTATTAAGGAATTACATGGTGAGGGCCATGTGGGTAGGGACCGAACTCTTCAGCTTGTCAAGGCGTCCTACTTTTGGTCAACAATCCGGAAGGAAGTGGAGAAATATGTCGAAAGATGTAGGATCTGTCAATTGTCCAAAGGGAAAGCAACTAACGCAGGTATGTACATGCCACTACCCATTCCTACTCAACCATGGATGGATTTGAGTATGGAATTCGTCTTGGGGTTACCACGAACTCAGCGGGGTTCTGATTCCATTTATGTCGTTATTGATCGGTTTTCCAAAATGGTTCACTTTATTCCATGCAAAAAGACTACTGATGCTGTAAAGGTTGCCCAATTATTCTTTCGGGAGGTGTATCGTCTTCATGGATTACCTACGTCGATCATTTCTGATCGGGACACTCGATTCCTCAGTCACTTTTGGCGAAGCCTTTGGAAGATGGTCAATACCAGGTTGGATTTTAGTAGTGCGTATCACCCACAAACTGATGGGCAAACGGAGGTGGTGAACCGAGCTCTGGGAGATTTGTTGAGATGTATGGTAGGGGATAATGTCCGGTCATGGGATCTGAAACTTAGCCAAGCCGAATTTGCCCACAACCATGTAGTCAATAGGAGTTCAGGATTCAGTCCTTTTCAGGTGGTTTACACTTTGGTTCCTCGCAGCCCACTTGATTTATTACCGCTGCCAAACAGGACTAGGATTCATGGAAAGGTTGAAGATTTCGTTCAAGGGTTACGTGAGGTCCATAAGCAGGTGCAAGAAAATTTGTCTCAGGCAGCAGAAAAATACAAGCTGGCCGCTGACAAGAAACGACGTCCCTTGGAGTTTGACGTGGGCGATTTTGTTTGGGCAATCCTCACAAAGGACAGGTTTGCTGTGGGGGATTATAATAAACTTGCTGCTAAGAAGATAGAACCACTTGAAATTGTAGAGAAAATTAATCCGAATGCTTATCGCCTGAACCTTCCCAGCCACATTCGTACTCATGATGTGTTTAATATCAAGCATTTGATTCCTTTTCATGGCGACTCCTCGGATGATGATACTGTAGGAAATTCGAGGATGAATTTTCTCCAACCGGGGGAGAATGATGCAGCAGCAGTAGATCAATTAGCATTAGATTATATGGAGGGGTGGGATATGAGAAAAACCAAGGAAAAGGGCCATTTCAATCCTACTAGTCTGGGCGACGGAGTCGGAATGACTTGAAATTTTGAGAGTTGATGCATTTCGGCGAGACCTTTCAAAGTCACTAGCTTTGCTTGTGAGGCATGCCCTTTTTTAGCCGAATTCTATCGTTTAGGCCCCGAAAAGGCTGTTTTTGCCATTTTAGGAAAATTTTGTTTTTACAATAAATTGAGTTTCCCAAGTCCGAATCGACTTCCGTCAATTCCAGGGTGCTTATGATTCTTAGTAGAATCAGTTTTTGCTTTAATCTTTCCTTTTTTGGAAAATTTTCCTTTTTAGGTTCGTTTTCTTGTTTTTCAAGGAATACGATTAGGTTTAGGTTTTATTTGCTTTAAATAAGGATGTAAGCCGAAAGGCTAATCAGTTTTTGATTTATAAAATTTAGAGTTTCTCTAATATCTCCTAATTTCGGCATTCTTTGTGAATAAACGAATTTGAAGTCTAATATTCCAGTATTCGTGCGTGAATCAATGGAACGTTAGTAGGTTGTTTTTCAATTTGTTCTTGCATATTTTTCTCGACAGAGCTTCCGCTACATTAGTTGGGATCCAGCCACAAATGCTCCTGCACAGAGGAGAAGGCAATCGATGCTAATCTATGTGCCAAGAAATTCCCCTATTTAGAGGAGGCTTGGCACTTACAAATACCAACATCAGAAATTAAAGCCTTAATATCATTGATAATAAAGGACGTATCCCTTCAAAAGGAGGTTAAACTACTTAAAGCCGAAATAGAGCTAGCCGAAGCAGTCTTTAAACAATACACAGGAAAATTATACAACTTGGCGAGCTGCAAACCTTCACGTAACGCCAGTAACTGAGCTGCCTCAAAGGAAAAGGACCCAGAGAGCTGATTTGATCGGGCAGCTAAGACCCTCCCTTTATCATCCCTGATGGCCACCCCAATCCCAATACTACTGGCATTCTGTCGAACCACAGCCTCAGAGTTTATCTTCAGGTGGCCTGGGGGGGGGGGGGGGGGGGGGGGGGGAGCAATCCAGTCAAGAGGGGGACTCACAGTGATTGCTTTAGTTCTACACATAGTGTAGCCCCAATTTCATATCATTTTGTGTTCGCTTCTCAAGTAAAAGCTGTGGTTCTAACGCTTTAAATGAGTTATGCAGGGGCAAAATGTTCTATTAGTCTTTCGTTGGAAAAGGAGCTAAAAAGAAGCAAGAAACAGAATTTCCTGCCTTTAGGCGACCCCAAGGCGACCTCAGGCAGCTCGCCTCGAGGTCGCTATGCTCTCAGGCCAAGATCAGCTTGTCACCAATTCAGGCGAGCTCGAGCAGCTCGCCCCGAGCTCGCTAAGCTCTCAGGATTTTTCGTCACAAGTCAAGCGAGCCCAAGCAGATCGCCCCGAGCTCGCTATCCTCTCGGGTCCAGAAATGCTCACCTTCTTGGCGACCCCAGGGCGAGCTCACCAAGCTCGCCCCGAGCTCGTCCTTCGCCCAGAAATTGCCTTTCTTCGTGGAAATTACTCTCTTGCCCTTGCCCTAATTAGCTCCCCTATATATTCTACAGTCTTTTCTCTGAAGACTTACCAACTTCTTCTCCCAAATTGAACCAAGAACACATTTTTATCCTTTTCCTTACATCACCACCTCCATCCTTTGAAATCCACAAAGATCCCTCCTTTCTTAACATCAAAAACACACTCATCACTCCACCTTACCATCACTTCCATCTATTCATCTTTTGGGCGGATTAGAGTTGAAGGAGCTTGGAAGAGGAAGAGCAAAGCAAAGAAGGAGCCTTTCCAAATAGTTTCTTCTATCTCTCTCTCTTTTTCATGTTCTTCTTGTTAGCCATGTATTCAATTGAAGTTATCTTTTGTATGGCTACTTTTTGTGATATGAGCTAAACACTTAGTGCTAGGATTTGATGAAACCCCACCCAATGACTATATATTTATATTGATTCTTATTTACCTATTTATGTGCAACTTGTAGTTTGTATGGATGTTTTGGTATGTTTAATGTTTATATTGATAGATTGATCTCCTATTAATTATTCTTTTGTGGTTTGTTATGTACCGACCGGAGATGCACGCCACGTGCTCGACAAAATGTTCTCTATGCATGTCTAGAAAAGTATACCCACTTAGGCTAGCGTATAGGATTCATTAGTGTGCCAATAAACTTAATGAACCCATTCATATATTCCGAGTAATTGAAAGATAGGATTGGGTATGATTTTAGGTGTAATCTACTCTACTTGATCAAGATTGTAGGTTAATATTAGGGTGTATGAATCTATGAATTGCATGAGCATGTTATGGGTGAATAATTGAGTCTAAAACGGAAGTCAATATGGGGTGGGGTGTAGTCAAGTCCTAGCATATTTCTCTATATTATCACATTTGTGTTTATTTTCGCATTACTTCATTTTGTTTTAGTATTAATCAATTAGGTTGCTTTAGTTTATTTTGTTTAATTTAGAAATCCTCATTAATGATTGTTTGAATAGCACCCAAGCTAATCAATTTCGGTAATCGGTTACTCGATCCCTGTGGAATGAACTTCACTTCATCATTACACTACTCTCCGACCTCGTTCTATTGCGAGAGTCATAAAAGAGATTAGCCAATTTTTGGCGCCGCTGCCGAGGATTAAACGGATGATCGATATCGATACTAGTTAGTTTATTGCTAATTTGAACCTTTTAATTTAGTTTGTGTGTTTTTCTTGATATGTACCATTTCTCTTGCATGCACCCACGAACAAGGAGCTAAAATCTTCACTTCTTGAACTTTGAACCGGAGATTGAGAGGATAGCTCGAAGAAATAGACGTGAAGCTCGGAGAAGAGCAGAGATGGGTGATCAGAATGCACAGCTAGGGCACATGGGAGTGCCAAATGTAGCAAATCAAAATCAAGGGGAATTGCCTTCTCAAGCCATTCCAATGCAAGAAGGGTTGCCTCATGTTGGAGATGAGCGCACTCTACGGGATTATACAATGCCTAGAGTTGAGCTGAACTAGTCGTCCATTCGCCGACCAACAATTGTGGCAAATTCCTTTGAGATCAAGCCGTCGATTATTCAAATGATTGGCACTACTTGCATATTCAATGGCTTAGTGAATGATGATCCGAATCTACACCTTCAGAAATTCAATGAGATTTGCGACACCTTCAAGTACAACGGGATTCCTGATGAGTTTATCAAGTTGAAGTTGTTCCCGTTCTCTTTGGGAAACGACGCAAGGATATGGTTGAACTCCCAACCACCAAACTCGATCACTACCTTTGATCAGTTGGCCCAAGCCTTTTTGAATAGATATTTTCCACCAGGGAAGGCCGCTCGTCTTAGGAATGAGATCCTCTCATTTCAACAATTTGAGAATGAGAGCATATATGAAGCTTAGGAGAGGTTCAAGGAGATTCAAAGGAGATGTCCACACAATGGCCTTGCAAAATGGCAAACTTTGCAAGCTTTCTACCAAGGGCTCACAGTGTCAACAAGGAATTTAGTAGATGCGGCTGCTGGAGGTTCGTTAATGAGCAAATCAATGGATGTGGCCAGTGACCTTCTAGAGGAAATGGCACTTAACAATAGCTAGTGGGGAAGCCAAAGGCAAATACCTAAGAAGACTCCGGGTGTGTTAGAGGTAGATGAGTTAACAAGTGTAAAGGCTCAAATGGCGGCACTTCAAAATCAAATGAACAAGATGAGTGCGGGGCCGAGTAATGTGCAAGTGGCTCAATGTGAGTGGTGTTTGGGGCTGCATTCGAGCATGGATTGTCAAGTTGGAAACTCATTTGCTTCAAGCTCACAAGAACAAGTTTCCTTTGTAAACTACAACCGAAACCTCCAAAACCAACCCCAACAACACTATGCCAACCAAAATCCCCAAAACAACCCCTACCAAAACACATATAACCCGCCATGGAGAAACAACCAAAACTTGTCATGGAAGGACAACCAACCCCAACAATAACAAAACCTCAATCAAAGACAACCCCCCGGATTCCCACAACCTCACCAACAAAACTACCCTAACCAAGTGCCAAATAACCAATTAGAAAGAAAGTCTAACCTAAAGGAGATGTTCTCTAGATACATAGGCAAGCTTGACACTAGAATGGAGACCCAAGACTTAGCCTTGAGGAAGCTTGACACGAAGATTGACCAAGTTGCTCAATACTCACAAGCCTCAATCCAAAACTTGGAAATGCAAGTCAGGCAATTGGCAAGGGCAATCCAAGGGAGGCAACAAGGGGCATTACCAAGCAACACGGTGGTCAACCCCAAAGAGCAATGCAATGCCATTTCATTAAGAAGTGGAAAAGAGGTTGAGTTACCGGAAAACTTTAGGATGGGAAAATAAGATGTTGTTGAAGAAGACGTTGTAGAAGAAAAGAAGGGTTCTAGTCATAATAACGTGCCTACCACATCACAAGATCCCTCTCCTCCACCCCAAGTCAAAGCCTATGTTCCTCCCATACCATACCTGCAAAGGTTGAAAAAACACAAGGATGCTCACAATTTCGGCAAGTTTTTAGAGATATTTAAGAAACTTCAAATCAACATCCCCTTTGCCGAAGCACTTTCCCAAATGCCTACTGTTGACGGTGATTTTTGATGGTCACCAAGTCAATGATTTGTTTTTGAACTACTGCAGTTTATGATTGAGTATAACTAAAGATTGAGAAGAAATAACAACCGATTACGTGGTAAAACTCCAAAGATCGGAGAAACATCCACGGGTTGTTGCTTTAGCAACAAAGTCAAATTCACTATGAAGAATGATTACAAGAAATATTACACTGTGATCCTCTCTCTCTCTGTATGCTACTTCTCTCGTACCCCCTGTTTGTGAATGGAGGGGGTATTTATACATGTTGTTTTTAGGGTTTTAAGATGGCTGCTAGGGTTTAGTGTTGTGGTCCCCAAGTCTCAAGCGGTTTCCTACTTCTCTCTGTATGTTCGGGCCATCTCTTGTGACCCTTTGACCACTCCAACGCCATAATCGGTCGGGAATTTCATCATGAGGGCATAAGTTGCTGTCATCGCCTTGGCTTTATTCAAAAACGGTTGGCCCAATAAGGCGTTGTACGGCCAGTTTTCTGTATCTACCACCACGAAGTCGAGCAGCACTATTTTCTGGCAAGGAGCCTTCCCGATCTTCACGGGTAGCTTTACCGTGCCAAATGACCTTACTTCAACTCCTGTAAATCCTCTAAGGGGTGTGGGAAACGGCTGTAGGTCTTTCCTATCTAGTCTCAGCTGGTCATATACTTCTGCACTAAGAATATCTGCTGAACTCCCATTATCAATCAAAATTCGATGAACTTCTCTATGGCCGATCCGTGCGCTGATCACCAGCGCGTCGTTTGGCCTAACATCTACTCCGTGTGAGTCGGCTTCCGTGAACACGATCGGGTCCCAGCCCTCCTTGATTCTCTTCGGGTCGGGCTCAATATAATTGACGTCCAGGTCTCTCCGTGCCTCCATGGCCTCCCGAATCTCCTGGGTCCTTTCCCTGTTACTCTTGCCCGTCGCTGGTCCTCCAAAGATGGTGTTAATTGCCCCTTCATCCTCGGCTTTCTTGGGACGAAGCTTTCTTGCCCGTCCGTCTTGTCGGCTATCTTTCTGTCCATCTGCCCTGTCCACCTTTTTTAAAACAATGTCCTTCAAATGCCCTTCCCTAATGAGAGTTTCGATGTGGTCCCTTAGCTGGAAACACTTGGATGTCTCGTGCCCGTTCTCTTTATGGAAACGGTAATATTTGGTGGTGTCCCTCCGAGCATATGTCGACTGCTTAGGCGGTTCTTTAGACATGTTCTTCTCTTCTAGGATTGCCAGGACTTCTTCTTGATCTTTCTTCAACGGGGTATAATTTGTGTATCTACCCTGGAACCTCTGCCGTGGTTGATCGGTTTTTGGGTCGTATGCTCATCGTCCATCCCGACCATCCCGACCATCCCGCTCTTTATTCTTCTGTTTGTCACCTTTGGTATCGGGCGCCTTTGTCTGGTCTTTGGTTTTGGATCCCTCTGGGCGACCGCCATGCACGAAGTAACCTCCTGTGGCAATTTCCCCCTCTTCGGCCAAGGCGTAACCCCCTGCCATGTCCATCATATCGGCATAGCTGGTTAGTCGGGCTCTTCTGAGGTCAAAGGACAACTGGCCGTTCTGAAGGTTGTTGATGAATGCGGCAATTATTGCTTCGCCGTTTGCACTCCCAATTTCGGACACTTCCTGACCGAACCTCCCCAGATATTTCTTTAGTGACTCGTCTTTTCCCTGTTTGAGTTGGGATAAATGAGCCACTGACTTTTTCCTATGTACATTCCCGAGGAACTGCCTTGAGAAAGCCTTGCTCAGCTCGCCGAAGCTGCTTATGCTTGCTGCCGGCAGTCTTCCAAACCACCGGGAGCCTAGATCCCCAAGAGTCTGGGGAAAATTCAAACATAGAAGTGCATCATTGTGGACATATTGCACCATAGCGCTCCTATACCTCCGGACGTGCTCTTTTGGGTCGGTATCCTTCTTGAACAGCTCAATGTGGGGCATCCTGAATCTCTCTGGGAAAGGCATCCTCAGAACCCTATTGGTGAAAGGGCTTCTGGATTCATCATCTGACAGCTCGTTACGCCCATACCGCCTGACCAAAGCATCCATTTGTCGACGATTATTCTAAACTTCCCGGGTGAGACTCTGTATGAGTATGTCTCTGTCCCCTTCAGGTTCCCCTAACGCATTGAAGTTTTGGCTTATGGTCAGTTTTTAGCCCTTCTCCTCCGGATTTAACTCTCTACGATCTCGGTTTAGGCCATGCAGCCGGACTGTGCCCCTTTGGCGCTTGCGATGATGATTCTGCTCACTTTCTTCAAAGGAGGATGACCGGTCTCTCCGGTAACTGCGCCTCCTAGGGTGGTCACGATCCCCGGCTATCCGATCTTGATCGTACCCTTTGTCAGAATCATTCCCCTCTCTATGCTCCCTACTTCTCCTGGCCACTCTTTCAGATAGCATCTCTGGTCTGCCTGTAGGATCTCGTCTTGCCTTTGGGGGTGCATCAGGCGTTGGTATCACCACTGCAGAACGCAATCTTGCTGTCTGCTGGCTTGGGGCGGACAGATTGTGAGGCGACATCAAACCTTCTGTGACTGAAAGGTCAATTCCTTGCATTGCTGTGTCTGATATGAGTTGTTGCAGAGAAGCGCGGAGTCATTGCGTGATTTCTTCATTAGCTGCAGGGAAACGTTGAATACCAGCCAGGGCGGCTGACTGGTCTGCCGTCATCAGAGTTGCATCTGCAGTATTGAGCGTGGTGTCATCTTCCAACTCATTACTTGGCATGCCTTGACTGTACCTGGAATCGCTACCATCTCCATCGCCAGCCATTGTTGTCACAAATTTTCGGTAGCCCCTTCTTCTAGCGCCAATTGTTAACGGTGATTTTTGATGGTCACAAAGTCAATGATTTGTTTTTGAACTACTGCAGTTTATGATTGAGTATAACTAAAGATTAAGAAGAAATAACAACCGATTACGTGGTAAAACTCCAAAGATCGGAGAAACATCCACGGGTTGTTGCTTTAGCAACAAAGTCAAATTCACTATGAAGAATGATTACAAGAAATATTACACTTTGATCCTCTCTCTCTCTGTATGCTACTTCTCTCGTACCCCCTGTTTGTGAATGGAGGGGGTATTTATACATGTTGTTTTTAGGGTTTTAAGATGGCCGCTAGGGTTTAGTGTTGTGGTCCCCAAGTCTCAAGCGGTTTCCTAGTCCTAATTAGATTATGTTTTCCTCTTTTGGCTGAGTCCAATTCCGAGCGAGATTCTTTCTCCTTTATTCGCGGGAGAACTACTTGTTTCCTTTTTAAACTCTAATGGTCCACATCGTTGCTTATTGTGGACATGCTGGTCACTGATTATGATTGGTATATGAGTGTTGGTGACTGTCTTATTGCTTCCCGAGTATGTACGCCCGAGTGTGCCCGAGTGTGCCCGAATGAGATCTGCTGCCCAAGCTGATCATCTTCGTTTGTGGTCAGACTACTTACTCTCTTTTCCGAGTAGGTTATCGTGGGGGTTTCTGCTCCATAAGTTGACTTATCTTGACTCCTGCTGGCCTGGCCTTCTATGGTGATGACGTGTCCTTCATGACTATTTTTACCTATAACAATACTTATGTGAGATTCCTCAAGGAATTGCTTTCCAACAAAAGGAAGCTAGAAGAATTCGAGACGGTGGCATTGACGGAAGAGTGTAGTGCAATCCTACAAAACAAGCTCCCACCTAAGCTAAAGGACCCCGAGAAATTCACAATCCCATGGACCATTGGTCATGTGAAGTTTGAAAGTGCTTTAATAGATTCAGGAGCAAGCATCAACTTGATGCCTTACTCAGTTTTCAAAAAGCTAGGAATAGGTGAAGTGAAGCCTATAAGAGTGACTCTTCAATTAGCGGATTGATCTATCAAGCACCCACATGGAGTTTTAGAAGATGTCTTAATGAAAGTGGGCAAATTCTACTTCCCGATGGACTTTGTAATCTTAGAAATGGAGGAAGATTTTAAGGTCCCATTGATTCTTAGGAGTCCATTCTTGAAAACTAGTGGAGCATTGGTTGATCACAAAGAGGACAAGTTGACATTGAGAGTAGGAGAAGAACACGTGGTGTTTGACTTGAAAAAGGTGACCAAGAAGTCGATTGAAGTAGATAGGTGTTTGTTGGTCGAGGTTGTTGATCCTCCCATAAGGGAATTTGCAAGAAAAGCCATTCCGAAAGAGCCGCTGAATTCTTGTGTGGTTCAAGATGTCCCAAGAATAAAGATGAAAGGTGTCCACAAACCGAGCTCTTATGGAGTGTAAGTGCATACACTTTGATTGGCTTATTTCATGACAAACCACATTGGGATCGTTTTGTAACGGGTAGCTTAGGATATTGTGTTTGACAAGCTTCCGGACTTCCCAAGGTGACTTCAAGATCAAGAGCTTCAAAGGTATACCACTTGACCTTGATTCTTGAAGAGATTAGGTGCACACACACACTTGCATGCATCTTTATATATTGAGCTTTTGTTACCATGCTTGTGTTTCATTGTTTAGTGCATCCATGTCTTTTTGCACACACACACCTTCATTGCATTTATATGATTGCATTTGTGTAAATCTTAATTGTGTGTCACATGTTTGGTGATTTTTCTTGTTGATATCCATTTCCATGCATGTTTAGTTGATTGCATCTAGCTTATTGAAATGTCATGTCATGTTAGGCATTATGATGCATTCACATCCCACATTTGCACTTCATGTATGTTTGTCTTAAGTGTGGTGTAATTCGTTTCCGTTTGTGTGATCGAAAATGTCCACGCTTGCACGATGGTGTGCATGTCTTAGCGTGATGGTTGACCACTTGAGAAGGTCTCATTCTTCTCTTGGATAAGTGTTAGATTCGGTTTGGTTATTTGGAGTAAAGTGTCTAGTTTAAAAAAAAAATTGGATTTCAATGTTTTAAACGTTTTTTAAAACCAACCTTTGTATGGTCTTGTGACTATAACTTTTTATCAAAAGATTTAAATTGAGTTTTGTAACATTTTGGACAAACTAGACACTCATACCTTTCCAACGGTATATTATTCGTAATATTTCATGACCGTTTGGATTGGTTTTGAAATTTCCAAAGTGACCACTAAAACAGGGCATCACAGCTGTTATCTGAATCTGACCTTTGGTCACTCAAATGACCATAACTTTTTCTACATTTATCCAAATCATGTTTTGTTAATTGGAGTAAAAGTAGACTTCCATACCTTTCCAACGATATATTATTCAATAGGTTTCGATGTCGTTTGGTCATATTTTGGGGCGCTCAAAACTTGAGCTGATGCATTGTCAGCGATTTACCGCTGGCCAGGCACCTTGCCTCTTGAGCGGTACGCTCAGCGAGCCACATCAGTGTCTTCTCGCCTGATGTACCGCTGCCCAGGCACCTTGCCTCTTGAGCGGTACGCCCAGCGGTTGCCCGTGAGAAGCTGAATCGTTTTCTTCAAAACGACATCACTTCATTTGGGCCTCATATATAAGTATCATCTTCTCCCTTGCTCGTCCATGTGAGCTCAAAAACTGAACCAAGTGAGAGAAACTTACATTCTAGAGAGAGAAGCTCCCAAGAAACCATTTTTACTCAACCAAACCACCTCCCACGTGCATCTAACTTCTTCTTAGCATCATTCAAGCATGGAGTGTGTTGATTTCATTGACTAGGTATTTTCTACATGTCCTAAAACTTCTAGTTTCATATTTATGACATGTAAACCTAGATTTAGCATTTATTTGTTAATTAAATGCTTGTCTCTTTGCTCATTGTTGTTTATAACATGTTTGAGACATTATTGATTGGTTGAGATAGGTTGTATGTTGATAGCTAGGATCTAGAGCCATTTTTTGCCATCTAGCTAATTTAATCTCATTGTGTGATTGAGATGTTTTATTTATGATAGCTATGATTGTTTTGTGATTGACAACATCTAGCTAAGTCTATATGATTTTCATTTAGACATTGATGTGTAGGACTTCTTGATTGCATTTGTTAATTGCATTTAGAGTCTATGCCATGTTCATTGACAACTTAAGTTGATTGGCATTTTATTTGGTTATTTGCATTAGTTGATTGCATGCTATTAGGCATTGCCATTATTAATTGACAACTTGTGTTGATTGGCCTTGATTGATTGACAATTTATTGATTGCATTTGATTATTGCATATCTATTGTCATTGCCATGCTTTTTGACAACTTAGGTTGAGTTGGCTTTATTTGTTGACAATTAGGTTGCTAGTGTCTCTCAGCACCTAATTGAGTCTTCATGCACATTAATGTAGACTTTGTTGATAACTAGGATGTTCACTTGCATTATAACATCTAGTTAAGCATATAGTGTTTAGTCTAGCACTCATTGCTTTTGTGCATCATTGTGATACACTTAGACTTTTTTGATTCTCTTCTTGAGTCAAAGTCTTGTGACTTCTTGGTGAAGTTTCACAAGCAAGGAAAGTCTTGTGGCTACCCGTGTGTAGTGCTCAAGCAATTGGTCGAGTGCCACTGTAAAAGGCCCGTTGGGTAGATTAGGGGTTGCTCACGCCAAGAGTAGTGTATCAGGGGATATCACTAGGGATTGAACCAAGAGTGGCGAGTGGTAGTGTCCATAGCCTAAGGTTATCTAGGGTGAGAGTCCGAGAATCACTTGAGGGTGTAGATTCCTTTTCATATAGTGGATTTCGTTGACCGTGTGTGGCGCACATATCAGCCCGTGGTTTTTCCCCGTGTGGGTTTCCACGTAAAAATCAAGTGTTCTTTAATTTCCGTATTTTTTACTTGATTTTATTATATGTGTGTTTTGGGTTAATTGTGATTAATTTTGACTAATCGAAAAATTGGTAATAATCGATTAACAACCCATTCACCCCCCCTCTAGGTTGTTTAGACACGCACGCGAGCTTATATTTGTATTTTCAATTGGTATCAGAGCGGGTTCCTAGACATACTTAGGTGATCCTTGATCTTGCTAGCATGTCTTGCATTTGTGTGCATTTTGTTTGCTACATTCATTTGCATTCATTTGCATACATCCACCCAAACACTATGAGTGGATTTGTGAGGCTAGAGGGTGCGTTACTCTCCGAACCACCATTGCTCACCATTGATAACTATTCCTCATGGAAAGTTAAAATGGAATTCTTTCTAAAGGACATCGATGAGCATGTGTGGATGTTTGTGGAAGAAGGATACTCACCTCCCACAGAGAGACTTGAAAATGGGACTTGTGTGCCTAAGCCTAAGTCCAAGTGGTCCAATGACGAACTCGAGGGTGAAGAATGGAATTCAAAGGGCATCCATGCCTTATCTTGTACCATGGATGAGAGTCAAGCCAAACTCATCCAAACCACTCGAGATGTTCGAGAAGCGTGGGAGATTCTAAGAGTGACACACGAAGGTACCGTGAAGGAGAAAAAGATGATCTCTACGGTGGTAGAGGAGAAGAAGATTAATCCTCTTAAGAAGAAGGAAAATGTTGCTTTGAAGACTTCGAAGCATGACAAGAAGGAGGATGACTTGAATGATGAAGACATGGCGTTAGTTGTTAAAAGATTCAAGAAGTTTTTAAGTCTTCAAAAGAAGGGTTATGGCTTAAAGGGTGATGACTTCAAGAAGAAGAAGAAGACCAAGGTCAAGAATGATGAGCCAAACCAAGAGGTGTCTTCAAGAGAGGGGACTAATTGCCTTGGATGTGGAGAATTCAGGCACATCTTCCCGGGATGTGAAAGCTTGAAGGATATAAGGAAATAAAAGGTGATGGCCACCTCATGGAGTGAAGATGAGAGTAAAGAAGATCCTTCGAGTGATGAAGCGCTTGCTATCAACTACATGGCATTTGGAGCCACTCATGTAGAAGTTGAAGAAGATAGTCAAGTTGCCTTGATTTGTGACCTTGAAGAAGGAGTAAATGAAATGGTAGCTAGGAGTGTGATTGATGTAGCTACGCAAAGGGAAGTTGCTTGTATAACATCAAGTGACAAGTTTGATGACCTTGATGAGGGAAGTGTCTCCGATGAAGAAATGACTTTCATGGTGGAGAATCTTGAGAGAATCACAAAATCTCACAAGAAGAATATGACCTCCAAAGTGAAGGAGGAGAATAGTATGAACTCCAAAGAAAAGGAGGTAAAGATGAAGGCATCTCTCAAGAATGGAGAAGCTACTCAAGACAAGTCCTCAAGAAATATCACTAAATGCTTTGAATGCGGAGGATTTGGTCACATAGCTCCCATGTGCATTAATTTGAAGAACAAGAAGAGAGGAAAAGGCATGATAGCTTGGAAGGGTGTAAAATGCTTCGAATGTGGTGGACTTGATCACATAGCCTCCATGTGTGGTAACTTGAAGTGTGAGAAGAGAGGAGAAGCTAGTCTTGATGATATGACTCTCACAAGCATTAGTGGGAGAAGCCTTGAAAGTGATGAGTGTTGCTCATACTCATGAGAAAATGATAGCTCCGACTTGGAGAATCTTGACAACAATGAAAAAATGAGTTATGAGGATCTAATGACACTCTTTCGTGACTCCTTGAAGATGAAAAAGAAGGAGATTTTTGTGTTGAAAGAAGATAACCTTCAACTAAGAGAAAATGTGATTCTCTTAGATAAGGAAGTTAATCTTGTCAAAGTAAATGAGGGCAAGTTGAAGAAAGAGCTTGAAGAAGCAAGGATGTCACTTGCTAAATTTACTTTGAGTACGAAAAAGCTCAACATTATGCTAGGCTGTGGAAAGATGCCCAGTGACAAGAGAGGACTAGGGTTTGTTGATGAGGAAGTCACACCGTCATCCAACAAGACAACCTTTGTGAAGGAAAGTGTTCCTAAGTTGGCTCCTCAATCTTCTTATCACAAGAAGATGCTTGAGAAGGGTGAATCTTCTAAGAGTGCTCATATGAAGACTTTCAAGGATAAAGAGACAAGGCATCTAGAAGATTTGAAGAAGGCTAAGATCAAGCAACCTCAAGCTCAAGGAAAATTCTTAGCTTCACCCTCTCAACACCCTAGGAGGAAGATTGATCTTGGAGAGTCATCCAAGAATGGCCAAGTGAAGATGCCAACAAAGGGTAAAGCTCAATCACAACATTCAAGAGCTCAACACCCGAGATTTGCACAACCAAGGAAGCACATTCAACCGGTTCAACCACCTCAACAAGTTAGACCACAAAGGTGCCACCAATCGGCTCAAGCTCTAAAGAGAAGCAATCCGATGCACCATCAAAGACAACCTCATCAACATGGCAATGCCTCGATGAGATCTCAATGTAATGGTATAAACTCTATCTTTGTACCTACTTGTCATTTTTGTGGTATGATTGGTCACTTAAGACCAAATTGCCTTGATTACATCAAGAGGTGTAGGTTAGAGAGCATGAAAGAAAAACGGTTGAAAAAGAAGGCAAGTTTGCATGAACCTAGGGAACTTAGAAACATGCCTATGACCACTAGAGTTGATAAAGTGGAACCTAGGAGGGTTAGAAAGAATGAACCCGCTTGCCATTGTGCCAATGGGATACCCGTAGATGCTACTAGGTCCAATGGACTTGGTAAGTCTATAAGGGATCATGCCTCCCTTTGACTTGGTTGCAATTGACCCTATGAGGGGAGCTCAAGCAAAGAGAGCAAACTTGCATGATTTGCCATGTGCAAAAAGTTGACTAAATTTATGCTCTTTTGATAATTGCTTGAGATTTTTTGGTTACACATTTGCTTATGTGATATTTTCTTCAATAAGTGTGAACCATTGCTTTACTTGCAATCCATGTCATATTTATGCTCAAACATGCATCTTTGGATATAGGAAACGTATTTTGGGAGTACTTTTTGAATGACCTTTAATTGATTCCTATGACATGATGATTCTTTAAATAACATGCTTAAAGTGATACGCATAAAATGCTTTTGATTGCTTGAAATGCAAAAATGTGTGTGCAAAAGCAAACATTGAGACTTAAATTGTTAAAGGATCTTAAAATCCAAAGTCTCTCTTTCTTTATTAGTAGAACAAGGCTACTATCATACGGGTACCTTACCCGGAAAAATCAAATAGGGTGCAAAGTCACTTATGCCTTGTTTTACTTATAAAGTTGGATATAGTTTTTTTTAATACTTAAACTCTATATCCTTGCTTTTCCATGACAAAGGGTGAAATTGGTTTGAATTATATTAGGAAACTTTTGTTGTTTGCTTTGCCAAATACCATTGTTTTTGAACTTGAATGCAACATGTCTTGCATGCAAAGCATCTTCATCACACATTTTCTTTAAATAAAACTCCTTGAATCTCTCTCAATTACTTGAATTGAATAAAGTTTGTCTATATGATTATGCAAATGCTTTTTGTGCTAATAGCTCTCTTTACTAAAGAAACCCGATAGGGGGAGCTCCTTTGCCTGTCTCATGACAAAAAGGGGGAGATGTCTTGAGAGATATAGGGGGAGCATTGTGTATGCTTTGGGGAGAGAAGTTTGAGAGAGAGTAACATTTTAGGGGGAGCATTGCACATGCAATTATTTATATTGTTTTATTGAGTGCAAATGTTTTTTATGTTTGTTCACCTCACATGCACTTGTTCTTGGAAAGTGCTTTCTTGCTATTGTGTGTAGGTACAATGATCTACAAGGAGATTGAAGACCTTGAAGACTTAGTTCTTAGGCTTATCTCATTGTATTGTAGAATTTACATTTGTTGACCAATAGCCTTCTTTTATCTTGTGAGGATATTATGTGAGTGGTTGTTTTGTCATGAAATAGCCAAAGGGGGAGATTGTAAGTGCATACACTTTGATTGGTTTATTTCATGACAAACCACATTGGGATCGTTTTGTAACGGGTAGCTTAGGATATTGTGTTTAACAAGCTTCCGGACTTCCCAAGGTGACTTCAAGATCAAGAGCTTCAAAGGTATACCACTTGACCATGATTCTTGAAGAGATTAGGTGCACACACACACTTGCATGCATCTTTATATATTGAGCTTTTGTTACCATGCTTGTGTTTCATTGTTTAGTGCATCCATGTCTTTTTGCACACACACACCTTCATTGCATTTATATGATTGCATTTGTGTAAATCTTAATTGTGTGTCACATGCTTGGTGATTTTTCTTGTTGATATCCATTTCCATGCATGTTTAGTTGATTGCATCTAGCTTATTGAAATGCCATGTCATGTTAGGCATTAGGATGCATTCACATCCCACACTTGCACTTCATGTATGTTTGTCTTAAGTGTGGTGTAATTCGTTTCCGTTTGTGTGATCGGAAATGTTCACGCTTGCACAATGGTGTGCATGTCTTAGCGTGATGGTTGACCACTTGAGAAGGTCTCATTCTTCTCTTGGATAAGTGTTAGATTCGGTTTGGTTATTTGGAGTAAAGTGTCTAGTTTAAAAAAAAAATTGGATTTCAATGTTTTAAACGTTTTTCAAAACCGACCTTTGTATGGTCTTGTGACCATAACTTTTTATCAAAAGATTTAAATTGAGTTTTGTAAAATTTTGGACAAACTAGACACCCATACCTTTCCAACGGTATATTATTCGTAATATTTCATGACCGTTTGGATTGGTTTTGAAATTTCCAAAGTGACCACTAAAACAGGGCATCACAGCTGTTATCCGAATCTGACCTTTGGTCACTCAAATGACCATAACTTTTTCTACATTTATCCAAATCATGTTTTGTTAATTTGAGTAGAAAGTAGACTTTCATACCTTTCCAACGATATATTATTCGATAGGTTTCGATGTCGTTTGGTCATATTTTGGGGCGCTCAAAACTTGAGCTGATGCACTGTCAGCGATTTACCGCTGTCCAGGCACCTTGCCTCTTGAGCGGTACGCTCAGCGAGCCACATCAGTGTCTTCTCGCCTGATGTACCGCTGCCCAGGCACCTTGCCTCTTGAGCGGTACGCCCAGCGGTTGCCCGTGAGAAGCTGAATCGTTTTCTTCAAAACGACATCACTTCATTTTGGCCTCATATATAAGTATCATCTTCTCCCTTGCTCGTCCATGTGAGCTAAAAAACTGAACCAAGTGAGAGAAACTCACATTCTAGAGAGAGAAGCTCCCAAGAAACCATTTTTACTCAACCAAACCACCTCCCATGTGCATCTAACTTCTTCTTAGCATCATTCAAGCATGGAGTGTGTTGATTTCATTGACTAGGTATTTTCTACATGTCCTAAAACTTCCAGTTTCATATTTATGACATGTAAACCTAGATTTAGCATTTATTTGTTAATTAAATGCTTGTCTCTTTGCTCATTGTTGTTTATAACATGTTTGAGACATTATTGATTGGTTGAGATAGGTTGTATGTTGATAGCTAGGATCTAGAGCTATTTTTTGCCATCTAGCTAATTTAATCTCATTGTGTGATTAAGATGTTTTATTTATGATATCTATGATTGTTTTGTGATTGACAATATCTAGTTAAGTCTATATGATTTTCATTTAGACATTGATGTGTAGGACTTCTTGATTGCATTTGTTAATTGCATTTAGAGTCTATGCCATGTTCATTGACAACTTAAGTTGATTGGCATTTTGTTTGGTTATTTGCATTAGTTGATTGCATGCTATTAGGCCTTGCCATTATTAATTGACAACTTGTGTTGATTGGCTTTGATTGATTGACAATTTATTGATTGCATTTGATTATTGCATATCTATTGTCATTGCCATGCTTTTTGACAACTTAGGTCGAGTTGGCTTTATTTGTTGACAATTAGGTTGCTAGTGTCTCTCAGCACCTAATTGAGTCTTCATGCACATTCATGTAGACTTTGTTGATAACTAGGATGTTCACTTGCATTATAACATCTAGTTAAGCATATAGTGTTTAGTCTAGCACTCATTGCTTTTGTGCATCATTGTGATACACTTAGACTTTTTTGATTCTCTTCTTGAGTCAAAGTCTTGTGACTTCTTGGTGAAGTTTCACAAGCAAGGAAAGTCTTGTGGCTACCCGTGTGTAGTGCTCAAGCAATTGGTCGAGTGCCACTGTAAAAGGCCCGTTGGGTAGATTAGGGGTTGCTCACGCCAAGAGTAGTGTATCAGGGGATATCACTAGGGATTGAACCAAGAGTGGCGAGTGGTAGTGTCCATAGCTTAAGGTTATCTAGGGTGAGAGTCCGAGAATCACTTGAGGGTGTAGATTCCTTTTCATATAGTGGATTTCGTTGACCGTGTGTGGCGCACATATCAGCCTGTGGTTTTTCCCCGTGTGGGTTTCCACATAAAAATCAAGTGTTCTTTAATTTCCGTATTTTTTACTTGATTTTATTATATGTGTATTTTGGGTTAATTGTGATTAATTTTGACTAATCAAAAAGTTGGTAATAATCGATTAACAATCCATTCACCCCCCCTCTAGGTTGTTTAGACACGCACGCGAGCTTATATTTGTATTTTCATGGAGTTATGAACAAAACCCAAGTGACTCCACCGAATAAAATTGAGAAGAAATTGGATAAAAGGGACAAAGGGAAGAAAGCATTTATGGTGAACCAAACAAGAATAGTGAACGGATTTTGTGTGAGGATGTTCTATGCCTCACATAAGTTGAGAAAGGAAGGTGGCGAGGATGTTGCACCAACCGTTGATCCGGATTGATAAGAGGAGCGAAATGCATCTAGCCTAGATGTTAAATCAAGCGCTTGGTGGGAGGCAACCCACCTAGGTAACTCTTCTAATTTTAAGCTTTATTTTTGTTTCATTTTAATTTTATCTTTGTTGAGTCTTATTAGTCTTGCTTAGATTAAGTGTGTGGCGTTATATTGTGCCTAGTTTTTAGGTTTGCAACGTGTTTGTTTTAGGTTGAGTTTGGTTTCCCTCCCGCTTTTAAGCTTATATTGTCCAATCCGCTTTTGTGCAAACATTAGGGACAATGTTTCGTTTAGGTTTGGGGGTGCGGCCATTCTAAGACCATTTTTGCATGATTGTTTTGCGTGTGCTTATTTTTGTGAAATTTTTTAAATTTTTTGCATGATTGTGTGTTTGTAAAGTCCTATTCTGTCCGTTCTCCTGTTTTGAGCCAAATTTTGGGGCATTAGCTTACTTTAATGAGATGCTTTTGGGTTGTGCCGTTTGAGGCAATTTTTGCATGTGTTGAGCCCCTGAGTCTAGGCAAAGGTCGTGCTAGTTAAAGCTACACCACATTGCTTGCACGTACCCTACCAGACTCGAAAGTGTCTAAGTGATTGGGTATCACTCTTAAGATGTCTAGATCATTAGTGGAGACTGCCCGTGTGAGACCAGAGCCCAAATAGCATCCTTATGAATGTGGTTTATTTCATTGTTTCATAAACACTCTTCTTGTAGATAAATAAGCATAAAAATAAAAAGGACCTCACTCCATGCTTTGGACATTAAAGAACGCCATTTTAAGATGCATCACCGTGGTTTTGCCTTTATTTGCTTGCTTAACTCATACCTATAGAGATGATGTAGGCAATGTGTGTTAAGTCACTACAAATATCCCAAACACATCCCATGCCTTGTGTGTGTGCTTAAATGTCCTATCTATGTTGACCTACACACTAAACCCCATCAATATATCCTCCCATATCATACACATCACCATATCTTACATAAACACTAAACCATCCCATTTGCTACAATTATGGCTTGTTATCATATCATAATGAAACTCAAGAGAAATCAAAAGTGTAAAATAGCGTGTACTTAGGCTAGATGTGTGAAGTTGTGCTAAGATCAAGGCTTGTTTTAACCATTAAAAAAAAAAAAAAAAATTTGCAAAAGCCTTCTAAGCTCTAAAGTGTGAAAGTTGTTAAAATATAAAGCAACTTAAAAATGAGCACAAGATGATTAAGTGAATAATTCTTGCCTAGACGTTAATTTTGAGAAGAGTGTGCCTAAAAGAAGTTTAAGCATAATCGGTAGCTAGCCCATAATCCCGTACCCACCAAGCCTCTCCACCACCATCTCACCATAGCATCTTTTGAACTTTAAAGAAGTCCTAATTGATCTTTAGAAGGAGTTTAGCTTGTTGACAAAGGCATCAAATGGTGTTTGCTCTTGTTCTTAATGTTCAAATCCGTTCTTATGGTCCATTTGCATTTAAACATTAGCGGTTTTTCAAAATGTGTCATATGCATGTAATTTGAAAATTCTTGTGCTTAATTTCCAACCGCATATGTTTGTTGAGTGAGCCTAGGTTCTGAGTGGTAAAATGAGAGAGATCCGGAAAAGTATAGAGTCGAGGCGAAATGCTATCATGAGACTTTTGTGTTCGATGCTTTTTAAAGCTTTGTTCACTAAGAAGTATGGAATTGCAATCTCTCTTGTTGTAGCACCTTAGCTTGCACTTCCCAAGTTTTTTCTCAGGGATCTTAGCATGCATGTGCTTCAATTCGGTTCACCCATTATTGCATCTCTGTCTATAGTTGGCTCAGCAGGAAAGACGTTTGTGGGTGTCGTGATGTAAACCCTCACGAGACTTCACTCGTCCTACTAGGGATCACCTAGGGGTTTAAAAGACTTATCTGGAAGTTTTAATTATTGTTTTTTTTGCTTTCCTTTGCTGTTTATTTTTCTTTTTGTTTATTTGTTTTGGTTTTGCTCGAGGACGACCAAAAGATAGGTTTAGCGGTGTTGATTGCTTTAGTTCTACACATAGTGTAGCCCCAATTTCATATCATTTTGTGTTCGCTTCTCGAGTAAAAGCCGTGGTTCTAACGCTTTAAATGAGTTGTGCAGGGGCAAAATGTTCTATTAGTCTTTCGCTGGAAAAGGAGCTAAAAAGAAGCAAGAAACAGAATTTCCTGCCTTCAGGCGACCTCAGACAGCTCGCCTCGAGGTCGCTATGCTCTCAGGCTAGGATTAGCTTGCCACCAATTCAGGCGAGCTCGAGTAGCTCGCCCCGAGCTCACTAAGCTCTCAGGATTTTTCGTCATAAGTCAAGCGAGCCTAAGCAGATCACCCCGAGCTCGCTATCCTCTCGGGTCCAGAAATGCTCACCTTCTTGGCGACCCCAGGGCGAGCTCACCAAGCTCGCCCCGAGCTCGTCCTTCACCTAGAAATTGCCTTTCTTCGTGGAAATTACTCTTTTGCCCTTGCCCTAATTAGCTCCCCTATATATTCTACAGTCTTTTCTCTGAAGACTTACCAACTTCTTCTCCCAAATTGAACCAAGAACACATTTTTATCCTTTTCCTTACATCACCACCTCCATCCTTTGAAATCCACAAAGATCCCTCCTTTCTTAACATCAAAAACACACTCATCACTCCACCTTACCATCACTTCCATCTATTCATCTTTTGGGCAGATTAGAGTTGAAGGAGCTTGGAAGAGGAAGAGCAAAGCAAAGAAGGAGCCTTTCCAAATAGTTTCTTCTATCTCTTTCTCTTTTTCATGTTCTTCTTGTTAGCCGTGTATTCAATTGAAGTTATCTTTTGTATGGCTACTTTTTGTGATATGAGCTAAACACTTAGTGTTAGGATTTGATGAAACCCCACCCAATGACTATATATTTATATTGATTCTTATTTACCCATTTATGTGCAACTTGTAGTTTATATGGATGTTTTGGTATGCTTAATGTTTATATTGATAGATTGATCTCCTATTAATTGTTCTTTTGTGGTTTTCTATATACCGACCGGAGACGCACGCCACGTGCTCGACAAAATGTTCTCTATGCATGTCTAGAAAAGTATACCCACTTAGGCTAGCGTATAGGATTCATTAGTGTGCCAACAAACTTAATGAACCCATTCATATATTCCGAGTAATTGAAAGATAGGCTTGGGTATGATTTTGGGTGTAACCTACTCTACTTGATCAAGATTGTAGGTTAATATTAGGGTGCATGAATCTATGAATTGCATGAGCATGTTATGGGTGAATAATTGAGTCTAAAACGGAAGTCAATATGGGGTGGGGTGTAGTCAAGTCCTAGCATATTTCTCTATATTATCACATTTGTGTTTATTTTTGCGTTACTTCATTTTGCTTTAGTATTAATCAATTAGGTTGCTTTAGTTTATTTTGTTTAATTTAGAAATCCTCATTAATGATTGTTTGAATAGCACCCAAGCTAATCAATTTCGGTAATCGGTTACTCGATCCCTGTGGAATGAACTTCACTTCATCATTACACTACTCTCCGACCTCGTTCTATTGCGAGAGTCATAAAAGAGACTAGCCACACAGCAGAAGGAGAAAAGCAGAAAGAGACAGCAAGCCTGGATTTCTGGAACTCCGAAAGCAGGTTTAAAGCCCAAGGCACTACCAACTCTGGTTCTCTAGCCTTACCACAGTTCAACATGGAATTCCTGCAATCCCAAATAGCCCAACAAATCACACAAATCTGGTTAAGATTAAGATGGAACTGGGCTGCTAACGCCGTCAAAATGTCCTTTACTGGAAAATTCTTCAAACCTGAAATAAGACTCCCAAATTTAGACTCCCTCCAAGATTAAGAGGGAACTTTTTTTATTTTGTTCTTAGGATGGTCTTTTGATCTTGGTGTAGCGGAAGCTCTACAAGAAAAACTTGCACGAAACAATTAGAAACAACCTACTGACAACGATCAACTTCGCGCACGAAGGATTGTTGTCAGGCTTCAAATACGACAGACTTCGCGCACGAAAGATGTGTAATTGGATATTGAGAATCAATTCTCTAAAATTTTAGTAACCAAAAAACTGATTAGCCTTTTGGCTTACAACCTTATTTAAAGCAAATAAATCCTAAACCTAATCGTATTCCTTGCAAAGCACGGAAACGAGCCCTAAAATGAAAAATTACAAAAAAAAGGCAAAAACGAGATTAATGCAAAAACTAAAGCTATTAAGAATCCTAAGCACCCCGTAATTGACGGAAGTCGATTCGGACTTGGGAAACTCGATTTATTGCAAAAACGAAACTTTCCTAAAACGGCAAAAATGGCCTTTTCGGGGCCTAAACAATGGAATTCGGATAAAATTGGGCATGCCTTTGGTCGTGACTTTGAAAACTCTCGCCGAAATGCATCAACTATGTAAGTTTCAAATCATTTTGACTTCGTCGCCCGGACTAGTAGGAATGATTTGCCCTTTTTCCTTAGTCTTTTTCCGATCCAACCCCTCCATGTAATCCAATGCCAAGGCTGCTGCATCAGATCTCTTGAACTTTGCTTAAAAAAAAAATCATTTCTCAACTAATGTCTCACTTGTTTTTAATGCTTTGACAATGAAAAGAATTGGCAACCCATTATCGGATTTAGATCTTCTCTAGTGCTGATCTTTCTATTCACCTCAAATAGTTAGAGATGATCAGCTCAGTAAAGAATCCTAATCCCCATAATCACCAAAGTTTAGTCAGAAAAATCCTTACAAACAAAATTCTTGCTTAGACAATTTAAAACCTAGCTAGTATAAGTACGAGCAAGAAAGCGATTGTTGAAGGATGAGAGCTTTTTTTTTTTTTTTTAATAAATAGAATCAAACTGGAAGAGTGTTGCATCATAAAAAGCATATATGGAGCATCGCTATTAAGTTGGTATCCAATTAATAAGACCTTAAATCATGTGCACGTAACTCTACAAGCCTACCAATATTATTACTGAAAAAAGTAAAAAAAAAATACATGGGATCTAGAACAAAAGACAAACAAAACCACCGCAACAAGCCGTGTAAAGAAAAACGATAAAATAGCAAGGGAGAAAAACCCCTATTAACAAGCATAGAACAAACAACCGAGCAAGAAAACCACCATTGATTTTGAGTCAAAGAAAGAGCATGAGAGCTATTTGGTAACAATCAATCCTTACAAATCAACTCACTTCTTGCTTAGACAATTTAAGATCTGACTAGTACAAGAAATAAAAATGACAAGATCAAAAGAACTACTGATGATTAAAATATTAATGTTGAATGAGAAGAAAGCTACTTGTTGACAATCAATTTTGCCCTTCCTTGACCCTTATTAATTTGGAATTGATCGATTCATTTTTCAATAAAACCGATAAAAAAAAACTGATAAAGTTCGGTTTCTGAAAATAGGAACCGATCCAATAAAATTTACAAATGTCAACCGATAAAAAATCAACCGAATTGAACTGGTTCGGTTCGGTTTGGTTTTTGGGTTTTGGTTCTACTGGGCCAAATTCATGGGCTTTAATTAATACATATATTTTCATATTTTAATCCTTTTGGACCTTTGACCAAATTAAATTATGGGTTTGAACAAATTGAAAATACTAGTTTAAAATAATATTTAGCAAAAGAAACAAAGAAAAATATATATATTATGTGACACACTTTCATAATTTTATTGTTTTATGGACTGTTGAACATTAAACTAGGGTTTTTTTTTAAATATATAAGTTGGATATCGGTTCGTTTTTTTGGTTTGGGATAGCGAACCGGGAAAAAAAACTAATCGGTTTTCAAAAAATGAACCAAACTAAACCGACCAACATAAAAAAAATATATAAATAAAAATTAAAAATAAAAAAAAACCGATTGCATCGGTTCGGTTCGATTCGGTTTATTGGTTTTTTACTCACCCCTAATTGAAACTCACAACTTCATGGTGTAGCCACGTAGGTGTGAGATGTATATCACTGGAAAGTAAACATAAATAATGTCATGTTGTGAAGAAATATAATATATATTTTTTTTCCTTTTATTATAGCGACATTTTCAATGAAATTACACTCATAAATTACTTGGAAAATAAAGATAAAAAATGTCATGTTGCAACTTGCTACACATTGCACAACATGATGTTGCCGGTTACTAAACACTTTTTTTTTATATAATTTTTTTCTTATTGTCTCTTTCGTTAATGACATTGGAGGATGAATCAATTAGATTATTAATCTTTCATTGGTCAAATTCATTAGCATGTGATGTTTAAGATATTTTATCAAATAAAAACTTTTTTTTTAACCCAAAGAATTTAATTTTTCGATGACTTTGTCTTTGACTCGAGGCCATAGACCGTTAATGACTTCAATGTTGGATATGGCTTGAATTCTCCAATGATTACCAAACCCGATTTACCAATGCGGAGACTTCCTGGAGACGTGAGAGCGTTTGGGAGTATGAGGTTATGCTTGAGGGAGGTTTGGAGGACGAAACGAACTGGAGAAGCGAAGAACAGCTCAAACCGCTGCCAATGTCGCTGTGGCTTTGGCAGTGGCAGCGGCATTGGCAGCGGTAGGACACCGCTGCTAATTTTGGCAGCGCAAGAGACAGCGGTCCAATTCCAGTAGATACCGCTATGGAAAGCGTCGTGGCTTCCACAGCGGTACCAGCAGCGGTCGACAATGATGGCGCATAGTGATCACGGTTCTCTGAGTGGTCAAGTTCAACACGGTTTAGGAAGTGAGTGGCCAATTGCAACTTGAATCGTAGTAAATCACAAGCATGCGTTGAATCAGGAAATATTCATGGAAGAGGAAATATGTTGCTTCTGAAAGTTCTAATGGGAAAAGGATTTCTCCTTAAAAGAAGACTTGACTTAACTAGGAAATAGTATTTATGTGGAATAAGTATTCTTGTATGACTAGGAGATTGATTTCCTTGTTAGTTTAAACTCTCTGTAATTCATATAAATAAACCTTAATAACTAGGTTATTAGGTGTGTGAAAAACACCTGAGAGTGGTGGAGCAAAATAGCAAATACTAGAGAGATCTTAAAGTGAGCATTGGGTGTAACTGGGTTTGGGGTATTATTTAGAGAGAGAACCTGAGTGTGTGGTTGTAAAAATTTTTACTACATATTGGAATTTTCTCTTGTCGTCCTGACGGTCGTGGTTTTTTCCCTGATTTGGGTTTCCACGTAAATTATTGTGTTGTGTGTGTGGATTTAAATTATTTCTCTTCATCTTATCTTTTCTTTGTTATTGTTTTTGTTTGTGTTCTATCCGGCAACGCTTCCGCACGCTTAGTGACGGTTTGTTCGCCAACATTCAAGAATCTAATCGGATTGTAAATACATTTTTAAATTCAACTAGCAGTAAGAAAATGTAATATATATATACAGGCTTTGACTCTCACATCGAAATCTAGATTCTTGTTATTTTGAAATTTGATTTAAATTTGTATAGAAAAAAATAAAATCTTAACTTTATTTTTAAAATGTCTTCTTCTCTCACTCAACTCTTGAATTTGTGTTAGACCAGAAAAAGTTATTTTAAATTTCCATATATAAGAGTAAAAACAATTTTAAGCCATTAAGGACTTAAATTTTAAAGAAATGGGTGTTTGATGAGAGTAATACTATGCAACCCAATAAAATAACCCAAAATTCAATTCAAATTATGTGGTAACTGGTAAGTGAGTTGTCACTACCATGTTATTTACCATGTTATTTCGCACATCATCACATGATGTATGTGTTAATAACAACTCACTTACCACATCATTTCGGTTAGTTTTTTAGGTTATAGAGTATTATTTTGTTTGACAAAATGACTTCAAAAGCTTGAGAGAGCTTCAAGCTTCTCCAATTAACTAAACAAAATGACTCTACTAGTTTTATTCATAAGCAGTTCCACATTTATTTTTGTGGATTTTTCTACTTTTTTCGTTTTCATTATTATTATTATTATTATTATTATTATTATTATTTTGGAGTTTTCATTAATTTTCTTGTACTCTTTTTTCTTCAATAATATTTTGTTCTCTGTTCCTTCACTGATCAGGATGGTCCTGAAATTTTTCCTGTGGATTCAGGATTGGCATAGGTGTAAAATAAAGATTTTATTTTTATTTTACACTGGTGCCAATTGAAGATCGCACATAAAAAATTTCAGGCCCGGACTTTTTTTTTTTTTTCTTAGGATGGTCTTTTGATCTCTTGCACTTTGCTTTAAAAAAAAAAAAAATTCATTTCTCAACTGATGTCTCACTTGTTTTTAATGCTTTGACAATGAAAAAGAATTTTTTTTTTGAAAGGCAAAATATATTCAAAAAACGGCCAAGCCGAAGAACAACAGACAATGAAAAAGAATGGGCAACCCATTATTGGATTTAGATCTTCTCTAGTGCTGATCTTTCTATTCACCTCAAATAGTTAGAGATGATCAGCTCAGTAAAGAATCCTAATCCCCATAATCACCAAAGTTTAGTCGGAAAAATCCTTACAAACAAAATTTTTGCTTAGACAATTTAAAACCTAGCTAGTATAAGTACGGGCAAGAAAGCGATAGTTGAATGATGAGAGCTATTTTTTTTTTTAATGAATAGAATCAAACTGGAAGAGTGTTGCATCATAAAAAGCATATATGGAGCATCGCTATTAAGTTGGCATCCAATTAATAAGACCTTAAATCATGTGCACGTAACTCTACAAGCCTACCAATATTATTACTGAAAAAAGGAAAAAAATTACATAGGATCTAGAACAAAAGAAAAACAAAACCACCGCAACAAGCCGTGTAAAGAAAAACGATAAAACAGCAAGGGAGAAAAACCCCTATTAACAAGCATAGAACAAACAACCGAGCAAGAAAACCACCATTGATTTTGAGTCAAAGAAAGAGCATGAGAGCTATTTGGTAACAATCAATCCTTACAAATTAACTCACTTCTTGCTTTGACAATTTAAGATCTGACTCGTACAAGAAATAAAAATGACAAGATCAAAAGAACTACTGATGATTAAAATATTAATGTTGAATGAGAAGAAAGCTACTTGTTGACAATCAATTTTGCCCTTCCTTGACCCTTATTAATTTGGAATTGATCGATTCATTTTTCAATAAAACCGATAAAAAAAACTGATAAAGTTTGGTTTCTGAAAATAGGAGCCGATCCAATAAAATTAACAAATGTCGACTGACAAAAAATCAACCGAATTGAACCGGTTCGGTTCGGTTTGGTTTTTTCGGTTTTGGTTCTACTGGGCCAAATTCATGGGCTTTAATTAATACACATATTTTCATATTTTAATCCTTTTGGACCTTTGACCAGATTAAATTATGGGTTTGAACAAATTGAAAATACTAGTTTAAAATAATATTTAGCAAAAGAAACAAAGAAAAATATATATATTATGTGACACACTTTCATAGTTTTATAGTTTTATGGACTGTTGAACATTAAACTAGGGTTTTTTTTAATATATAAGTTGGATATCGGCTCGGTTTTTTGGTTTGGGATAGCGAACTGGGAAAAAAACTGATCCAATCGGTTTTCAAAAAAATGAACCAAACTAAACCGACCAATATAAAAAAAACAAAAAAACAAAAACAAAAAAAACCAATTGGATCGGTTCGGTTTATTGGTTTTTTGCTCACCCCTAATTGAAACTCACAACTTCATGGTGTAGCCACATAGGTGTGAGATGTATATCACTGGGAAGTAAACATAAATAATGTCATGTTGTGAAGAAATATAATATATATTTTTTTTCCTTCTTTTATAGCGACATTTTCAATGAAATTACACTCATAAATTACTTGGAAAATAAAGATAAAAAATGTCATGTTGCAACTTGCTACACATTGCACAACATGATGTTGCCGGTTACTAAATCTTTTTTTTTTATATAATTTTTTTCTTATTGTCTCTTTCGTTAATGACATTGGAGGATGAATCAATTAGATTATTAATCTTTCATTGGTCAAATTCATTAGCATGTGATGTTTAAGATATTTTATCAAATAAAAACTTTTTTTTTTTAACCCAAAGAATTTAATTTTTCGATGACTTTGTCTTTGACTCGAGGCCATAGACCGTTAATGACTTCAAGAATCTAATTGGATTGTAAATACATTTTTAAATTCAACTTGTAGTAAGAAAATGTAATATGTAAATGTAATATATTTATACAGGCTTTGACTCTCACATCGAAATCTAGATTCTTGTTATTTTGAAATTTGATTTAAATTTGTATAGAAAAAAATAAAATCTTAACTTTATTTTTAAAATGTCTTCTTCTCTCACTCAACTCTTAAATTTGTGTTAGACCAGAAAAAGTTATTTTAAATTTCCATATATAAGAGTAAAAACAATTTTAAGCCATTAAGGACTTAAATTTTAAAGAGATAGGTGTTGGACGAGAGTAATACTATGCAACCCATTAAAATAACCCAAAATTCAATTCAAATTATGTGATAACTGGTAAGTGAGTTGTTACTGCCATGTTCAACTCACTTGCCACATCATTTGAGTTAAATTTTGGGTTAGTTTTTTAGGTTACAGAGTATTACTTTGTTTGATAAAATGACTTCAAAAGCTTGAGAGAGCTTCAAGCTTCTCCAATTAACTTAAACAAAATGACTCTACTAGTTTTATTCATAAGCAGTTCCACATTTATTTTTGTGGATTTTCTACATTTTTTTTTTGTTTTCATTAATTTTCCTGTACTCTTTTTTCGTCATTAATATTTTGTTCTCTGTACCTTCACTGATCAGGACGGTCCTGAAATTTTTCGTGTGGATTCAGGATTTGCATAGGTGTAAAATATAGATTTTATTTTTATTTTACACTAGTGCCAATTGAAGATCGCACATAAAAAATATCAGGGCCGAACTTTTTTTTTTTCTTAGGATGGTCTTTTGATCTCTTGCACTTTGCCTAAAAAAATTCATTTCTCAACTAATGTCTCACTTGTTTTTAATGCTTTGACAATGAAAAAGAATGGGCAACCCATTATTGGATTTAGATCTTCTCCAGTGCTGATCTTTCTATTCACCTCAAATAGTTAGAGATGATCAGCTTTGTAAAGAATCCTAATCCCCATAATCACCAAAGTTTAGTCGGCACTACAACAGATAAGGTCTTTTACGGCGTGCAAAGTATGCCGTAAATGACTATTTACGACGTTCATCCGCAAGTTGTATTAGATGATGTCGTGAATGATATCCATCAACTACGGCGTAGAAAACATGTCGTAAATATGTTTTAAAAAAATGCCGTAATTGTATCTCTCAAATACGACGTACAAAACATGTCGTGAATATCTCTTTTACCGCACGCAAAGAATGTCGTAAATGACTATTTACGGCATTCAAAATGTGCCGTTAATATGTTTTAAAAAAACGCCGTAATTGTACCACTAGACCACCACCGACGCCGTCGATCGACGACCCCACCTGACCGCCGACCCCGCCGACGGCGGCCACCACCCACTTATGATAATAATGACAATTAATTGTCATTATTAGGAATTGAACTTGAGACCTCAAGTCAATAGTTGTAAGTCTTTACCACTTGACTACAACATTTGATGTGTTAACAATTGAACAATATTTATATATAACCTATATAAAATATATTCACGACGTGTTTTGTACGCTGTAAATAGTCATTTACGACATTTTTTGCGCGCGGTAAAAGGGTGCGATTTGTACGCCGTCTTTGAGGGATACAATTATGACGCTTTTTAAAACATATTCACGACGCATTTTGTACGCCGTAAATAGTCATTTATGACATTCTTTGCGCGCGGTAAAAGGGTGTGATTTGTACGCCGTCTTTGAGGGATACAATTACGGCGTTTTTTAAAACATATTCACGACGCGTTTTATACGCCGTAAATAGTCATTTACGACATTCTTTGTGCGCGGTAAAAGGGTGCGATTTGTACGCGGTCTTTGAGGGATACAATTACGGTGTTTTTTAAAACATATTCATGACGCGTTTTGTACGCCATAAATAGTCATTTACGACATTCTTTGCGTGCAGTAAAAGGGTGCGATTTGTACACTATCTTTGAGGGATACAATTATGACGTTTTTTAAAACATATTCACGACGTGTTTGGTACGCCGTAAATAGTCTTTTACAACATTCTTTATGCGCGGTAAAAGGGTGGGTTTTGTACACCGTATTTGAGGGATACAATTATGGCGTTTTTTAAAACATATTCACGACGTGTTTTGTACGTCATAAATAGTCATTTACGACATTCTTTGCGCACGATAAAAGGGTGCGATTTGTACGCCGTATTTGGGGGATACAATTACGACGTTTTTTAAAACATATTCACGACGTGTTTTGTACGCTGTAAAATAGTCTTTTACGACAGTCTTTGTGCACGGTAAAAGGGTGGGTTTTGTTCACCGTATTTGAGGGATACAATTATGGCGTTTTATAAAACATATTCACGACGTGTTTTGTACGCTGTAAATAGTCATTTACGACATTTTTTGCACGCGGTAAAAGGGTGCGTTTTGTACGTCGTATTTGGGGATACAATTACGGCGTTTTTTAAAACATATTCACGACGTGTTTTGTACGCCGTAGTTGATGTGCACCGTCTTTGAGAATCATTTTTTACGGCGTTCCCCAAATATGCGCCATCTTTGAGAAATTATGCATTACAATTACGACGTAAACTAAAAAAACGTCGTGAATGATAGCATTTACGACGCAAAATTTATGTGCGCCGTAAAACTCAAGCCGTAAAAGACCCAATCTGTTGTAGTGCGGAAAAATCCTTACAAACAAAATTCTTGCTTGGACAATTTAAAACCTAGCTAGTATAAGTACGGGCAAGAAAGCGATTGTTGAATGATGAGAGCTATTTTTTTTTTTAATAAATAGAATCAAACTGGAAGAGTGTTGCATCATAAAAAGCATATATGTAGCATCGCTATTAAGTTGGCATCCAATTAATAAGACCTAATCATGTGCATGTAACTCTCCAAGCCTACCAATATTATTACTGAACTCTCCAAGCCTACCAATATTATTACTGAAAAAAGGAAAAAAAAAAATACATAGGATCTAGAACAAAAGAAAAACAAAACCACCGCAACAAGCCGTGTAAAGAAAAACGATAAAACAGCAAGGTAGAAAAACCCCTATTAACAAGCATAAAACAAATAACCGAGCAAGAAAACCACCATTGATTTTAAGTCAAAGAAAGAGCATGAGAGCTATTTGGTAACAATCAATCCTTACAAATTAACTCACTTCTTGCTTAGACAATTTAAGATCTGACTCGTACAAGAAATAAAAATGACAAGATCAAAAGAACTACTGATGATTAAAATATTAATGTTGAATGAGAAGAAAGCTACTTGTTGACAATCAATTTTGCCTTTCCTTGACCCTCATTAATTTGGAATTGATCTCCAAGACCAAAATGAGCCATCAACAACCAAACAAAAGTAATAAGCTCTCCTCCTTTACTAACTTGCTGTGCATGTGTTCTTGCACTGCAATTACAAGCAGCATATGACAACAATTCCACCCACATTTTGCTCAATAATTCCCATTTATCTTCCAATTTTTTCAGCTCTTTAGCCAGAATACTTGCATCAAACAACACTGATTTGCTTCTATCTCCTTTCACTGTTACAGGTTTCACATATGTATTCACATCTAGAATCTTCCTGCATGCTTCCTTTTCTGGGTTCCCTTTTAGACTCTTCCTTTTCAAGAATCTCTTGGTCTCTGCACACGTATCTCGGAATCTTATTTTCCCAATACCCGCAACAGTAGACATCATGCTAGGCTGCATGACTAAAAGATACAACATGTAATCTGATAAGACTTTGCTAAATTGACGATGATTATTATTACCACCGGAAATATGTTGATGATCTTCATGGTAAAGGAGTTCAGTAGCAATGTGCCACAATAGGAGGCTTTCATCATAAGCAACTTTAGTCACATATGGCAACAATATGTCGGGATAAGGTTTCTCCTGCAGAATCCAATCACCTCTAGCTGAAGAAATCTTCTTGGCAGCTTCCGGTTCTGATGATGAACGATCCAGCTTCCTGGATAGCTCATTAAATATGAATTTCCACAGCTCTTTAGTCAATGGCTCATGGGACACATATTTTATCTCATCAACAAAATCAGTAATGCCGCCCATGGAATCAAGGCCTAAACAATGAACAATTTTGTCACGGATGAAGCCCAGAAAATGAATTACTTTGCCCCCGATCTGGCCTAAAAAGGGAATTCTGTTTGGTCGTTTTGTTGTTGACACGTTACTTATCTCATCGCTGATGAAACAGTTGTTGGCATTGTCGATCTGTTTGGAGGTTCTGTTTGGACGTCCCTTGATGCAATATCTTATCAAGTTGTGTCCTGAAACATATCCAGACCACCTGCGAAACAAGAAAGGTGTAGCTAGCACCTCATGCTTGGGCTCGGCAGAATGCTTCTGACATTCATACCACTTCGTCTGCTTGAAAATGAGAAACCAGCTGAGAAGAGAAGATATGCGCGATTTGACCTTTTTACGTAATTTGGATTCATTGTTAGAAATCCGTAGAGCAGAAAATGTCCAATCAGAGAAAACGAGCATGAAGAAGGCTAAGGTATCCAGGCCTATCGCACCCCAGAACAAGATATATGTAATTCTAACATCGAATTTGTCATAATTATGCTTCTTCACCTTGAAATTGAACAGCAAAAAAGCTGGCACAAGGAAACCAAAGGACATGAACCGCATAATGTATCCTGTAACAGAATGCACAACCTGGATCTTGGTATAGAAAACTTCATAAATGAAGTTGAGTTCAACCTCAATTACTCTCAAGGAATCTTCAGGAAGTAGATTTTCAAAGAAATAGCGGCTCTCATCGCGCTCATGAAAGCTGAAGATTAGATCAACAATCAGCCCTTTGAAAATGTTGAAGTAGTAATGTGCCTGCTGCACCACCTCAAGATTATTTAATTTTTTCTTCTCCACATTAGCTGCATCTCCAGCTTTGTATTCTTTGTCTGGCTCTTCTGGTATTATAATTATTTTCGCAGGAAGTCTTGCACCGACTTTCGAAGAGTATTCATCCATGAGCTTGGCATAGTTGGGTCCAGGGTCAGGCTCTTTAAGCATGGAGTCTCTGAATCTATCCAAGCTTGCAAGATACAAAGCGCGAGTCCGCTCAAGATACTTGATAGTTCCTGAGAGAAACATGAGAATTGTTGGAATAGCTAGCTTGTTTTCAGGAAGTGATTGGAGGAAGACATAAACAGCAGCAACTGCCTGGATTATGAATCCAAGCAAGTGCCTGAGCCACAGCTCGTTGTCCTCCAGAGCAAACGCGGTTATAGTGTCTGGACCACCAAGATGTAACAAGAGAAATGGAGGCCAAAATGCTAACAGATCACTGTTCTCTGAAGGCGTAGAAGCGTCAGGAGTATTGCCTTGGCTGTTAGAGATGAGTCCAACCGCGAAATTAGCTGCCCAGTCGGCGAGCAAATAAACTGACCAGAGGAGCATGATGATCAGCTTATTCGCCGTGCCTTTTCGCAGAGGAGCAAACAAAATTAAGAAGGTCTGCATTGCGAGACTGAACAGCATTACGCCTCGGATATTCCATTCGTCCCATAATTTCTTGAATTTTGGAGGGATCGGATCAACCATTCTTCACTCTCTGTCAGGAAATTTTGAAGTTTCAGATTTTGAACAGATTGAAAGCAGTTGTGTTAGTGTGAATTGGATCATAAGAATACAATGAACTGATGCACCTAGCTGGTATGAACAAATTATGAAGTCAATTAATGGTTTATATATATATATATATATATATATTAAATCACAATTAGCAGTTTAATAATCAGTAATTAAACGTTGACCGATTAATTAAATAGTTCTCGAAAGTTGTATTTAGCGTTGGATTTTGTAATGCCTGTTGTCCTGCAAAATTAAGGCTTAATCTCTCTTTCCTATCCTATTGCTTAGTACTGATTATAATACATTACTCTTACTTGACTTTAATTAATACAAGTTGTGTATGAATTCAAAAATTATATATATATATATATATATATATATATATACACACACATAAGAATAAAGCTATTGGACCTAAAAAACCAACCCAAATTTCCAACCCAAACCCATATGGCAACATCACATGGGATCTTGGAAAGAGTGACGTGGACCCATGTTGTGTGTGATGTTGCCACATGGCATTTAGGTTGGAATTTGGGTTGGTTTTTTGGGTCCAGTGGCATTACTCTATACATAAATTGTATTTTTGTACTTTATAATAGGATGCTTTGTCTGCAGCAAATCAACTACCGACCAAAGCCACCATCGCCCAAAATGATTTAGTGATAAAAGGTAACGGGTATGTTCAAAATGTCTCAATACGTTGGATGCAATATCATACGATATGATATGATTTCATCGGAAGGATGCAATATTGCACCCATGAGGCAGTGAAGCTTTTCTCTAGTGATTATGGTTTTTGTTGTTTGATATATGTTTTGTAAATGGGGCATTAATTAGTTGTAGAAACATGCATCTTCACTGGATAATCAAAATTCTAGCACATAGAGACTAACCATATATGAGAATGGTTGTTCAAAAGCTAGAAGAGGCTCATTAATGCCTCATCAAGCCTTTCAATCCTCGCGAAGAATAGCAATGCCGAGTGGCTGGTGGATGAGATCACGGAGGAGCTAGGAACCAACAGTGCATGTATGCGTTGCCACAACACAAGAGCATCATCAACACGCCGAAACTAGCCAACTACGTCGTGCAATTACCTTGTAGGGAACTATAAAATTGATATCAACAGCACAATTAATAACATACAGTATATAATGCCTGGGTACACCCAAGATGAGTCCAAACCCAATTCCATGGCCTTGACCTATGAAGCCCAACCCAACACATGTTAATAACTGTTGTAGCAATTACTATAGATAACTGCCTATACAGTTATTCTATAGACACCACTTATGCAGTATGTGAGTAAATGTAGGACTCAGTGATACAAAAAGGCTAAGTGTCTGCAAGTGGAAATGACAAGTACGTGAAATACAGAAATAGAGAGAAACAGTAAAAGAGAAGATTCTTATACCGTGGTTTGAGTTTGAGTTCCATGTATTGGTGACTCTTTCCTGACCTGTGAAACATTATGTGATCGTTCAAGAACCGAAGAAAGGTACATAATCTTAATACTTTCTTCTTATGTTCTATATGAAATGTAATCTTCATATTGCCGTCATTAGTTGCGATTCTGGTACCATTAGAAACAAGAGATCCTAAGCTTTCCAAAGACACCGCAATCGCATAATTTGGTCTGGTAACAAGTGAGAACGAGTCAATTGAAAATTGGGTCGGGAACACATTTTTTCTAGAAATTTTTTTTTTAAGGTTGAAGATGATTGAACAGTACCACGCGCTATTAGGGCGGCGAGTGTACTTCACCCCAAATCTATTTTTCAAAACTAAGGGCAGTAATGGAATTAGGATGTTATTTGGAGTTGGATGGTATTTTTCCGGTGATCATACAATTCTGGGAAGGTGGCACGTGGACTACATGCACCTCATGTGCACGTGTGAATTCGCATAACAGTTTTGTACTGTTGAAATGTGGCAACCCAGAGAGTGACATGTGTTGGGATCTGTCAGCAGTGACACGTGGTCCAATCCCCTGATGCCACGTGGTAGAGACATGTGACATGTAAAACCGTTGACCGTTTCCGACGATTGGAACGGTTTCCGATGACGGTTACCGACGATTGGAACAGTACCAACGTTGGACCATAACCAATCCATTTTTCGGTGCCGGTTCACAGGCCGGACAGTTTTTTCGGTGCCGTTTTCGGTGACCAATCTAAAAAAAAAAAAAAAAAAAAAAAGTAATTTTTTTCTCTACCATTGATTGTTTTCACTCCAATGGGAGTTGAATAAATGCCCAATAAATTTTTAAGTTCTCAAATTTTTTTTTTTTTTTACTACCAAATTAATTAATGGGTGTCTATTTTTCATTTCTCTGTAGATTGAGGAAATGTGTAACCACAGCTCATCTGACCCTGATCCTCAAGAGAAGTACTCACCACTGTCGGTGGAGGAATATTCACCACAATCGGTAGAAGATAATTTACTATTGTCGGATGACTCTAATCCTCAAGAGGAGAACTCACCACTGTCAATGGAGGAATATTCACCACAATCGATAGAAGATTATTCACCATTATCAAATGAAATGTCCATAGAGGAAAATACTATTGAAGAGTATACACCTGGGACGCTTGAGGATGATGAAAGTCAACAATCTCCAAGGATGGAGATGGATGAAGCATGTTCAAGAATTTCGAAATGCTATTAGCTGAGTTCATAAACAAACTAGAAGGTCATAAACTAGATTTCAACACTAGTTTTTATGAACAGTTGTTAAGGTTTGGGGATCTCATTGTTTCTGAATGGCCTTGGAGTGATAGAATATATTAGGAAAGAAACAATTCATGCCCTACTTAAGGTTCTACCAGAAGAGCTACGATAACATAATTATGTAATGCTTACATTGCTAGAAGCAGATGTACTTACCACTTTTATTGAAGCGTTAGAAATCATATTAGATTATGATGATCATCGAGTGCGTAGAAATCTCAGAAAGCATGCGGCTTTGAGTGTGGGTTCTAGTTTGAGAACTCAAAAACGTTATGACTCTAAGGCAGGGTGGTACATAAATAATGCTTTTAAAAACTATTTGGTAGAGCATAAATACTACCTACCTCAAGATGATAAGCATAGTATCTATGCCCATTTTGAGAGAATCCTGCATGAAATCCCAAAGAGTTTTAGAATTACTGATTGAGAATGTAATTCTTAGGATGTATATATTTTTGTAAATACTCCTAGTTTGTAAATACAACTCTTTATTATTAATGAAATGGGATGTTTATGCACATGATTATGCAAAGTTTTATATACTTGTGCTAATTTAATATGGGTGTTCTAAATTGTAAGAAACAATGTTAGAACTGTTTTGCGCAAAGACACTAATAAATATAAACTAGTGAATGTTAAGGACTTGGATGGTGATCGGGAGCTTTGACTCTTATTTCGATTCCTATCTTAACATTCCTCTTATTATATTTTTTATGTGTAAGTTTGCTGCATGAAATTGTGCTAAATGTGAAATTATTAGAAAAAACATGCTAGAATAACTATTAATTAAACTATGTGTTAAATAAATTTTCAGGAAATGGCTTCTGCATCTAAGTTAATTGTTGCTGAGTTGAACAAGAGAGAAAAGTTTAACGGTGATAACTATGAGATGTGGCACCGAAAGGTTTAGCTGATCCTTGAAAAGTAAGAGGCTCTTGAAACTCTTACTAATACCATGGTTGAACCACCAACTGGTAACACTGCCCAAAATATGAGAGATATGGAAACATATTAGACTTGGAAGAGGAAGAACAGTCTGGCTCACATAACAATGCTAAGTAGTATGACAAATGCTCTTATGTGTGAAAATGAGGGGTTTGACACTACGCAAGATATGTGGATTGCATTGAAAGACAAGTTTGGTGGTACTTCTACTACCAAGCTTAGGAGACTTACAATTAAGTTTGACACCTACAGGAAGCGTCAGAATCATGATATGAGGCAGCACCTGAGAGAGATGTCAAACATGATACATGAACTGAAGTTTGCGAGTCATTCCTTAACTGATGAGCAGCAAATCCAAGCAGTGATCCAGTCTCTTCCTAACAACTGGGAAAATATTAAGATCAACATGACCCACAATGATAATATCAAGACTTTTGATGATATATCACGTCATGTTGAACTGGAAGATGAGCACCTATAGGCAGCTAAGGCTTTCAGTCAGCTTTACATGGCTGAATCCAGCAAGCGTAAGACTAAGAGGTTTATGCACAAGGGAAAGAAAGGGAACTTCCAGAAGGGAAAATGGAAGGTTCCTAAAGAGAACCTTAAGAAAAGTGAGAACTTTAAGAAAGGTGAGACCAAATTTCAGAAAAGGGGCAAGAGTGCTGGGTTCAAAAAGGACAAAACCAAATTGAAATGTTACAATTGTGGCAAACAGTGTCATTTTGCTCGTGAGTGCATTGAGCCAAAAAAGGTACAACCTAATTCAATAACTGATAGCTATGTTTTGGTTTCTAGTTCTGTTTTACTCACTGAATCTTGTCCTTTATAGATTGTAAACTCAGGAGCCACAGACCATGCAGCTAGAGATAGAGCAACGTTCGTAGAATATCGTCGAATCAGTCAGGGGACTAGATGGATTTACGTGGGGAACAACTCTAGAGTTGAAGTGAATGGTATTGGCACTTGCAAATTGATGATGCATGGTGGTCAAGTACTTTATCTCCAAGATGTTCTATATGCTCCTGGAATCCGACGAAATTTAGTTTCAGTTATTGTCCTTCTAGGTTTAGGTTATGAACCAAACTTTTATGGTATATGTATGGATATTGTTTTAAATTCTGTTTGTATTGGTACTGGATATTTGTTAAATGGTTTTATTGTATTAAATACCAAATTAGACGGTTTTAATTGTAGTGATGGGTGTTTTTCATTAATTGCTTCCGTTAATAATGTCAATGTTGATGTGAATACTTGGCATGCTAGACTGGGTCATATTGGCCAAAATAGGATGAACATATTGGCTAGAGAAGGCCTTTTAGGTTCATTTAATAAGATAGAATTACCTATTTGTGAAAATTATCTAGCTGGAAAAACAACTAGAAAGCCATTCGGAAAAGGGACTAGGGTTGAAAATCCATTACAATTAATTCACTCTAACATTTGTGGTCTAATAAGTGTAAAGGCAAGGCATGGTGCCTCATATTTTATTACATTCATAGATGATTTTACCCATTTTGGTCATGTCTATTTGATTACTCATAAGTCTAAAGCATTAGATTGTTTCAAATTATACTTAAACTTATTAGAGAATCAATTAGAAAAAAGGGTTAAAGCATTACGTACTAACAGGGGACGAGAATACCTTTCAGATCAATTCAAGGAATTGTGTGATGAAAAGGGTATACATAGACAGTTAACTGTTCCTAGAACTCCGTAACAAAATGGTGTGGTGAAAAGGAGGAATAGAACATTACTTGAAATGGTTAGATCTATGATGGCGCAAGTAAGTCTCCCAGTGCACTACTAGGGAGATGCCTTGTTGACTGCCACTTCTGTACTTAACCGAGTTCCCTCGAAGTCAATTACTTCAACACCTTATGAGTTATGGATAGGTAGAAAACCTAGCTTAACTTATCTGCGACCTTGGGGGTGCGCGGGTTACGTACATGATCCATCCAACAAGTATGGAAAATTGGGTACAAGAAGAAAGAAATGTATCTTTATTAGATATTCCGAGCATTCAAAAGGATATGTACTAATAGGTGAAAACTCGAATGGAAGTGTGACTGAGATAGAATCACGAGATGTGAATTTTTTAGAAAGTGAATTTCCTAAAAGAGGTGAAGTTGATAAAGATATTCGATTCTACGAATTGGATAATCTGATCAAGGATTCAAATCTAAATACTCCACTAGAGGTTAATGCGGATTTATCAGGGACTTCTGTCCCTAGTGGGAGTGAAACTCCACTTGAAGTAAATATAGATCTACTCGGACTTTCTGTCCATAATGGGAGTAATGATGTTATGGAAACAGCGCTTTTAGATTTACCTTTTCGCAGAAGTAACTGTGGAAATGTCCCTTGTCGTCGTTTTGAGATTAAGAGGGGAGCGTTTATGGTTGTTTTACATGATGCTGATGAGCCTAAAAATGTGAATGAAGCTCTTAAATCACCCAACAAGGAACTATGGATTAATGCCATGAAAGAGAAGATGGATTCAATGAAAAGTAATCATGTCTGGGACTTGGTTGACTTACCGTCGGGAAGGAAAGCCATTGGAAATAAATGGGTCATTCGAATCAAGCGAAAGGCAGATGGCACAGTAGAGAGACATAAGGCGCGTTTAATCGTAAAAGGTTATACTCAACAAGAGGGTATTGACTATGAAGAAACTATTACCCCTGTGGTTAGGTTTGCTTCAGTACGCCTTATTTTGGCAATCATCACACATATGGACCTATAATTACATCAAATGGATGTAAAAATAGCATTTCTCAATAGAGAACTGGATGAAAAAATTTACATGGAACAATTAGTAAATTTTATTTCAAAGGCCATGAGCGCAAAGTGTATAAGCTCAAAAGGTCAATATATGGCTTGAAACATCATCCAGACAATGGTACCTACGATTCCATCAGGCTGTTATGTCTTATGGGTTCCAAATGGTTGAAGAAGACCATTATGTGTACATAAAACAGGATAAAGATAAGTATGTGATGCTATCTTTATATGTGGACAATATTTTATTGGCTGGAAATTGGAAAGAATATGTGTTGGCCATTAAGAAATGGTTGTCTTCAAATTTTGAGATGAAGGACATGGATGAGGCTACCTATATATTAGGAGTCAAAATTACAAGAGATCGTTCAAAGAAATTACTTGCTTTGTCGCAAGAGCCTTATATAAGGAAGATTATTGAACTAATTAATATGGCTGATTGTAAGCCTATGGATACACCTATATCAAAAGGCCAAAATCTTAGTCTTGACATGTGTCCCAAAACTCCACAAGAACTTGATAGTACGAAAAATGTTCCTTATTCTTCATACTATCGGCAATCTCATGTATGCTATGTTATGTACAAGACCAGATATTTGCTATGCGATAGGATTCGTAAGTAGATATCAATCTAATTCTAGACAGAAACATTGGATTGCCGTGAAGAGAATTTTGGCGTATCTAAAAAGTATTGCCAACTACTCCCTTTGTTACCAAGGTGGAGATTTGTGTCTCATTGGATATATAGATGTCGACTAGGGAAGCGATCTGGATGAGCAAAAATCAACATCAGGATATGCATTCCTACTCAGTAAAGGTGTTATCTCTTGGAGTAGTAAGAAACAAACATGTATTGCACTATCAACAATTGAGGCCGAATTTGTGGCATGTTCGACAACAGTACAAGAAGCAGTCTGGCTTAAGAGATTTTTGAAAGATCTGGATGTCTTTAAGGGCATAGGAAGCCAATAACTGTTTACTGTGATAGTCAAGCAGTGATTGCTTACACTAAAGACTCCAAGTATCACAGTAAATCCAAACACATAGAGACAAAATACAATTTTGTCAGAGACATCATATCGAAGAAAGAAGTAATGATTCAATGCATTTCAACCCATGAGATGGTAGCTGATCCTCTCACTAAAGTTGTGACTAGAGACGTCCATAAATCACATGCTAAGTCATTAGGGCTGCGTAGATTGTAAATGATAGATTGAATCATTGTACCGAATAATGTTATTATAGTTATAAATAAAATTGACTTATGTTTTTTTGAAATCTTATTAGCATGTTATATTTCACACATGAATTGTTTTTATAAAATGTCGTCAGATTGAGACCGGCATTCTTACACGAGCGGTCGCCTCAGTTGTTTGGGAGAACAAGTTGAGATGAGACACATATATAATGTAGAATATGTGAGAAATATTCTAAAATGAGCTAATATATATGAAAATGTCGCCTTGATTGTGTTAAGATGAGGTTCTTAACAAATATACATATATTTTAGAATCGATCATGATAGACCCCACTATCATTGATACCTGATTTAGCCAAATATGAGACCTTAATGTGGCGCTAAAGAATGGTGAGCTTTTAAGAACTTAGATCTGTACAATGAATTAAAGAAAGACATAGTCATTCTCGTTTAGAATGAAAATCACTGTAACACGTGTTTCATACCTCATGTGCTATTTGTGACTGATGTGGAAAATGAGAGAATGAATCCCTACTTTCTCATTATGTAAGTTCCATTGAAGTTATATAACACTTCAAATGATGTCCTTATAACTATTCACTTTGTCTTAAAGTGACATAATAGTGTTAGCACCTTTGGCATGTTATTTCTATGGCTATGATAATACAGCCTATGAGGCATGTCTAAGGTAGCAGCTGTTTTGGAGACTAAGAAACTAAGATAGAATGTGAAGATTTAATACATTTTTATCTTACTTATGTGTTCACCGACTAGCCAATTGTATTTGGAGATACAATTGTGAATACATGAAATGTGATAAAGTGAAACATAGCTTCATAAGGGGTTAAGTATGCTTCAGACTGATAAAAAGGATTATAAAATTAAATCTAGGACTTAATAATGAACAACATTATATCTCTTGTAAATAGAGAATTTACAATTGAGATTTCAAAGCTTCTTATTTTTTGCATTAATTGTTCATAGGTCACATAGTATATTTGTCCGTATGAATACTCTTATATGGTTTTATGATGATGTCATAATTATGTTCTCTCTGATGGAACTGTGTTAGACCCACTTATACGAGTGGGAGATGTTAGTATATAGTCGGTACACCCAAGATGGGTCAAAACCCAATTTCATGGCCTTGGCCCATGAAGCCCAACCCAACACATGTTAATAACTGTTGTAGCAGTTACTGTAGATAACTGCCTATGCAGTTATTCTACAGACACCACTTATGCAGTATGTGAGTAAATGTAGGACTCAGTGATACAAAAAGGTTAACTGTCTATAAGTGGAAATGACAAGTACGTGAAATACAATAATAGAGAGAAACAGTAAAAGAGAGGATTCTTATACTGTGGTTTGAGTTTGAGTTCCATTTATTGGTGACTCTTTCCCGACCTGTGAAACATTCTATGATCGTTCCAAAACCGAAGAAAGGTACATAATCTTAATACTTTATTCTTATGTTCTATATGAAATATAATCTTCAGTGATAAGAGCGTTTATTCAGTCTGACAATGTCATAAGTCTGGTATTACATGTTTACGGTAACAGGTATGTTCAAAATGTCTCAATACGTTGGACGCAATATCATACGATATGATATGATTTCATCGGAAGGATGCAATATTGCACCCATGAGGCAGTGAAGCTTTTCTCTAGTGATTATGGTTTTAGCTGTTTGATATATGTTTTGTAAATGGGGCATTAATTAGTTGTAGAAACATGCATCTTCACTGGATTGTCAAAATTCTAGCACAGAGAGACTAACCATATATGAGAATGGTTGTTCAAAAGCTAGAAGAGGCTGATTAATGCCTCATCAAGCCTTTCAATCCTCGCGAAGAACAGCAATGCCGAGTGGCTGGTGGTTGAGATCATGGAGGAGCTAGGCACCAACAGTGCATGTATGCATTGCCACGACACAAGAGCATCATCAACACGCCGAAACTAGCCAACTACGTTGTGCAATTATCTTGTAGGGAACTGTAAAATTGATATCAACAACACAATTAATAACATACAGTATATAATGCCAATTTTCGACATTTTTCCTTTGTATTCGACAATTACAAATCTTGAAAATGGAAGATGTGATATGATTTGAACCTATAATCTTATTAACGTGAAATTGTAAATGTGAAAGTTTAATATTATTGACGTGAATGTGAGTTTATTAGTAGACTTAGTAGACTACCTCAATTTCCGTCACTCGTAATTTATTTATTTTTCAATCATTAGATTTGTTTAATAAAGATAAATGGTATAATAAATTATCGAAATTTGTATGATAAAATCATCTTCAATTGCTGAAAATTAGTAATCATTTTTTTTTATACATATTTGCTTCTTTATAACACAATTTCTAAAACATCAAAATCTAAAACGACTCCATAAATAATTCCTTAAAAAAAAAATCCATAAGTAATTGCTATTTTAGAATCCAAATAAATAGTATAAAATGAATAATATTATATTGTAATTTCCAAAACGACAAAACGTCCTGCCGTTTCGACTTTTACTACTTAAAAAAGGCACAGAAAACGCAAGCTCCGTCTAGTGGGGGTGCGCAAGATCTTAACCTGCGCACCACTGGTAGAGATAGAGAGGGAGAGAGACCTTGAACAAAAACCAGAGATACAGAGATTGAGAGACAGAGAATCGAAGCTCAAACATGGCAGAAAACCAAACAGCAGAAGACGACGACGAAGAGGGATTCGGCGACTTCACTTTCGCAGCACCCGCTGCCATACCAACTCCGACAAATATCAAAATCAACGGTGGCGGCCCTGATCTCTCATTCAACAATCTCAAAATCAACGGTGGTGGTAATTATGACGATGATGATGATGATTGGGGCGAATTCGTGACGTTCCCAACTGTGTCTCACAGCCAGTCAAATGAAAGCAAAACGTTTGATGATCCGTTTAGTTTCGTCTCGGATCCGGCACCCAACCGGTGAATCCAAGTGGGTGAAACCAGGTGCAGCGTTGCCGTTATCTTGTTGGAGAAGTGGAAGAGGAGGAGGAGGAGGAGGAGGAGGAGGAGGAGGGGGAGGGGGAGAAAGTATCAAGTGTGGCGGGTCTACAAGTGTCGTGGTCCAGCTGAATTGAAGACAAATAAGACGCGAAGCAGAAGGAGGATCGGAGCTGAATGTCAGGATTGGTTTCGGATTGTTGAACAGGCCAGCAGAGAAGGTTCAAATGGGTCGCGGTTGAATTTGGAGAATTCGAGCTCGCGTGGATGAATTTGGATTAAATGGATTGAATTCAGATT